>JAWZYV010004175.1:600000-912958 GCA_038373885.1 Cheiracanthium punctorium
CTTTATAATAGAAAAAAAAAAATCACCTCTTTCATTATCAGCTACGTCAACACATCAGTATCCCTCTTTTATACCTCGTACGTTTATTGGACTCACTAAATTAATTTAGAATGCACCTATCGAAAAATTTCTCGAAGAAAATGCGCTAATGACAGCTTTCGAAATTACCCTCTTTTCACGAAACTGACGTTTAGTGGACGCTATCACGTCTGCGAGAGATAAACAACCGATTGGAAACTACTTAGAATCTCAAATAACCTTTTTTACCTCCCTTTATTTCGTCCTCCATCTCCCAATCTTGCCCCGTAGATTTCACACAGTGATTTTTGCCCCCCTCTTTCATGAATATTCAGCATTTAGAAAGATTGACTGACGCAGAAGTCAAGCTACTACGAGATGAGGTGTATTAGATTTTAGACTTAGGTGTTTAGAGGTGCAAAACATCCCCTAGTTTACGTACGGATAAAAAGTTTAAGCATTTTACGAGGAAAAAAACTATTCCTGCCATATTCTGACCACAATGTTTTTTTTTTTTTTTCAATGCTTATTAAATGTGCAGGAATGTATTCGAATACAAGGGCACTTGAACCTTATTGTTAGCATTGTTTTTGTCTGAATGTCCATACGAAACCACACAAAGACAACAACAGCAACAAAAATGAATAAATAAATAAATAAAGTAAATGAAATTGAAAAATAAATTTAAAATAAAAATAAATAAAACCCCAAAGGCAGAAATAAATTCTTCTGAATTTCCTTCCCCCTTCCCGAGATTTTTTTTAAAATATAAAGTAGTTATCCTCTCTTCTCTCTCTCACTCCTCTTCATTCTATATCCATAACAGTGAATATTCGCTCAGAAGGAGTGAAATTACAGACAAAATATCAAACATCTAGAAGTGTACAGTAAACAGCTGATGCAAAGAGCTTCTTTTTAAAGACTTCGGGATGGCGATTAAAATATTTCTACTAAAAGAAAATCATACGGTGAAAATCAGTGGCGGCTCGTCATTCAGGGCCAGAGGGGCCTGGCCCCACCGACTAAGCACCGTCTAAATCAAAGTATCCTCCTATTATGTACGACAGTTCTTTCAATAATTTACCTTCATTAAAAAATGTACGCATTTTACTCTATTTTAATACTATCCATTAAAAAAGCCCGTAAAAAACCGATTTCCCCCCTATCTGACCCATGCATCGGCTGGCTTGCCCTGAATTTGGCGTCTTTTCTCCGTTCACCGGGTTGACATATTTGGCATTGAGCACAAAAGCCATATTGACGCAGAATTAACTTGGCTTCCAAGCGGCTTATTTGGCGCTGTCTTCTGGGCCCAGATGTTCGGGCCCTCGCATGGTGATTTACACGACTGTACGGGGAAATTTTGGGCAATCGGTAGCTATTGGTGAAATTTTCCGCTTAGGAGAAAATCATTTTTTATGTGCGTGATCGTATTTTTGCAATGCAGTCAGATATTTTTCTGTTTCGTTTTCTTGATTTACGAAAAGTGATGTACAAATTTCTTTTTTATATATGTTGATATTGATTTTAAAATAAATAAATCATCAAAAAATTATGAACAGGAAGCTGTAAAGAACATAAATATTAAATAATTAAATGTGGCTTTTTGTTTAGTAATAAAGTAAACTTTTCAATTTAACATAGTTAGGTAAAAAATAGCAAACGTTGTATAGTAATTTTGATAATCATTTGTCATTTGAGAAATCTGAAATACTTACGCTGTGTGCACTTGGGGATAGGTTGTTCTATATGTATATATATTTTCGCGATTTTAATGGGCACCATTTTTTTTCGGGCCCCACCACTGAAATAGGTCACGAGCCGCCACTGGTGAAAATATAGCCTTGACGAATTTTACAAACTATACAAATTTCATCTTCCGTCCCTTGAATCCGTCCCCTGCGTCATTTCGAGATTTTGATGTAAATATATTCAGTTTCTGAGTTCGTAAGAGGTGATTACTTTCAACCAGCTTACTTTTTAAAGAGTTTATATCCACTTTATCTATATGTAAATTTCCAAATTCTTACTCCATAGAACAGTAGTCTTCAAATATTGTCGACTTAGAGAACCCTTATAATTTTTTAATTTTATTTTTAGAGTAACCCTATCACAAGCTCAGAAAAGGCCGACCATGGCTGAGTCGATAAGTAAATATGATAATTGCCGAAGTGTCAGGTCCAGTGTTCTGGACTATCGCAAGGCCGAAGATCTAATGGTCTGGACTTTTGTGATGTTCCTTTTAGATGTAACATGAATAAGCGTTAGAATACCTTAAAAAGTCCCCCTCCCAAGGTATACCACCCGTAGGCACGTAGCCTAAACCACAAAATCAAATCAAATCAACCCAACCTCACAAAAGTCTATCTTTAATTTTTAAAGTAGGATTAATTATGTAATAGGTTGTTTATGTTAAGATGACAAAAGAAAACAGTATTTCTTCGTTAAATCATTTAATATAAAATTAATGTAATTTATTCATTAATCTTATAATAATTTATGCTCCAGTGTCACTTACCCTTTAATTAAATTTAGCGCCTAGGGTTTGGTTGTATTATTTTACACAAACTGTCGATGTTTAACTTTACTCCTGTTATACTCAGCCACATTTGATATTATGGTTAATATGCGTGTCTTTATTCTAAGTAAAGCCCGTCTAGGAACACTTTATCATATCCTCAATAAACACTACATGATTTTCTTTTTTGGCGCTCAGTTGGCGATGCCCCGCGTATTCGTTCGCCAATCTCTATTAACTTCAATGATGCTCTTATTATTATAATTCAATCGCTGTCTTTCTTTCGTTGCCACCGGACGTCGACAAACTGAAGGGTCATCCATCTACTTCAACACCCCCCCCCCTTTTTCCAGGGGATTCCAGGGTTCCGGTAGAAATAAGGTGACTCCACATAAAATTCTCTGCGCAATGTATTTATTTATTAACCGGCACGTGGCAATGGTAGGATGATCGTCTGCGTTCCATCCATTGTGGAAGAATATTCATCCTCCAACCCCTCTTTAAAAGTTCCGGTGGGGTGGAGTACCGGGTGCGGAACTTTTTAAGAAGAGAACTCCGGCAGATTTTACGACATGGGATGTAGTAAACCGGCTTTTTGGAGTTTATGCTACATGCCGTGGAAAATAAGCTTCTTCCCGGGTTGCTTTTTATGTTAGTGTGTTTGTGGACAGTGCGTATCATTTGGAAGGCTTTCCCGCTGTGCACTAAAACCCGCTGAAAATGAGTCACACTATAAAGAGAACCAGAAAAATGAAAGATGTCCACAAAAAGGAGAGCAAACGCGTATAGTATTACTTTCCTCTCTGCGAAATTAATCCACCAAAGTTATCTCGCTTTTTTCAAGTCGATGCTTGTGAGATATCAGCATATAGATGAGAGTGATTTCACAATGCACCTCGTCTTGTCCAGTGACGTAGTCATTCGTTTTCCTTTTTTAAAGTTAGATTAAAAATCACCGATCACGCCAAATGCACTCATATCGAATTGTTCATTGTGTCAATGAACAATTCGATGAACAATTCGAACAATTGTTCACCTCATGACCACAGTCATGAGGTCTAAGGTGGTATCGCTACCATGCTAAGCTTGCCGAAATTCGTAATATGAAAAACTGCGAAATTTCACCACGAAAAAGTATGAGTTAGATATTATGTAGTAGATAATGGATAGCAGAGATTTTAAGAGGACCTCAGTAGTAATCGAACTAAATTCAGTAGTGCATGAATCCAATAGTAGACCAGCGCTGCCCAGCCAAACTTTCGGGACCATGGCCTCTGGGATGCGGAAGGATATACGGAAAGAAATTTTTTGTTGAACAAAATTTTATTGATTCAACAAAAATTTGGATGGCGCTATTTCAATCGAATAGTAATGTTGTGTTTTTCAAAACTTGTTAACTTTGCAAAAGATTCGTTGAATTAACAAAAATTTTGTTAATTCGAAAAAATTATTTGCTTGAAAGAGGGTCAAACAAATGTTTGAAAAATTAACTAAACATTTTTAGCGTTAGACCAAATGGTCAGCCTAACACGGAGTTCAAAGCGTTTAGTTCCCCCAAGCAATCTTGGTCTTCATTTTAGCGGCCCACTCAAGAAATGAAAGGTAGCAGTTGGAAAACATTTAATTGACCGGCATCTGATTGGTGGCAACTTTTTCAAATTACTTGCATAAGGACATGTGCTAGCGTCTCCATATTTGATTGCAATTTGCAATGACATCTGGTTATATCAGTCCAGCGAGTAACGATTTTTGAGCTACAGTTTCATAAATAATTCACGTTTTAAGAAATAGGCCTTGGTAATATTCAGCAGAAAGTGAAAATACGACGAAATTGAGTCTAAATTGTTAACCCTGTAAAATTAGCATTGTTTCTCGATTTGCCATTTTTGAAAATTCATAAAAATATCTAATACGTTTAGTGCTGGGCCAAAAAAATATCAAAATTGGCTAACTTAAATAACTTGTAGTATGCAAAAACTTGTCTGCAAAAGATTTGTATAAGTTAGACATTCATTGGGATATAGCAATGATTTGAATTCCTTTAAAAAAATGAAATAAATAAATTCATTTTACTGATTGGAGAACTTTCGTTTTAACGATTTTGGGGACAGAACATTATCAAGAATGAAAGTTTCTCCAACAAGTTAAAACATTTCAAAGAGAGATATTGCATCGAAAACGAAGCATGCTGTCGAAGATCTTCAACAAGAGTTAATAAGAAAACTGTCGACCAAATGAAACATTTAGATATTCTCTTTTCAGTATAACTATATCCGCTTGTAGAGTTGAATTTGGTGCTTTGTCCATTTGTGCCCAGACATTTTTGCGACTTTCTTCGATTTTTGCTAATACCAGCAATAATAACTAATTTTCTGATATCAATTTCTTGAACAAGGGATGGTTTCTTTTAAAATCATTATTTATAAAAATTGAAATGTCGACATCCTACTTGGTCATGTTAAAATATTTTGTGAGGTTCAATATTCGTGAATAAAGGCTAGGAAAAATAAATAACGTTTTCGACTGATAGCGAAAATGCCATCCCCAAAAATGGGACACTAGGCATAAACGGGTTAAAGTCTTGCAAATTTTAAAAGGTTTTCCGTTACGATTATGCAATTAATTTTTGTGCGGTAGATACTTTGAAGAATACAACTCCAAAAATTTCGTAGAATTCCATTTATTCTGTTCGGAAATATTTATTCATAAAAAGCTTTCATATAACTTCATCACTAATTTAACTGGAGGAAAACTTTACCCCGCTTTGCATTTCTATAATGACTCTCACTCGCTCAGATTTGTTCAAAGGAAGTCCTATGATGACTTATATTTATTCTTCTCGTGTCCATGGATAGACTACCGCACTATCCATGGAAAGAGGTGCCATTGCCCTGAGGGAGTTGGACTTCTGCCTGCTGGCCCCTAATTTTGAACGAATTCCAGATAGCGGATCAACTGCCTGAAATCGGACCCCCAAATGTATAGTTTGAATATGAGGGACATTAGAGCCACGACGTATCTTACGTGCACCAGCTCCCATAAACGTACACGGATCCACAAGAGTCCAGCTGAGGGAGGAGTTCATCCTCCCAAGCATTTGCCAAGGTGGATGCTGATTCACTTCCCGTGTTCTTCTGGGGACGGAGTTTTAGTGACTAGATCAGTGGGGGGGGGGGACACGACTTATACTTGACATTTTAATAAATTGTATGCAGTTTATTTGAACTGTAAAAATTCCAACTGCACTATAAAGAAAAACTAAGCGTATACGCACTTCCCAGTATCTTTTAAGAAATCAAAGTTATTTATCAGAGTCATAAAAATATTTGAAAAGTAACACTATAAATATATCCATCACATCAAGATAAAAAAGAATATATAAAGATATATACACACACACACAATTGAATTTCTTATTTTAATGCAACATAATCACCATCCATCAATCAAAGGAGGCAAACAGATCTGTTCAAGGGTAAGTAACTAAACTCATCACTGCCTGCCAGAAAACACTGGTCGATATCATTAAGGAACTATTAACTCCTGTTGTTGGTTTTTTTGTTACTTGTGTTTATCCCGACTTAAGAAAAACTAGGGAAATGTCCGTTCCTGATGGATTAGTGGTCAGTGAATGTCCTCCTGACTTTTGTGACCGGAAGCTCCCGAGATCCCATTCTAGAAAAACCTTTCTTACTGAATGCGCTGTTCCATATTCATGATGACAGATTCAGTTTCTTTTATAAGTTGGGCTTCCATGCGTTGGCGAGTTATTGTCCAGAGTTTTGGTTCTCAAACTTTGTGTTACTTAAATAAAATGCATTGAATACGTATGGTGTACTGTGCATAGCATATTTTTCGTAAACTGAATTTGTATCAAATGGGAATTATTTTGTACGGAAAGCATTCTGTTGAAAATACAATAATAAACTTCTCATTAAGCTGTGGGAACTGTTCCCAGTGTTTCGACTGACGAAGACCGAAGGAATTTTCGGTCTAAACGATCATATCGCGTATAAGTATTATTTTAGTGTTTTTTACACAAAGTTTTTATTTATTTTAATCTTTTAACACCCGTATTTCGAGTGTTTTTTCTATGAGTATTATTACTTTCAAAAATGCGCAAATAAAAAACATATTTAGAAAGATGTAAAACACTTAACATCAAAAAGTTCTTTCAAAGAAATTATTGCTGGCTCATTTTGTCATATGATAGACATGTTTTTTTTTTTGTCATTACAAATATAAATTACAGATATTTTTCAAAACTCAAACAGTGATTTTTACACTTGTATTTGAGTATGCCCGGTACAAGGGCTCACACGAAAATTTGTAGTTGATGGTGGACTTTTTTCTATCATTTGGCCTTCTGTACACAAAATCTTGTCTTCAGTGCCATACCATCACCAATCATTAAGTCCACTCATCGTCATTACAGTAATGTGGTATTCCCTGAAAAGGTTTCCATATAAAAATGTTTATCTGAGTTAATGCATTCAAGATCGTCTGCATCTTTTTAAGTATCTTATTTTTCTCTGAAGTTTAAATGTCTCTTTGAAGATTTGGAAGACTTTCTGTTGCCTTTGTTTAACTTTCTATTTTCATGAAATATTAATTATATTCTTTCTCTCCCCCCTCCTCGTTCCCTCTCTTCTCTTAGTTGCTTTCTTTCATACTTCTCCTTTTCTAATTTTCCCATTTTCTCCTTTTCTCTTTCAACATATTTATGCCATAGTTTCGAAATAACAACAGAAGAAAACATTTTCTAATTTCTTTTACTTGTACGCTTTTCATTTTTAAATGAAAAAAATGTGTTTTTTTAAAAATTGGTAGTGATATCCTTGGTGAGTTTGGAAGATTTTACAGCAGCTATTATATCTATTTAAAACCAGAGTTAAAAATCAAGCCCTTTTTTGTCTTAATAAGAGCATGAAATGGAAGATAAAGTTAACCTTAAACTAATATATATTTCTTTCCTTCAAATATATCCTTCAATAATACAACAATCTACAATCAATAATGTTTTCAAATGCATTTTTCTTTTAAAATTTCTTAAAACTTATTTACTCCACACATCACGAATAAACTGGCACTACTAAAATTAAACATGAAAAATTCTTTTCAAACCTTAGTCAATGTGCTCAACACAAACATTACCATTTACTTTAAAAGACAAAAAATTCATAACAAATTATTATGGTGAAGTATTAGATGTTCACATAGTCTGCCTACCATCACATATATTCAGATGTGAACTTTTCTTTTAGGACATCTTAAAATAATACACTTTCTCTCACACTTCTATAGCCAAATTGCCACTAATAAAACTCAACATGGAAAATAATTCTCAAGCGTTGGTAACTGCGTAACACAAGTATTGCTATCAACTGATGTTTTCTGAAACTAATTATTATGGTGTTAAATGTTTACATAAGCCTCCGTCTCTGTACTTTTTCCAAATGGTAATGAATTTATAATAACCCGAATTCATTCCCGTTTAAAGAGACAGTGGCGTAGTGAGAAATTTTTCATGGGAGGGGGGGGAGGGTTACGACTACTACAACTCATGTACGTTGGCTCTCTGTGTAACGACTTTCAAGGGACAGTGAAAAATCGCCCTTAAATAGAGATCGCTCTTAGACAGAATTTCTGAAAAAATAACATGCCCCTTCACACTTTACAAGCTTATGATTGTTCATATATTTCTTAATGCATTGGCGTATTTAAAAATATTGTTTTTATAATCATTAAATTATTTTGTTCCTAAAGAATTATTTTAAGTTACATTAAGAAAAGAGTACAAACAAACCATGCAATAAAATTAGGTTTTTACATCGGAAGGTCCTTGACTATGAAATATAGTCTTTAAGCAGAGATCGTCGTTAAGTAGAGTGTTGTTAAAAAGAGAGACAACTGTATTATGTATATGTTGTGTGTATGCGTGAAGAAAATACATTTTGTTAAATACATTGGAGATGCTTTTCTAGTCCTATTTCTGGTGTTTACTTCAACAAAAACGAATAGAGGCATATAAAAAGAAATATCTTAAAGAAGACCGCCTGTTGCCAAATGCAGTTGATTTTGCAAGAGAAAACTGGGTTTTCCAGCGGGGTAATGCCCCGATTCACAAGAGTCGGGTAATGAAAAACCTGGTTTTGGTGCAAAAATATTCAAGTTTTAGGTTGGCCATCTAGAAGTCCTGATATCAATCCCATTGTGAATCTCTGGGGGTGATCTTGCTTGACGCATATATAGCCATCAAAGGGTGGTAGTGATACCTGAATTCTAAAATATGGAATTCAGGAGGAATCGCATAAAACTTATCCATTATTATGGCAAAAACTTATTCTATTCACGAAAACCAGAATATTCCATCTAATTACAAATAATGGCTGCTCGAAAAAGCATTAATAAATATTTTCTGTATGATTAAAATGCATTTTTAACCATACTTTAAAGTTTTTACACAGGCCGTTAGGAGAAGATTTATAATTTTATCGATTTCGCAATGAAATATTTGCAAATAATAATTTTGTCTGATTAATGACTTTCTTATAGTAATGCGTATCAAGGTTTAGAATTCAATTTTTCAGAAAGTCTTTTTCCCTTTTTGAATATTCACAATAACTTATACTAGCCTTAAGGTTTTTACACACACTGTACCACAAATTGTATCTCTAAAACTAACTAATTAAATAAATAAATAAGTAGAAATATCGATGTATGTGATTTGTTCAACACATTAACTGTGAAATCCAAATCTTATTATAAATGCATAGAGCACTCCCCTCTTAATGATTTCATTAAGAAAAGCACAGCAGTTCAATAGAAACAGTACACCCACCATTAATTTTTTCCCCCCCAACGATGACTATGGCAATGACCAGATCACTTGAATTGATTTTAATATAACGCATTACATATTTCCAAAGTTTTTACTTTTATTTTTCGTGGAACCTCACCAAAATACAAATGATTTTCTGGCTATTTCTCTCTCTCTTAAGGTACTAAAATGTTTCGCTATTGCCAATGAACAACCACAGGTAGCTGAGATTCTTGAACCATGATCTAGATATCCCACAGCTTGTTGTTAAGATGTATTCACTGAATGAAAGCCTCTTCAAATCAAAGTCTTAAGGCTGTAGTTCGGAGAAATAAAACCTGCTTCGCGGTCTTGCTACACAAATTAAAATAATCTAATAGTGCCAAGGGCTCGAAGAAATACAGTGATTCTTCATAAGCCGTAATATACACAGCAATAAAAGAATAAACTCTGCCGTTCATAAAACTTTCCGAAAAACGTCTTGGACACGGAATTGCACCGCAAATTTTTTTAAAAAGCAACACATTTTTCTAAATTTTCAATTTTTAACAATTTTTTGGGAAAGATTCATAAATGATATGTTCTTTCGTTAGTCGTGTAGCTTGGAAAGAAACTTCCTAAAAAATTTCAAGTGCCTGGCGTAATTAAATTATTTGTATTTACGCATCAAAATCATACTTTTTTTTTCGAACTATCGTCAAAAAGGGGTTGTGCCAAATGCCAAAATGCTCATGCAACGCAGAAATGTTAATAAATATATTTCATTTTCTATGTCGTTAAATAATTAGAGTAAAACAATACAAGCTATTATAATAATTTGGCCAATACAGTCAGTATATGATTTTGGGAAATAAATCTTTCAGAAGAGCAGTGAAATAACTGAAGGAAAAAGTTCTATCCTTAGAGATCTATCAAATGTTCTTTTTTTCCTCAGCTGAACACTTTGGCTGCGGTGTTTATGTTGAGTTTCCCTTACTTTTTCGCCAAGCGAAACTAAGTAACCCCGATCCATCGGATCCGTCAAGGAGTGCGACGTGGCGCAACGGCCCCATCCGATACCGCCGAAAATCACGAGAGAGAGAGAAGGATGGGGGGACGAGTTGAGTTGAGATGTTTCGTCTGACTGGACTTAAGCCATCCTTGTTGTTCGCTCATTTCCATAGAAACCGAAAATGCCAGCCGGAATGAAAGATCGCCTTCCATATAATGGACCAAACGACTTTTTTTTTCTCCCCTCCCCTGTCCGGCCACCCACCTCCCTGCTTCTTGGAAGTTTTTTGTCTTTTTAGACAGTGACAGGTCAATCTGAGAGATCTTATCAGCCTCTAATGTCACACATTTTTTTTTATTTTTTAGTTGTGCTTTATTTTTAGGGGGGCTTTCCTTTCTTTTCAGTTTTTCAGGTAACTTTGGCAAGAGACAAACTTTTGTATGAATTAAGCTTTCTCCTTCTTTTTTTTCCTTTGTTGGAAAAAAAGTAGATTCCTTTCTAGATTTTTGGGTACAAGAAGGATGTTTCGAGACACGTCGGAAATAATTTAATTTCTGGAGTGACTGAAAGGAAACGAGTGTTCGAGATTATGATGCTTATCTTGCCATTCTTTCGAAGTTAGTCGAGTGAGTTGATGAAACGAAAAGAAAAATTTGGCCCATTTAGGGATTCCTTAATTAAACGAGACCCTTAAGTTTAAGGTAGTTTTTTTCATATCCACGGTATTAAAAAAATTGCTGTAATAATTTCCTGCTAAATACTTACGCTGATCTCTGACTCACTGATTCAACTGATTCACTGATTCTGTACAATTCCGGGTTTCACCACACTTTACCACAATTTCTCCAAAAAGATTAAAAATGCATGGTAAAATCTACACCGTTTGTACGATCCGTTTGAAACTTTTTATAATTATGTATAAAAATATAGAAAACAATCTGCGCTACTTTAAAAAAAAATTGAAAATCCGCCGTTCCCGTATTTTTAAGCGATTTTTCGCTTCAAAATTGGGACTTTAAATTATTCATTTACTTTGTGGTACCTCAGCTTTGTGGTAACGCTTCAGATTATTTATATTCTCTAATCTACAAAATTTTCTCTTAATAGCTAATGAGAAAACACACCTCATTAAAGGAAATATTAAGATTCATCACCATGACTCAGAAATCTTACAGTTTATTAAAAAGTACTCTGAATGAATGTTGAGTCGAATCAAATCCTAAATCCAGGCATAGAGGGTCCTACCAAATACTTAAATGATCATATAGCACAGAAATGTTGATGGCCCATATTTTTGTCTGTATGCAGTTAAATAATTAGAAAAAAATCATTATAACAGTTCGTCCATTACAATGCTTCACAGGAAATGATTCAGATCATTTCTCTGAATAAAGCTGCTCAGTTTTAAAGACTGAATGAGAGAAATATCTTCAATTGATTTAACTTGAAAGTGATATCTAACGGTTATAAAAATACTTCAGAATGGTTGTTTAATAGGTAATATAGAGACTCTAAATGCTTAACATAATCACAACGGAACTAAATTTAGTTTGCAGACTATCACTAAAAAGTAAATCTTTAAATGCTCATTCTAAGATTTAGTTCATCCCACGCAGTTACGGAAGAAATTTGAGTACGAATATTTGCGATTAGAGTTGATCGCAAGAAGATAAATAAGGCTATCTGGTTGGTTTAATACTTAGAAGCGCAGCCATTTTTCCATAGACATAGAAGAACAACTGAATGTACTGCCCAACACTGAAAAATGCACCCGTTCTCATTGATTGATTTAACCACAAGCAACATGGCTGCCGATCGGATCACCAGTCTCTTTCCACAGAGCAGAACCTTTTTGACACAGCTAGATGTGCGGCTGCACAGCCAGCTGCCAAAAAAGTTATTAGCGATTCGATCTACCGCCATGTTGCTGGTAGTTAAATCGAGTGATGGCAACGGCTGCACCTGTTTTCGTTGGGGTCATTTGACCATACTTTTTTTGCAACTAGGAGTGAAAGCAGTGGTTTTACGGCTCGACCATCCCGTGTTAAACGGTTAAGCAAGATGCAATAATCATCAGAGCCCGTCTAGGACATTCGGGGGTACCAAGCCTAGCACTTTTGTGCGGCCCCTGTGCTGTCATTTCTTGTTGATCATACCACTTATAATCATAAGATACCAGTATTTTTCCGCAATTTCAGACATAGGGGTAAGGGAAGGTGCTTTAGATTCAAACTCTCCAGTACAAAAAGTTTTAACATAAAGTTCACAAATTTTTAAGTTTTAATGTAGAAATTATACTTCAGAATCAAATGACGTCAAGTCAATAAATATTCCAAGGTGGAAATCTTGGGATCTTAATATGACGTTTATTTTATCCCTGAATACAGTGTAAACAAACCTTTTTGCTCAGCGGTTATGTGTTGTCAGTGGCGTATGCAGCGGTCCTTCAACGGGGGGCGGTTATAGACATAACTTTGTGTTAAAATGCGTAATATTTAAGCTAAAAATTTAAAATTTATGGGCCTTTTGCTTAAAAAAAATTGACAAGGCGGGGGGGGGGGTTACGCCACTGGTCAAAGTGTCAAAGTGCATCTCTTTATCTCTTTTCATTACTGTTAAAAATTTAGCATGAATAATTTCTTCTAGGAAAAGAACTTAAACTATTTAAAAAATTTTGGAGGCCCTAGGCCGTGTGCTGTGATTAGGGCCTCATAATCATATTGCAAGCTAGCAGTAATTTGTTGAATATCGGCACATCAAAATCCCTTTTCAAGTAGTATATTTATATACATAAGAGACAAATTATAGGAAGAAGTTATATACCAAATATTCTGTAAGGAATACTTATTATTTGTTCAGTTTCATAAATTTATTAGTGGAACATTTCCAAAAGTGTTAACAGCTTCTTCAAATTTCACAATTTCTATAATAAAACCATTAACTACGGTATACATGAAGATGCATTCCATTTAAACACAAGCTGCTGGAAAAAAATACCGCAAAACAAACAAAAAAAAAATCTTAAAAGCTACAATTAAACGTAGATAAACACATACATTAGCCAGCACATGCCATTACTTTCTCTCCGTGGACGGCAAAAAGTCTCACAAACGTGCCATTTTGTTTGCAGACACCTCCTATTAAAATTTCCCGCTCTTTTAGCTGTTCGGTAACCCATGAATATTTTCTCCCATGGTAACCATTTAAAATGAATGATGGATTGACGTCACTTCGCTCATTCAGCCCGGACGTAAGCTCTAAAATGAAATTATAAACTTCTCACGCGATAGGTGCACAATGCAGTAACTTTTCTTGAGAGACTTTTGTGGATGTGTCTTTTCAATTAGGATGGCAGAATGATAGCTCGGATGTTTGTAGGAGACCCCCCGCAGCCTCATCCATCTCCTTTAGCTTTAAATGGGACACCGAGAAACAGAACAACAATACAAATTGGACAGGTAATGAAGCACGGACGGTTTTTCCTTTGCGCGGGAGAGGTTCGCTGGCGAGATCTGAAATGACGCTGTCCATTTAGCTCTGATTTTGAAACCAAGAGGTTATTATGTTTAGTGAATAAGTTATAATTAAACTACCTCTATAAACAGGGATCTGTAGCTGAAACGGGTGAACTGATTGTAACCAAATTTGGTATATAGGTTATACATGTGACGCGCTCAAGCGATCTCCGGGAGGGGGGGGGGATAGTTAAAAAATTCCTACCAAATGGAGCTTTGCTTGAAGAAACAACAGATTTAACAACAACAACACAAAAGGCTAACTATTTCAACATTAATTTTATAGTTTTTGAGCATTTATTAACTAATTTGGGTACTTTTTGAGCTGATTTCACCATGCAAAGTACCATGTAGAGGACATTTTTTTGAACTAAATTAAAAAAACTTCCTTGGGTGCATCTCGGGTACAGCTCAAATGTCGAATTCTGTGGCAATCTGCTCACCAGTTTCAGCATCGAATGCTTTTCATTGGAGGGGAGTTTAATTATAAAACCCTGTATATATATTCGAGTTAGAAAGTATGCAGTGATACAGGTTTATATTACAGTATCTTGATGATACAAATGTATACACCAAGCCATTTTGAGTGATGAAGAAAATATTGGGTGTACCGGAATGTAATGGCTCATTTTTGCGTTAAATTCAAACAAATAAATTTTTAACAAGATTTCAATAACGAAGCAATTACGTCTGAACAAGAAATTCATATTTGAAACACTTTAAGCAAGAGTTTCCTGTATAACTATTTTATTTTTCTTTAAAGATACATGCAGTCGAACTCAATTAATAGAATAGCCGATATGCCACGAAAACTTATTCCAAAAAGCAGGATACAGTAATAACTCGACTTATGCTACCCCGACCTGCGTGAACATGGAGTTACGCGGTTTTCAAATATTGTCGATCCGTCTTTTGTTTACTTCCAAAATAATTTGGGTGTACAATTTTAATAACACAAATTCTTAAACCTATGTATTATCTAACATTTTATTAAACAATTTTTTTTCTAAATTTTCGTTTTCTTTAGTTTCCGGTCCCAATTAAAAATAACTTGTATAAAGATGTTTATTGCGAAGTTATACCCCGACTTACGCGGTTATCGCTCAGTCCCATTCATCGCATAAGCTCCGAATATTATTGTATTTCATCATTCGGTTAGCACGAAACAATTGAAACGACCACTTTGATTTCTCCTTCATGAAATTCGATTGCATTAAAGACTATCGTGTTTGCGGATCTACAAAGAACTGTATGTTATCAACTGAACATAAAACAGTCTAAACTGATATGCTAATTTTTCGTCAATTTAAACATATCGTTTCGATATTTCGGAATATGAATGAATTTACTTGCATTAAAAACGTGCATTACACACCAGAACTTGCGATAACTGAAAGGAAACAAACGTTGTGTTATGACTTACTATTTCCAAGTCTAACACAATTTGCCTTTAAAACTAATTTCCCTGCTGTGCTATCTCGGTCCGGAAACATGCTACAAGTGTGTTTTACAGTATAAAGTATAAATGGTCTATCGTTTCTGCAATAAAATTGTACAATTGCTAGAAAAAGAATGTATGTTTAATTAGATAACTTTTTTTATACTTTGAAAGCTAACACAATATCAATTTAAAAATCTCATGTGTCATTTTTAAAATGATGAGAAAAACTTTGCATTTGAAATCAGTATAAGAAGTTCGTTTAACGTTATTATTATTATTACTTAGTGGAAAATCACAGTGAAATTTAATGATTTTTACTTTCCGAACATGTACCATCTAAGGAAAGTATTGTAATCATGAAAAAATTCGACTTCGAGATTTTGGTGTATTTACACGTTTTGAGGTTTTCTGAATTCATTTATGCTATTTTAACGAGATGTATGCATGTATGTATGGTACATTCGATTGAGCTCAAATTGGGAATATATGTCATAAAACCACCATCGTAAGACCGGTATTGATTTTGATATGTATAGGTCTTATAGTTTTTCTACAGGGCTACGACAAAGATTTCTTTTACATTATGGCATATAGGAAGAAATTCTTGAAAGTGCGCTAGCGCTTAAACGGCGCATTCGATTGAGCTTCAGTTTGGTATATATGTTTGAATTATTCATCGATTAAAATTTATTTAAATGCTTGGTAATGATCTTAATCGTAAGTGTTCTGAAAGTCGAGTGGAGTCACGCCAGAGTTTTTAATGGTACTATAGTTTATATAAGTTTTAATTAAAAATATTTCTTGTTGTTTATAAATAAGAATAATAATAAAAAAATGCATTTTGTGCTCAAGGAAATTGCCTGTAAGTGTTTTATAAATGTATAAATATGTTCGTGTTCGTGAAATACGAGATTTTTTTTTACGCGATTTGTATCTTTTTTTTTCTTTTTTGTTTCATTATAAGTTTGAACATCATGAAAGCGATTGAAATTTTTGTATCGTATGATAATGATAATAATATAGTATATATATATACACCCACACCCACATACTATGTTTACTCGCATAATAGACACCCTCACATAATAGTCGCACTCCCGTTTTATAGCAGGAAAAATAGCTTTAGAATTAAAATATTATGTAGTAATTTTTCCGCCATAATGGTCGCACCTAGACTTTCACCATGAAAAAAAAAATTGCAAAAAAAAAAAGTGCGATTATTACTATGAATGGATGCGGGACGAGAAACAGGGCTATCTCGTCTCGTCTCTTAGTAGTAATCCTCTGTCTCGTCTCGTCTCTCAAACACTTTGTCACACGTCTCGCGCTAGACTTCTCGCAAGTTTCAGAAAATTAGGACTGCCATTTTTAAACATATTTTTAGAACATTAATACTAATTTATTGAAAACTAGTATTCAATATTGAAAATTAATATTCATTGAAAATTTATTGAAAATTAATATTCATTGAAAATTTATTGAAAATTAATTATAATGCAATTTCAAAAGTACGAACAGGAGTGTCATATAATAGCCATCCCTGACTTAGCGTCCATATGAGCTGATGATGCAAATGGGTTACAAGTATTAAAATAAAAATAATTTTTAAACGTACAATCGTGCTCAAATATATGTATGTAATTTAAAAATTCAATTTAGGAAATCTTAAAAAAGCATTGAAATTCAACAGCTGTCAAAAATGGTTTAAAAGGCCTGTGATTAGTAAAAGGGGTCCCAAAGTTTGTGCCCCTGGGCCCCATCTAAATATGGTCAGGCTTTGGACTTACCGTACCGCCTTTCCTGTTTACTTATTATTTTTCTTCTTCTCTGCTTTCTTTCTTTTTTCCAGTTTCTTTCTTTATCCTCTCCATTGTGTGTTTTGTATATCCCTCGTGCGTCGTAATTTTAAATGTTACGTGTTTGTGTGTATTGTAGAGTGTGCTGATAGTATACCAGGAACAATAACAAAGACGCAAGTTAGGGGCTTCAGGTAGAGGCTTCAGGAAAAGTGTACGCTCCCTTCTCAGGATGGCATACCTCCTCAAATACAGCACTGCAATTCTGATTGAAAAGTAAATCACATCGTAAATTTATGCGAGAAATCTCACGCGAGACAATGCGATATTTTTCGCGTCTCGCGTCCATCCCGAACTATTAGGAGAGTAAACACGGTATATATGTACATGTATATATATTAATGGCGGTCACTTGCCGTTTATAGGCATTGTGACTACCGTCAAAAGCTAACTCGTGAAAACACAAACCCACGCTGCTTGAACAATGGAGAGACGAAGCGGAAGATTTCTGGGTGACGGGACAGTCGAATGCATTGATTTAACATGGTGATAATCATGGACGTCACAGTAACTTACAGTTACGTCTCTGCAACGTCACAATGACGTCAAAAACTGTCAATTGTCAATTACACATTTCGCAAAAAGGAACATACAGAAGACGTCCATTCATATCACATATGCGTTGTGACGAACATGAAACTTAGCAACAACCTTACTGCCAACATGATTGATACATGAGATAGTTTGTGTGTGTGTGTGTGTAGGGGGGGGTTACTGGAATTTTTGAATACTTAACATATTATTGTTTTTTAAATTTTAGAAGCTATGAGACGACCAATTTCCCTCCACCCCAAGATTAGTCTTAATAAACAATTTCAACATGTTTCAGAAAAGGCCTTATTAAAAAAAATCGCGAGCTCTGTTTCATTAGAAATAGAAAGGCATTATTTAGAAAAATCGACTATGAAATTCAAATATTTTCCCAGACTTGATTTAAAAACAATTTGTTCAACAGATTACAGAATTTATTTGATTTTAGCTAGCTGGAGAGAGTTGGAGGTTTTGGATTCAGCTTTCCGCAAATATCGAGTCACATTCCGCACGCGTTCTCTAAAACACAAAAGGTCATCGAATTGAGGAGGGGAGGGGGGAGGTTAAAACGCAGAGAAAAAATAAAATAATATAAAAGCATGCAATTCAGAGGGGGGGGGGGGGGAAGCTCTAAAATAACAAACGCTACTAAGTAACAATTTGTAAAATAGCTTTTCCCCCTCCTTCATTTTTTCTTGAACAATAGGTTCGAATTTCTCACACCTGTCACTAGAGGGAGCTAGTTACTGCCGGAAGTGTCAATATATAACTGGCATCTATTGTTCACCGTAGAAATCGGAGACTCTTTTGCGATGAATGTGGGGGTGAAAAGGGGGGCGCAGCCTGTGACAATGATGGGGGGGGCTCTGTCTATTCAGTGCTAAACTTTCACTAAGTAGGTGAGCCATATTTGGCATTTACATGCTCAAGATTGGCGCTGAAATAGCTTGGTATACATAGTGACACTGATGCCGATATTTCTGCAAATGTTCCTAATTGTATTTTGCATCAATGTATTTACTCATTTTTAACTACTAGTTAGAAGGAAATACGATGCTACCTGAAAGGTTTTGCATGAAATTATTGACATGTAAAATGGTCTCATGTTCAGGACTAAAAACACAGTTCTAGAACTTTATAAAAAATCAAGAATAATTCTGTTGTATAAGTAAAACTAGTCGCCATTTTAGACTACGATGCATATTCTAAGCCACCTTATTACAGCTTTTCAATCGGCTGTTGTAAATCAGACACGCATCGTCCCTCAAACGATTGTTACATGAGAGTTGTAATACATAACTTTGGTTTCAGTATCTGTTTACATCAAACCTAAATTCATTTATAAAATATTAAAAGAAATTTTTGAGGTTTTTTTTTTTTTTAAACATAATATCTCTCTTTTATATCATCCCTTAGCAGTAGTATATCCTTTTAAAATTGCAATTATTACAGTTTGCCTGTAAAACACCTTTTCCTGCATGAATTCAAGTGTATGGCACAATGGAGAAGAAAGTATAATTTTATATATTGTGTTATCAGAGATTTGAAGTGGATAAATGGTAATTTTTAATTGAATTTTAAGTGCATAGATAAGTATGCTTTTTCTCTTACTGAATTCATCAAAAAATTGAGAAAAATAGTCTTCCCTCCGTAAGACTATTGGTTGGAGGATAATAGTAAGGGTATGTGTGTAGGAGTAAGGGTATGCTGGGAAGAAAATAAATATTAAAATAATATTATATATATATATATATATATATATATATATATATATCAGGGCGTAGCCAGAAATTTTTCATAGGGGGGGGTTACGACTACTCCAACTCACATATATGCATACATGTGTGTGTTAAAGGAGTGAAGAATATACATTTTGTATGGCAAAAAATTCCTCATGGGGGGGATTATGACCCCCATAACCGCCCCCTTGGCTACGCCCCTGATATATATATATATATAGATATTTAAAGCACGTTCAAACGAAATTACATTTAAACATAAAAAAATGGCCTTATTAAAGTAACTATTAAGTGGGAGATACTTTCTGTTTCATTATGTAACTGAAATAATTAAAATTTTGAATGAGAAAGTATTAGAAGAAAACTAACAGATGTTAATATACGCCGGGATAAGATAGCTAAAATAAGATTTTATTACTTATGCTCTCAACCATTTGTATATCAAAAATGCATTTGAAAAATACAAACTAAGTCTTCCTAATGTATTTCAAGTACAATATACTTATTCAAAGTGCAATATATTCAGCCCGTAATTGGAAGTATTAGTAGTTTGACTGTAAAACTACTTTTTCTGCATACATTCAAGCACATGCCGCAAAAAATAAAATAAAAAATAAATAAAATAAAAATAAATATTAAATTACGATTTTGTATTTTGTGTTATTAATCACTCTAAAACCAGAATGTATTAAGTGTAGAAGGACTTACCTTAATGAATTTTTGGTTCAAAGTAATTTAATTATTCCCAAACGTTATTGAAGCATTCAATAGTTTAACAGTAAAATTGCTTTTCGGGAACAAATTACTGTATATACGTACGGGAAAGAATATTTAACTAGAATTGTACATTATAAGCTTTCAATCGCTCTGAAAACTAAAATACATTTAAAAAATAGGAACGTTAAAAAAATCTTCTAGTTGCAAAATAATTTTAGTTTTTTTTCAATATGATATTAAAATAATTAATAGTATTATCGAAAACTACTTTTGCTGAAAAGAAAAACGCTTCTGCAGTAAAGGGGAAAATTTTTAATTAAATTTTATATTTAATATATTACGTCGAAAATGAAAATAGATTTAAACACTGGTGCACTTTTATATCCACTGAAATTCAGAACTTAATTTTAGTAAATATAAAAGTGCACCAGTTTTTTACCGTATTTCGCTCATCATAAATTGTTATATTTGTCTCAAATTTGCTGAATGAAACGTTGAAAATAAAATAAAATAAAATAAATAAGTAAATAAAAAATGGAAGTTTGACTGTAAAACTAGTTTTCATGTCTGCATTCTATTCTATATCGCAAAGGGGGGGGGGAGTGGAATAAAAAAAAAGGCATGCTTATCCATGTTTTATCTTTTACGTTAAAAGCGGGATAGATGAATTTTTTTTTTAAATATTGGTAAAAGACAAGTGAATTTATCTTTTCAAAACTTTAATGAAATTAATAAATGCTAGTCTGTTAAAGTATTTTGCCCAGTGAAACACTAGCATGTGTGGGAAAGAAAAACAAGTAATGAAGGTAAAATTTTAACCGTTGTACTGTAAATCTTCTAAAAATGAAAATATGGTTTTTAAACGTTGGGGGGGGGATATATTGATGTAGTATAGACTCTTTATATGTATCCTAATATAGTTTGGTGAAATAACTTTTTACTCTCCTATGAAATCAAGTATAAAGAAAAAACTAAATTACATTTTTGGGCTTTGAGCTTCTTTATGTAATCATTTTCATTCATAAATTTTGATGCAAAATAAAAACTAAGTATTTTTATATTTTAGATTAAAATTATGTATTAGAAGTGTTATAATTAGGGAAGGGTGGTGTAAAAAGGTACGAAATCAGACATTTTTTAAAAAATTATAAGCTGTTTTCTGGTACTAATAATGCTAAACAAGCAATTTTTCCCTGTTATTTTATGCAATGCATTCATCCCCTTCACACCTGGAAAGATTTTATATAATTATAATAGTTTTAAATGCAAAAATATTAAGTTCATTATTCTGAGCTAAGATTTATTTTTTTATGCATGTGGGTTAAAATGGGTATCAGGTGGGGTAACAGATTCAAAATATCCAAAACAATTAACAAAATTTGTCAAATTTGATTTTTTTTCGACCTATTAAAATTGAAAAATATAACGGCTAAGGTTGTTAGACTTTTAGATAAGCGTTGTATTCTGGCATCATGTTGTTTCGGGGGATAGTGGAGGTAAAAAGGGTAAAAATTTCTTTTTGATTAAAAATGTAATTTTTTAAAAATTATTTTTCTTTTAATTTAAATTATTTCAGATATCAGTTGGCAATATTTATACCCATTGAAAGTTTATAGGGATTATTTGAAACATTCTATTAACAAAATCTAACTGTAAACCCATTTTACCGCACTACACTCAAGTATAACTAGAAAGAAAAATATTTTTAAAAATTCTTACTATTTTAAAATTAGTAAACTGTTTAGGCGTTTTTTTTTAGTTAAAAATAATAGCAAGACTTCTGATATTATTTTGAAGGAATATATTAGTTTTCCTGCAGGAAGATATTAGTTTTTAGGAATTGTTTTGAAGACAAGAAAAGAGCATGGCTACAATAAGCAGATAAAGCTTATATTATGTTTCCAAATAGAGTTAATAAGCTTTTTAATGAGTATGAATCTTACCAAATAATGCATGAAAATATAACCCCCCCACCCCCCAAAAAAAGAAATATTTTAAAACAAACTAGCTATAGTTTTGATCGAAGAGAAATACCTGCTCATTTTGCCTCACCATATCCAACTTTTTACGTGTAAGAGTTTTACATAATTTTATTTACATAATTTTTAAAATTTACATTATTTTTAAAAATACTTTTCAAAAATATGTAAAGTTATAATAGCAGACACAAGCAATCATACTTGGAAACTTCTTTAAGTATGGATGTTTTTAAGTTAATAAATGACAAATAAAATACAATTGTTTGTATTTATTTTAAAACTTGAACATAGGACTGCGTATGCAATAAATAAATACAAAATGATATTTCCATTTTATTTTACGCATATATTAATATAGTAAAACTCTTTATAATTTGTACCTTTTAAAGATATAGTTTGTATTTTTCAAAACATTTTGGTCATGAAAGACATGTTTGTGTTTAAAACTACTTGAATTTTCAAGAATTAAACTTTGCAACTTTACATCCGAAGTGACATGAAAAAGTAAGTTTAATTATGTTAAAACTACTTTTTGCGTGAAATACGTTCTACGGAATCAAAATTGTTCCATTCATAGCACGAAACATGTTCTCGACAGAGATTAACCGGTTAAAATGAGTAATGCCAGTTGTAATTTTGTGATTGCGCATAAAACGTTTCGTTTGTTTAAATGAAATGTACGCCCGAAGTAGTCAGGAGACAGAAATCAAACTCAAATAAAACCTCTAATCGCTGTATAAACGCCATTTTTAAGCGATAAAGAAAAACATTGGCGATAAAAATGTTAAATTCAACTGATTTCAAAACAAATGTAAATTTTTTTACGATATATTCAAAATACTTGGAGTAAATTGCTATTTAATGCACGGAATGGAGTCCTAAACTTTTGTTTTTTCTTTGAGCGTCCTTTGGGAAAGATAGCATCAATTTTAATATTGAAGTGAACTCAATTATAAAAATGTTTGCTCCGTAGTATATGAAAAGCTTCTCATTTTCATTCAGGAGATTCATTCGTTGAGCTATTCAGACACGGACACGATGCAAGTGACGAAAACAACCAGGAAGTTTTGTTTGAAATACAATGTGTGTAGTTCAAAAAATAAATTTGTTTAATAAGAGATAATTTAATTTTTAACAAGATTGAAAATTAAAGTACCTAATTTTCCTCAAATTTCAAATTATTGATTTAATTGATACGATTCTTTTCAAAAGGTGGATGATTTAATGTTTGAAAAGTTTCGATAGACTTACATAGCTGCCAACTACTCCGGAATATAATCAACCACTTTTTGTAAACAGGACATTTATTAAATATTTTTTCAACATAATAATTGAAAATTCGGCCGAATATTTTAAGCCGAAAATTCCCCACCCCTTTTTTTAAGAAGGGGTTAATTACATTCCGAAGTAGTTGACAGTATGCTTAAATGTAATCATATGCGAAGAGATCAATACATAAGGATAGGCATCTCCCAGTAAAAATAGCATCTTTAAAAATTCGACAGTAGAGGACTCTTTCTGATGCAGGAGTCTAACGTAAGTGCGCATGGGCGACTGTATTTTACGATCTAAAATTATAAAAAGCAATCTTCTGGGAAAAAAATAATTCTTTTTTGTATCAATTAAAATTACATTCAATTACGTTAAATTTTTGTTCACTTAAAATAATTAATTTCATGTTCTATTTTTATTATTATTAAGCAATATTATTAAGAAATCATCTGATAGCAAACTAATTCTTTTTGGTATCAATATAAATTACATTCAATTATGTTCAATTTTTGTTTACTTAAAACAAATAATGAATTTTATGTTCTATTTTTAATATTATTGCAGTTTCCGTAGTAATAGAATCCATTGTTGCCACTTAAGCTGCTAAATTCAGCAGTCATATCAAACTGAAATCCTTTCTACAGTTCTCAGACTCGGAAAATGAAAATGCATAAATGCAAAACAAATGAAACTCTTTAAATTATTGCCATTTTAAAAATATTCGGAATTTTCATACCGTTCTAGATATTTTTAATTTCATTTTCTTTGCATGTGTGACGACATCTTCAAGAAGACCATATTTTGCATAGGTCGCTGCCAGATCACCCCTAGCCACACATCTACACATGCATTAGCCCCCTGAGTTCGACAGTTTTCTAGATCGAATATTTCGAGACCGCTTTGAGAGCTTTAGCCATGCGTGGTACCTATTCTTAATATTAATCCATGCACATGGGTTTCTTGTTGATTTATACAGTTTTAAAATAAAGTATGGTACAGTCGCAGGATTCTCATAAAATCCTCTCTGCGTGCCACAGGAGCATGTAATTGCTTGCTCAAGGGAGGTTCATGAGGGTTTAATTCTTCATGTGCTGGGAATTCGAAAATCGATAGTAGGAAGCAACGCTGGGAACATAGGGGATTTTCGCTGTCGTGCTTTAAAAGCGATAAGTGCGAGCAGGTTAAGCTATGGTTTAGGAGTAAAAATGAAAATGAAAAAAGTAGGAAGGTTTTCTATTTCTTCCCCTTTCATGATAGATACACTTACATAAAGTAAATAAGAGACATTTTAAGAGGAGGCCTCTGCTGTTTCTTATAGCTAACCAATATGCATGCTTTGTTTATTTCGTTATTTTTTTTACTTACAGAAGAGAGTATTGAAGAGCACACATCTTATGTTACTGACAATGTTTGTTATTATTATCATCATCATCGTCATCATCATTGTTATTATTATCATCGTCATTATTATTGGCATTGTCAGAAATATAAAATGTACATTTCAGTTCATTTTACTTTTTGTACAGTTTCAATTAATCGGATTTAAATTTGTGTAATCACATTATAGTGTAGTAATTATTTACTATTCAGCTTGAAAATGAAAGTGTTTATTAATTTGGCGACATTTTCCCTCGAACTTCCTAGCAACCCTCCCACCTAATTGGCGGAATCTCGGTGGGCTCTACCCACAAAAGGCTACCCCCCTCTGCAAATGAATGAATAGTAAAGTGTGCTGAAACGATAACTTTATTACAGCACGGACTTGCCGAAATATATATATATATATATATATATTTACGATTGACGGCAATATTATCGATGCTTAATAAATTTGAGAGGGGGAGAAAAGACCATAGCGTGACTCCCGATGACTTGAACAAATTTTTATCATTAATTTAAAAGTAATGCGGGGACGGGAGTATTGTGAAAAACGGGCAGTTGTGTGTGTGCTTTGGAAGAGACTGTTGTATTTTACTGATGTTTGTTTTATTCCTCCTATATTTTACACCAAAGTAATGTTTCAAAAAGTTTTTGATGATATATTGTTTGCATTTAGGTACACATCCATGCGCAATATTGATGTCTGCAGTAAAACACCCATAAAGTTTATTTTATGTACTTATTTATTTATTTATATTTTTTTAAGGGGCGAAGGGGGAAAGAGGGGGGGGGGTTACTCTTATGTGATTAAGTAGATTAACTGAATGAAAGATTAACTGGTACTATTTAGATTATAATTATAATATAATCATCATTTTCATTTTTATTACATTTTTTTAGTTGCACAATTTTTTAAACAAAAAGGAAAATAATGCTAGTATGAACTAAAGCACCCGAGCGTCAGATTTTAGGATGTTTTGCTCTTTAAAACCCTTTTTTTTATGCATCAATGGAGCTCTGGTCGTAAATTTGGAGATAGAATTATAAAGGAGACTTGCAGATAGGAGGCTTTTAGCCTACAAAGTACAGTTACAAATGAAGAATTGATTGAAAAGTTGTTAAAGATTTCAATTTCCGCTTCGCGAATGAATAACTATTATTCCAGAGAAAATATAGAAAAAGCAACACTGAATACAACATACGCACATAAAAAAAGTTTTTTTTTCCGAATTAAACTAAAAAATATGTGAATGTTTGAAATTTTAATGTCATTAAATTGTTTCACAAAAGTTTTAGTAATTTTTTTCCCCCTGAAATTCACAATTTTTGATAAATGAAGGAATTCGATAGATATTTACCACTAGTCCTTTTTATGCTTTCTTTGTTTTTATGGTTTTAACCCCTTGATAAGCAGGCCACTTTTTTCAAGCACATGCGCGTTAGTGTAAATTTAATTAATTAGCTTCAAATTAGTGCGTGCTTTTTGTCAAATCAAAAATTAGTCAGTGACAGGTCTAACATGAGCAGATGTCTTTTCGGAGAACAAAAAAATCTTACCAGAAAATTGAGAAATAGCAGTTCAGATACAAATAAAACAGGACGTACGCGGTGCACGTCTGGTAGTTGTCTACGATATAATCGGGAGGCACGCATCGTAAGTCCTAAATGTCAAATGACTTAGACGATAACGACAAGGGATTAATTTAAGGGATTAAATTAAGATGACAAGGGACAAACTCTAAACTTTCTTAGTCAAGCAATTTTCATATCCAGAATAAAATGCTAGCAGTATGTTTAAGTGAGCAGATATACTGCGCATTAAAATTTAGAAACATCAATTTATTTTACTGGAATGTACTTTTTGTTTTAATGGTATTTATGTCCAAAGGAAATAAAAGAGCATAGTCATTACGTATTAATATCTACTTTTGTTCTTAAATCTCGAGAGGGGCTTAAAAGCAATATTTCTATTGGTGTATAAGTAACAAACTTTAATAACTTTATAATAATGCTTAAAATGTTGTCCTAATAGTCAACCTGTTAGCTGATAATATTTTCAATATTAGTCTGACAATATTGAAACAACAATTTATAAGATATATATATTTGGGTTTTGGCTTATTTTATGGGGGAGGGGGGGGGATGTAGTTAACATGTGAACCATACACATACCCAAGACTATAAGAACACCCAACCCCTAAAACAAAATAAAAATAAAATAAATAAAAAACTGGCGGATTTTTTTTTCCCGTGATCAGACCGATCCGACCGTAGTATATTTTTCCTTGGTATGTGTTGTTTTACATATATTTTAATTTGTTTTATGTAACCAATATGCTAGATTAGGTTGCATGTTCTGATAGGGTTAATGTATAAGATTACCAGTCTCTGAAAAGGGTGGGGGTGGGGTGGGCGGATAAACTGGCCATATTGGCGACAAAAATAACTGAATATGCACATGAAATGAAGGGAAAAAATGATATTGATAAAAACGTATATTAGTTGATAATTCTAGCACTAAATTATTTCCTTTGGATTTAACTACCGCTAAAACAGAAGTATATGTTAATTACACATGATTAATATCTCTAAATTTTTATGAACACATATCTGTACACTTACACATTTGGCTAGCACTTTATTCAGTAACTGAAAATAGTCCTTGATAAAATAATTTTAAAGCCCTTAAATGACTATAAAACCATTTAGCTACTTCTTAATGGTGTTTAACAAAGTATTTCTCGTGATCTGAATCTAGCAATTATCATGTATGCAGGGTATGATGTATGCAGGGTATGCAGGGTATCATGTATGCAGGGATATTTCCAAAGCTCACACATTTTCAAAAAAGCTTTTGAGGGTATAAGTTTATACTATAAGTACTATAAAGTAGACCTCACTAAATTTACTTCAGTCATTTTCGCGGTCAAAACACTTACAGATGGCGAGTCTAAAAATTATTATGTATCAAAAGTGTAAACGACTTTTTAACATAATTAAAAAACGTTCTCAATACTAGTAACAGAAATTGTATAATTGCGTAAAATTGGCGCTTACTCATTGGGCGAAAATGGTCGACGGTATAATACATAAAAAACATTAAATCTCATATCTTTCAAAAAGCTAATTTTGAAAACTTTCTCTAAAAACTAATTAGTAACGCACGAGCACGAATACTTTAAACGAATATATGTTGTTGGTGTACAAAGTGTACCTTTAAAATTTATCAACATTTTTTGCAGGCAAGCATTCGAATTGAAAATGTCGTGAGATTCGAGTTTGTCACAGAACACGCTGGGAGGAAAGACCCGTGTCTGGAGACACTGATGGCTGTAGAAGGGGAATCGCTGCTGTTGCTTTTTTGCAACCGTGGGAGTGAATGTTAAGTGTTATATAATCGATGTGAACATGGGCGCCGCAGAATATTTCCCAGGGGGGCGGCAAAGTCTACTTTAACGTATGGTTACTATGTTGGAAAGAGCAAAAAAGCAAGGGAAAACACAGCATACAAAAATACAGGGGGCATTGCCCCCCTTGCCCTATGCTGCCGGTGCCCTGGATGTGTATCGTTATGATCATTCTTTCTTGTTTTTGGGCCGTGGTAGTCCAGTGGTTAAGGCGTTGGGCTCGTAGCCGGAAGGTTGCGGGTTCGATACCGACGTACCACTAAAGACCACCGTGTACATGTGGTGTATGTGCACGTTAAATTCGTGGTTCCGAAAGTCCTCTCGGTGGTCGCTAGCACTTTCCAAGGGGGGCCAATATTCAGAAGCCGCCACCTTTTGATGAGGATCCAAATTGTGGTGGGAAACTCCGGGAAGGGCATATGTAGCTCTAAACGATACATTCAGTGAGCTGAGGTGTTCTCTCCTGGCAAACAAACATTTTTTCTTGTTTAACCGGTTCAGTTAAGTTTTTATTTGAGAGACAGTGTATAGCGGGGGAAAAGAAGGAAAGTACCTTTCTTTCCAGGATGCGTTTTAGTGGACGCACACCATAAAATAACATTTTTCCTTCTTTCAGAGTTAAACTAAATGTATATGTAAGCGAGCTCCACCACAAAATTCACCTCTTTGACCACCATATGGCCACCCAATCCTTCTCCGGGTATATTTCGTGTCCCCCGCAGTAGAATTAAAACGAGGGGATGGCTTTCACGCCAATTTCACGCCACGGGATTAAAAGTGGGGCCTCTATCCGTGCCTCAGACACTATTGCCGGTTATTTATACGGCCGGGACCAACACTTTTATGGGCCCCCAGATGTTCCGAAACAAGGCAAGTGACGCACCCGGTCCCTTTTGTAGAACTCTCGTGTTTGTATTTCGGATTTTTGTAGGCTATATTTATTGTGACAATTGTAGAATTGCCCGGATGGATGCTGGTAGAATTAGAGAAAAATATTCGTTGAGAACGAAATGGGAGGTTGTCCGTAATGGTAAATAAGAAATAATAAAATGTAGAGGAAACGATACAAATTGTATGAGCTACTCGTTGAAGTCCATAGAAATTTGAAGGTTACGATTTGTTGGCGCTACAGAAAAAACGAATAGAAGGAATTAGATTTTTTTTTCGGAATTCTATAATTATAATTTTATCTCACTTCTCAAGGTATTCAAGTAGTTTAACGGTTTGTCTGTCGTAAAATATATCACTATATATACATTGGTAAAAAGATTCTTTTTAAAATCATCTAAAAATAGTCAAATTAAATAGTTTTCTCAATTCAAACAACGTACATTAAGCATTATAGAAGAAAATCTTCATGGGAGAGGTTCAGGCCACCGCTTTACCTTCCTTCTATATATGTTAAGGTTCAATGAGTGCACAACCGAATTAGCGCAACGTTTTTACTGATAATCTCATTTGAGGGTTGGTGGACTAATAAACTAAACTGAACTAAACTCGTTAGAACAAAAACCCACATAAGGGCCGTGGCCTGCGATGTTCAACCATATCTTCGCAGCCATTTCCGGTAAGGTGCATAAGCACTTGCACCGGCCAAACAGTCAGCCCAACACGGGGCACCCAATCTTTAGTTCCTTAAGCAAGGATGGTTTCCATTTTATCGCCCCACTCGAGAGATCGAAGATTTTGTTAACCTTGCTCAGCCTGAACACTTTCTCCAGATGTAATGTGGAAACGTGTTATAACTTCTTAAAAAGTCTTCCGCTCAAGGCACCCCTCATTAGGCAGATGGTCTTCGAGTAGCTTTGTCTTGCCTGAACCTTGGACATGTGGCAGCCCAAGTAGCACGCTTCCGTTTTTAAAACGTTGCTAACACGGAATCGCCTTCCGTTGCAAAAACGTCAAGCTGTAACGCAATGAATTCGCAAATGTGTCATCGCTTTCCACCGATTTAACACTCATTCTTTCCCACGTTTTATAAACGTTTGCCGAAACGAAAAAAAGACGATAATGTACCTATTTTGCCACCATTTTCAAACGTTTTAAAATCCTTAAAACGGACGTACTAAGTGGCGTTTTAGAACCGTTGCAGAAACGATAGTGTGCCCATATAGCAACCATTTCCCACCATTTTTAAACCGATGCAGAAATCATAGTACGCCTATTTATCGACTATTTTTCAACGATTTAAATGCGTTTCAACAACGAAATTCGCCACCATTTTTCAACGCTTTAGATAGGTTGCAATAACGAAAAGAAATCGATGATACTTTCAGATTTACAACTATTTTACCACGTTTTAGATAGTATGCATAAAATGTTATTTTGAAATTTTCTAACGAATCATGAACGTTTTTTCATAAACTTAAGTCGCTATAACAAATTAGAATTTTCAGAAACATTCTTCTTAATCAAAACTTTCCTTATTTTTTTCTTTGAAAAAGTACCCCCCCCCCCCAACAAAAATAGTTAATTAAAATATAAAAAACTTATTCCAATATTAGAAATATGGGAGTGAGGGTATTTATATAAATATATAGTACTAACTAAGTACTATATATACATTAATATTTATATAAATACCCTGCCCCCCATATTTGGAATATTTAGATTTTAAAGTAATAAACCATTATGGTTAGGGGATAGGTGGGGGAGAGGGACTTTTTTAAGAAAATGAAAGTTTTGATTAAGAAAAGGTATTTCTGAAAATTCTAATTTATTAGCCGACTTAATTTTTTAAAAAATCGTTCATGATTTGTTAGAAATTTCAGAATAAAACTGTTTACGCATAATACCTAAAATTTAGTAAAATAAATACAAATATGAAAGCATGACCGATTTCTTTTTCTTATTGCAACCTATCTAATGCGCTGAGAAGTATATTCACAATGATTTTTAGACTGGAAATTCTGACTTGTTAATGTGAGTTAAATGTTGAGAACATCTTTTTAGAATGGTTTGAATTTACAATTATGAAAATTAATCATAGAAATATCTAAAAAAGGATTAGAATTAACAATTGAATATTCATACTTTTTTATAGATATATTTGTGTTAATTAGAATCTGTAGTATTCAGTTCTCCTTAGTCTCTATTAACATATTTTCGACAGAGGCTGCATTATTTCAAAACGTGTTTATACAAATGCACAGGAATTTATAAATTTTTTACTCCATATTGCACATATGTACAACCTCCGGCCGCGGGATGGATGTGACCCGCCAAGGCTTTTAATCCGGCCTTAGAACATATTAAAACATATATAAACCATTCAAAATATCATATAAATCCCAATTATACTTCGCGACTTCGCTAACATCCTAAAGTTTAGCCCGCGACTCTTATTAAAGGATCCCATACATGCTATCTTCTTTCAGATACCGTGAAACCTGATAAAGGTATTACCGGTATGTATCCCAACTTTTGTACAATTTCACTTTGCAATCAGCATGCTTTGCCATCTATAATCACTTAATGTTCACTTAACACACTAAGTTATGATCATCTGAATCTTTAAAACAAGTAATGCTATTTTAAATTATAAAAATCGGTTATCCAAAAAATGAAAAGTAAAAATATATGTTATGATCATCTTATAGTCATCTGAATCTTTAAAATAAGTAATGCTATTTTAAATTATAAAAATCAGTTATCCAAAAAAAATGAACAGAAAACTATCAACAATAATATTAGTGATTGCAATCAACTGCTAATGTCATTAACTCCTTACTATATTTTTTTCTGTAATAAGTAACTTCCATACAAAAAGAAACCTTGAAATATTTTTATTGGAACATATATTCAAGCAGTGTTTTTCTGTTTGTTTCACATTTCAGTGGTACAAAGTCAAAATTTAGAATGCATTCCAAGCCTTCTTTCATAAGTTTTCATCAGCATCTCCAAATTTTCAATTTTTAGCCATAAAACCTGAAAGAAATACGAAAGCAATAATTAGAAATATAGATAAGTTTTTTCTGGGAGGGGTGGGGTGGGGCGTAACTGCTTTTACACAACCCTTTCCTATTATTTATTGCTAATACAATTTACATTTATTCTTATAGTTAAGCAAATTTTCATGTTTCTTGCTCCTAGTTAAACGATCTTTGTTCTTTAATTCCGAAAGCAATTTAACATGTTTTCATCACAATAAACTCAGTTATGGGGTTAGCCATCATCATCCCAGTGACGTAGCAAGAGTGAGGCAAAGGGGCAGACTATCTCAGGCATCAAACTAAAAACAAAGATGGGGCTGGCAGGACATTTAAACTTAAAAAGAATAGGGGAACAAGTTAAAGGACAGAAATGGAGGGGGGCGGGACTCCTAGACTTAGAAAGAATAGGGCGGTAAACTGAAGGACTATAATGGGCACAAATAACCTTCGTTATGCCAATACATCTTCCTAGACTACTTCATATCACTCCTGCATAAAACAAGAAGAAATTATTTTTCAACACATTGGGGTAGAGGGTCCTGCACATGTTTCAAACTATAATCTAAACTTCTTAATTCCACCCCCACGATGGCTGAGTGGATAAGGCATTCAAAATGGTAGATGGCGGAAGTATGAAAGTCCTGGGTTCGGGCCCCATCGCACGGCAGTCGATCTAATTGGCCAGGAGTTTTGGTCAGTTTTTTAATGGTCGGTAATGTAAATAAGTGTTAGAACCCTCATCTTAGGCAGATACCCCTCGTGCAGGTTTGCTTTATTATACACAACACACCATCTTAATTCCACAGCTGGAATATTCGTATTGTGTAAATTCCGTATTCCATAGCCACATAAATTGCCAGATCTGGAAATACATGTATTTACGGTTATCTTAAGAGAATTAGTACACGGAAGTTCTTCAGTTTCCCTTTTTTGACAGGCAGAATAGCGAGGCAGTTTTCTGAAATGCAAAACAAAAGCTCATATTTTGAATTGAAATTAGTAACAAGAACGTAGCAGCACCTGTGATACATACCTCTCATATGAGAGCCTGGTTAAGACAATAAATACTCTAGTCAACACACATTGGCGTAGCTATAGCTTTCTCAGGTAAGGGCTTCTGCTAATGGGAGGTGGAGTTCATTCTTCCTATAAAATTTGATTTTCAGTAAATTTTACAATAATTATCTAGTGACAATGTTCAATAGCACTAAATTTTTTAAAATTTTTAAAAAACTAAGTGGTGTGTGTTAAGACTAAATTATAAAATTTGCAAAATTAATATAATCTTGTAAAATTTAATATAAAGTGTCCAAATGTTATACAGAATTAAAAATTTTTACGCTATTTTTTATGCTATTTTGAGCGATGTATTCAAAATGTGAGTAATTGTCTGTGATTAGCGTTTGCGTGTAAAATAAAGGGGTCCAGACCCCCAGTCCAAATCTTTTATCTTTTATATCCCATGTCCAAATATCAAGGATAATAAACTTTTCTGAAACACCACGGGCTGTATAAATAACAAAATTTTTACTTTTTGCTCTTTAAATTTAAAGTTTGATTCATACCATAGGCGTAGAGTTATATGGGCTCGTGGGGCTCGAGCCCCCCCAATAAATTGTGAATAGGGGCTGAGCCCACCCAATAATTTACCACTAAATACATAAAACTAATTTATACTAACATAAAAAAAAGTATTTCACGCCATTTACAAACGTTTAAAAAACGTTTTCTTTGCTTCTATTTTTAACTTATAACATGGTAGAAAGATACTAACATGGATACTTACCATACATAGGTGTAGAATTCTATGAACCCATAGAGCTCGAGCGCCTCCAATAATTTACACTTACACATAGTAAGTCATAGCTTCCAACTACTACAGAATATAATTAACCACTTTTTGTAAACAGTATATTTTAAAATTATTTTTTTCAAAATAGTAACCAGCTCGAGCGCGCAGCACAAAAATTTTGCTATATTTTAAGCCGAAAAATCATGTAGAAAAAGTGGTTAATTCTATTCCGTACTAGTTGGCATTTAAGAGTAAGTTATATGTACGTGAATCAGTGGCGTAGCCAGAAATTTTTTATGGGGAAGGGGGGGGGGGTTCAACTTCTGCGACTCACATATATGTATACGGTACGGGTGTATGATAAGAGAGTGAGGCATATACCTTTTGTATGGCAAAAAATTCCTCATGGGGGGTATAACCCCCCCCTTGGCTACTCCACTGACGTGAATATATGTGGTTGTGGGGCCCGGCCCCCCCAATAATTTTGAAAACTTTACGCTTATGATTCATACTCAGTATTATACTACTCCTCAACAACATAATACTGTCTTTGAACTCGGGTATCAATTTAGATTAATAAGATTTTACAAAATAGTTTCTAAGTTCTTGAATTATTGCTTTATTTTCATCAATAATAGCGAAATTAATTACGACATTGATCGAACTGAGAAAAATAAAACTTTACTGAACACAATTGTTAACGGGGAAAATAAGCATTAAGTATGATTTCCAACATGAAATATTGTGTGAGTGATCTTATATAATTAAATTTGAGAGTAAACAAAGTTTGTAGCTGGCTGGACACAATGGACGTCTATGACAGCTTACTCTTCATTATAAAATTGGAAATATCTTGTAACCTTTTTACGAGGTATCATAAAATTAAATTAATAGTAATAAACGGCTTTCTTAAGGTTACTCGGGAAATGCTGCCAAGTTTGATGATCATCGCAAAAAAGGCTACGTTGTGTTAGAAATTTGTATAATCGATGCGTTTAGCATGATTTATATTTGTTGTTTAAATATGAAAGGAACACAGATCGTTGAGGATATTAAGAAATGTTTATAAAATGTATTCTACGATATATAAATTTACTACATATAATGAATTTAAAAATCCCAACTACATAATAAAATACCATTATGTTATCGCAACAAAGCAGTAACCAGATCAAGATACGTGCAATATGAAAACGAAAACAATTAAATAAAACAGTATTGCTAATTATTTCAAAGGTTTTCATAACAACGATTCAAAATGGCAGATGTTAAAACTGCAGAGGATTTCATTCCTTCAGTTCCAAAACGGTTCCGAGTAACAGGCATTATTATTGTATTTAAAAAAACAGTACACTGGAATCAGCATAAGAACTCTGGAACACATTCTCATATTTCCAGGTGTTAATAGCAGCAGACGATCACTGCATTTCTTTATGCGCTTTGCGTAATTCTGTCGATAAGCGTCTCTAAAAGTGATTTATCTTGCTCCGTTTATTAAATTCATGTAAGCAACGTAGCAATAATAACATTCTTGAATGAATAATTAAACGTGAAAGAGGCATCGTTAGTAATGCCTCCCACAAAGAGAAAACGTTTGGCCGCAGATAGTATAGAACAAGTTGCACAGCGTTTGAAAACACTGTATGATTATCGGCCAACAGATAATACAGAACAAACTGCTCGGACTTTGAGAGCTATGGTCGAACATTCCATAAAAAAATTCTAAGGCTGATGTAGGAAATAGCGATTGAGAGCCTTGTTTATTTTAAAAACTTGTTTTACTTTTCTTAGATACAGGCTAAATACATGACACAACGGCGAGCTGAAAAATATACTTCGCCTTGCTCAACACGGCATTCTGACAAGGATTATGCATAAGAATATACGGGCCGGGCAACTATTTTAAAGACAGCCTTCATGAATAAAGATTATCCATTTCGCGTATATTTCTTCAAGTAAACACATATCGTTAGCAGAAATACAATCATTACAATAATATTATCATTTACTTACTTTTCTATTGACATTTGAGGCAGTAGAACAGCACACCGTTTTGTAATGGCGGACCTAAACAAGCGACTGAGCTGGATAGTGACTTGACCTTGCAGTAGGTAACATGGAGTTCGCATGCTACTCTTAAATATCCCAAAATGCAACCATTATGCAACGTTTTCGAAACGTCCTAAACATGGAACAATGGACTAATATGAAACGGTTGCAAATTGGTTTTAAAAACGACATTTTTGCAACAAAAAGAGCAGGGTAAAATGAATCCCAAAACGCAACGTTTCTGCCACGTCACAAGTTTGGCATATTTCCAACGTAACTAATATACAACCTTTGAAACGAAAAAGCAACGTTTCTGCTACGTCTGAAATAGGAATATCTGCAACTTAACGAATATGCAACCATTGCAACCAAACTGCAACGTTTAAAAACCGTTATGTGCTACCTGGGAGGGTAGTTGCAGATGCAGATTTTCTTTTTCGAAGGGGCTAATTAAATTAAACAAAAAACATTTTTTGGTATAAGCGAAATGCAGAAGAAAGCAAAATATTACACTACAGCAATGTTATTTTTTTGTAAGCGGCTAATTTAATAAAAATTTTATAAGTAAACAAAATGTTCAATAAAGCAAAATGTTTTATGTTTCTCTATAGCAGTCCCCCCCCCCCCCCGCGGGTCAATGGTCTAAAAATTGTGACAGTATGATTTAATAGAGCATTATCTATATAAATAAAATTAGAATTTTGTTTGTACATTACTTGGAATTCAAAACTCTTTATCCGTTTCAAGCACTTGCGAACATAATGCGACCGTCAAAAAGAAGTTTGCCTGTCTGTCGTTTTGTCATTCTGTCTATGACACTTTTTTTTTTTTTTTTTTTTTGGTTCACGCATCACGTAATAATGACTAAAGAGAACAAAATTAAATTTGGTAGTATGATAAGTGGTCACTCAACTTAACTCCAGGCGTCGAATTACAAGAAAAAAAAAAATAGATTTTGAGATTTAGGAAAATTGTTTCAAACTGCGTAAGTTTTTGTCCGCGCAACACGTATTAACGACTGAAGCGAACGAAATCAGTTTTGGTGATATGATAGGTGGTCTCACAGCTTAAACTATAAGGCGTGAATTAAAAAAAAATGATTAGATTTTGAGATTTTGCGAAAATTTTCCAAAATTTTGTTTGCGCAACGCGTAATAACAGCTAAAGCAATGAAATTACATTTGGTGACATGATAGGTGATTACTCAATTTAAACTATAGAAATCGAATTTTTTGAAATTTTTGATTAGATTTTCAGATTTTGCGATAATCGTTATGAACTTCGTAAATTTTTGTTCGCGTATCACGTAATAACGACTGAAAGTGAATAAAATGAAATTTAGTGACATGATAGGGGGTTAGGGGGTTACCTAACTTAAACAATAGGGGTCGAATTTTCAAAAAAATTTCATAAGATTTAGAAGATTTTGCAAAAATACTTTCAGACTGCGTAAGTATTTGTTCATGCACCACGTAGTAACGACTAAAATAAATTTTAGTGACATGATAGGTGGTCACACAGCCTAAACTATAGGCTTAAAAAAAAAAAGATTTTGAGATTTTGCGGGTTTCAAACTGCGCAAATGTTTGCTCTCGTAAAACACTTAATAATAACTAAAAATGAATTAAATTACATTTGGTGACATGATAGGTGATTACTCAACTTAAATTATAGAAATCGAATTTAAAAAAAGTTTTATTAAATTTTAAGATGTTGCAAAAATTGTCTCAAACTGCGTAAATTTTTGCTCGCATATTACGCAATCACGACTAAAGCGAAGGAAATGAAATTTTGTGACATGATAGGTGGTCACTCATCTTAAACAATAGGGGTCGAAGTTGACAATTTCTCTGTGAGCATCTAGTTACTCTCTAACCTGCAACCTTTTAACAGTACGCAGAAGTTCTAATTTTGCTATGTATATTTTTGCCAATATGCTACTTCCATTCTTTGTACGCAATATGCTACTTCCATTCTTTGTACGCTTAATTCTGACGAAAATTCAAGCTTTTTGGAAATATTTTGGAATTTTGCATACTAACTCCTCAACGACGGGTTCTATAGCTAATATGATATAAAATTCATATTTTGAAAGATTTCTGTATAAAATGTGTAGTTTATTGTACAGATTTTGAACATAGTTGCATCCTGCACAGAACAACAATGAAGAAATTGGGAAACGATCTGAGCATAGATATAGGAAAAACAAGATTTGAACATAACCATAAAAAAAAAATTTGATGTCTCCAAATGGAAGATATTGTACGGGCACACGCATATGCAGAATAATAGATGCTGAAATGATAATGACTTTTAAAATTGCTTTAGGAAAATTAGTTTTTGAGTAAAGTACTTGTATCTAAATATTTCTCTTGAATTTGTTTAATTTTCTAAGAAAATACAATTAATGTCAAGGATGGCAACCAAAGGAGTGACAAAAATGAGGTACATAGACTTTTGCGGCATCAAAAAGTAGTCGATTAGGAGTATTGAACGTTTCGTTTCTAAATCTGTGGATCTGAGTAGCAAACGATACCTATGAAAAAAATTGTATAATACGTTTGAAAATGGCAAAAAAATTCTCAAATGTAAACCGAGAATTTAAACAATTACCAATAAAAAAAATATACAAGTGAAAATATATAAATAAATAATAAAAATTACTCGCGCACCCAAGGCGCGTGAATTACATCATGTGCATATCCCGGATTGACTTGCTGTGTGTGCCTGCCCTCCCCCATTGCTCTCTCCCCCCATCCCATCATCTTAATGATCCACACGGGTTCAGGTTTTCGGGCAAAATCAAAAAGGAATCAGATAAGAGCGACCACGGCGTGGATTCTAAATTGGAGAATTGCTGCATTCGACACGATACTCTGTAATCATCGGCACTTTTGCAAGCGGAGGAAGTTTAAGAATAAAAAAAAAGAGCCTGCGACTTAAGGTGGAATCCTATACGCGTAGTTTCAAGACAAACGAAACAGCTGCAATTTCGGCAATTTGCGAAAAACTAAAACTGCGAAAGCGATTCGAATTTATGTTGCCGGGAGACGATTTCGTCTGGTTATTTTCAATTTTTATTTATTTATTTGAATCCTTTTCAAATCTTCATGTGTGAATTATAGTTTAATCAAACCTCTGTATAACGAAGCGTCACGTTGTTGATTCTTTATAACAGGGGTTCAACCGCATTATTCCTGGCTCACGAAAGAATGTAAGCTCGAAGTCCCAAAGATTGCAATATGGTTTATTTTTTTGTCTCTACACATGGCCATGGGCGCCCATAGAAAAATTTTTTGAGGGGGGCAAACTTGGGAAAATTTAACGCTTCTAACAATTTCAGTTCTGATTTTGCTTTTCGGTACAGTTTTCCTTACATCTTAAAAAAATATACTAAAACCCTAGAGGGGAAGCACCTTACCTTGCCCCCCCTTTTATGGGCGCCCTTGTACATGACAGTGACGAGATGATATTGTGAAGAAGGGGGGAGGCTGTAAATTTATTGATTGAGTGGAAGCTTCAAAATTTTGATATTTATTAGAAATACATCTAATTTTTATCAATAAACTTCGAAATATCTATGCTATAAAAATTATTGATAGTTCGATTGAAATCTTGTGCAGTTGAAATATTTTTATGCCCCAAGTTTGGTCTATTTAAGAAACATTCCATATTATTCATATACAATAATTACCAGAAACGTAAGATATCAAAATATTTTGCTGCTGAAGTAGTTCAATTCAATTGACCAGATAATTTTTCCGTTTAAGGCAAATTTTGTTCAATAAATGGTCCGAAGAGAAATTTTAACACACATAACTTTTCTATACAGGGTGATTCAAAATAGATGTTAAGGCGATTATTTTTTAAACCTTAAGTGATTGAATCATAATTCCAATTAGAAAAGTTCGACAAGTTAAGAGTAGTTTTCAGATATGTCTTTTTTTTTTTTTACTGGGAGTTGTATACATATTAAAATACAAAATTTATTTTTTATATCGTCCCTCCTTTCCTACCCTTTATATTTAGAAGAATGTTGCTCTTTGCCTAAGAAAACTAATATAACAAACCTCGTGTCACTACGTGGAATAGATTCCGAGATATAGCAATTGAAATTTTTGCCATTTGTCACTGAGCAATAAGGGGATGTCTCCGAAGTGAGATAAATGTAATTACTTTTCAAATGACATTAACTTATGTTAATAGTCACTCGATAGGCACAGTTGATTCCTCAAATCTTAATTTAGCTGGAATTTTCCTGTAAAGCACGGTTGGCAGTTTTTAGTGAAGTTTACCACACCATAGTAACCTGTACACCATTATTTCGCCATTCTCTTTTACACTTTAAAATTCCTTCAATAGAAGCGTGGTGTAATTAATGGATGACCCCCCCCTAAAAGACTAAATTATTGCTAATTTCATACAGCAGTACCGATCATTTTAGGTAAAACTGTACCAGTTAATAACACATTTGAATGCGTTTAACTGCTTTTCCCAACAATGGGATCTTTATTATCTTTTATCAACTCATAGTGGGTCCCCTAAAGTAACGATTTTTAAGCTTGAAAACCGACGCCGACGCAGCAGGTCAAGTGGTGTAAGTCATCATTTAAAATAAATAATTTTTTTGCTAACTATTTCACGTAGAGACACGGGATTTGTTTTATTAATGTTCTTAGGTAAAGAGCAACATTCTTCTAAACATAAAGGATAGGAAAGGAGGAACCTTATAAAAATTAAATTTCGTATTTTAATATGTATGCAACCCCCAGTAAAAAATGCCATATCTGAAAGCGACTCTTAATTTGACGAACTTTTCTAATTGGAAGTATGTTTCGATCACTTACGATTTAAAAAATAATCGCCTTAATATCTATTTTGAATCACTCGTATATCGTATGACTGACTATACGAGTCACTATATATTTTCAATGCCATAAATATATTATGTCTGTCTGCGCATAAAATAGGTTCTCAAATAATTGTAAACTAAATTTTTTATACGAGATTCGATACAGCGATTCGATGTCTCATTGTAAGCTATCGGATAATCTAGCTGACTTAATTGACAATATAAACTGCTTTTCTTTACAACTTCTTTCCAAAAATATATTTGTCTAATTATCCTGACTGTTTACTGTTGTTATAAATTAATTTTTTTGTTTTTACTCATCCATTGTTATTAAGTACCTTTTGAGAATGTAGAGCAATAACATTAAAGGGATATTGATATTGCATAAAACAACATTAGACTGAAATGTAGCACAGATGTGTAAAATAATATAGAATAAACCACTGTCCACTTTAAAACTTTGAAAGTCCACCCGTTCCCGGAATTTAAGAGATTTTTTATGCTCTTCACGCAAAAATCTTTCAGTAATAGTAACCCCTGTAGTGAAAAAAGTGTGAAATAAGGATCGTGGATGCCATGTGTGGCGATTTTGCCGAATAAAATGTTTTAAATTCTCAAAGTAAAAATAAAAGAATAATAATGATTTTTTTTTTGTTAGTTTATATTCGTAAGGTTATTTTTTTTTTTAAATTATATTATCGTGTGCATGGGAAATCAGAGCAGGAATGTAATGCTTTACACGCAAAACAATAAGAATTGAAGATTTCCGAGGCTAATGAGTAATTTTTTTTAGTTTGGCGAAAAAATAAAATGGCTGAAATATGGATTTTGAGTAAGTGAGTTCTAGCGGTTTGCCCGGTTACTTCCCACACATCGGCACGCCAAGAGATCGCCAACAATTTAATCCCCTTTTCAAGAAGGATCAGTGGGTGACCCTGCAGATCTAGACTCACGGAAAATATCACGAGGATGGCCCCCGTTCTAAAGAGGGGATGGCAAAAGCGGGAAGATAGTAACCCATAAATTACTCCAGCCAGTGTCATTGTGAAATCCGTGTGTGGTACATGCAACGCTTTGAAGTACAGTATTTTGCAATGAATTTCGTGTATTGATATCTGAGATGTCTAGCAAGGGTATAATAAGAGTTCCTTTATCAACAGCAATAATTAAAACTTGTCTTTAGAAAAATATTTTAAAACGCTAGAAGCATCGCACTTACTATCGCTTGTTTTGAAAAAAAAATTTTTTTAATATTTTATTCTTTTTTTTTTCACGATTTTAAAATTCGCTAATTTTAATTTAAAATGCATGCGCTCGCTGTCTCAGGAAGGAAGGAAAAAAAGAAAAGAAAGGAAATTTGAAGGAAGAAAATTGCGTTAACTATTTACATATATTTACCTCAAAATTTACTTATTCGTTTTAGTTGTGGACGCAGGATCTTATTTTAGGCTGGGTATTCGGAGCACGTGACATGGCTCTTCCATTTTATAGTTGTCCTAGAAACTGCACAGATAGTATCAAAACACGTACTAAAATAATCTTTCACACATTATGAAGGTTTAATTTCTACCCAAAAATCAAAGTAAATTATCTGAATATTTTAATTGAATCCAACAAATTATTCGAAGAGTTTAGTTTCATAAATTGACATTTATTTTCTTATTTTATAAAGATAGTTGCAAGTTATGCATAAATGTATAAATTTAATAATATCTGATGCTGATAACTAAATAAGTAGTTCGACAAAATCAGAGGATTTTGTCGATTCTTCAGAAAAAGCGGAAGGGGCGCTTTACCCTTCCGCTTTTTCTGAAGTTTTAGACATTCTAAAATTTAAACTTTTGGTCAGAGAAAAGAGAAAATCAGATTTTTTTTTTTTTTTTTCGGAAACATATATCGTAATTTAATGTGTTCTCTTGAGTATTTGTAGAGCCTGAAATATTTGACCCATTAACCGTATATAGAACATTGTAAAACGAAAATTTAAAAAAAAAAAAAAAAAAAAAAAAAATTTAAAGCATTTTCTTACATTCATGTTAAATATTTTTGCTATCTCCCTAAAGAACTCTTGAGCAATGTGACAGAGGCGTTTAAAAGTTTAATGTTAAGAAAATCGTCATGCACGGGTGATTTGGGAAACATAAATTAATTTCATTTAAGTAATATTCCGCAATAATTTTTTTTTTTTTTTCAGGGTTTCCCGCAAGTACCCTACAGAGGGTGTTCACACATTTTTGTAACGATTTTGCAAAGATATATATAGAAATAAATATAAGAATTTTATTTTCTAATGTGTTCAGTCTGATAGCCCTTTCTTTGAACCATGATATTACATCTTGATTTCAAAGATGAAAGTCCTTTTCTTAAAACATCAAGGCTGATATTGTTCCACTCCTCCATCACAATCTTGTAGTAATATAATCTTTTGTAGTAATATATGAATGCATCTTGTGTTTGCGTGATTATGGCAACGCTATACTAGGGCAATCTGCCAAGGATGGGGTGGGGTGCCTAGGTAGGAGAACTTTCTAAGGGGTTCTAAAGCTTATTCACGTTACATCTGGAAAAAACCTACCAAAAATCCAGACTGTTAGATCGACAGCTGATCGATGGGACCCGATCCCGTGACCTTCACTCTTCGGCCGTCTACCATTTTCAGTGACATAACTACTGTGCGATGGTAAGGCTATAAATGCATCTTAAAGTAGAAATATAATTCAACTCATCTTCGTTTAGAAATATATTTAATTTTATATTTCAATTCCATTCATTATGACTGAAAAATAACGTTCAATAAATACTTGTCACACAATTTTGCTTTCATGCCTTATAAGATGCAATTTATTCCAGGAAAAATTCATGTATATGTAAAAAAAAAAAGTTACTATTATATTTGTTTGTTCATCTTAAAATACACTGGAATAAAATAAACTAGAAGTTTCTGTAGAAAATTTTACTTAATTGAAGTTTTAGACGTATTTCGAATTTTGTGTGTATTAAGAAAATACATGTATTTTGTATTTTTTCAAGTGAGGGAACGTCCTCTAAGTGAAACTGTATTCTCCCTCTCTAAACAACGGGGGATGAGGGGGAGAAAAGCAATAAACTTTAGGTTTACCATTGCCGATCTCTGGGAAGATAAGGGTTTGCCCAGTTTTCGGCTTGGCGCAATTTATTGAGAGCTTAAGGAAATAGATTTTTGAAAACAAGTGCAAAGGTTTTATTAGAATACAGAGTTAAAGTTTAATGATCCGTGAAGAAATAATGCAGTTATTAAGGGATTTCAAGCGATCTAACTTCAGAATTCTCGCCAATTGAATACATTGATTTAAGTTGGGGGAATTCCGCCAAATTTCAGAAAATTGAAATCTTCTCATTTAGTACATCGGAGTAACGATGAATAAAACACATTATAGTTGATAATTAAAAAAAAATCGGCTGTATTAAGAGATTCCACTTTTCAAATAAATGCCTGGCGGTCGAACCATTTGCCATTTTGATTGCTGCTAAGTCAATGCTTCGAATGATTCCCTGAAAAAACTCTTGCAAAATGGCGTATGTTGGCACTTTGGCGAGGCTTAGATTTAAAACTGGATTTTATTTGAGACTGGTATATATAATAACACTGGTTATAGATAAAAATGAATGTTGGTATGTGTTTATGAGGTTGAAAAACTCCAGCACCGTTGAGCACCGTTGCACGATGAAATTTGGTTCACCTAAGTCTTTTATCATGGAGAAGGTTTTTATGCTATCCGTTTTCCTTAACTTGCCACTTGGTGCCGCAGCATAACGTTGAATTCTATTCCGTTTAGCCGTTTGCTATGCGAATATCGTCCAACCGATTTCGATGAAATTTGGTACACGCGAATATTAGAACACGGAGAATATTTTTCACTATCCATTTTGCTGTAACTTGCCGCTAAATGGCGCTGCAAAGCATCAACTTCTATACAGTTCGACCGACCAGCATAAAATTTTTTATACTTACACATTTGAGCACGAAGAATATATTCTAACTGCGTTCCTTTTGATGTTACTCACCACTAGATGACACTGCAATGCATTATTATTTTAACTCGCCACTAGATGACGCTGCAGCAGGCCAAATTCTTGACCATTCAAACGGTCGCTATGAAAATCAGTATACATAGCTATTTGAACAATGAGAATATTTTGGCGTTATCCATTTTGCTATAACTCGCCACTTGACGGCGCTGTAGCAAATCATTACTTTAATTAACTACTAGATGGCCCTGCAGTGTATCACTTCTTGACTGTGCAAATGATCGTTATGAAAATTGGTATACATAGATAGTTGAACACGGTCGCTATGAAAATCAGTATACATAGCTATTTGAACAATGAGAATATTTTGGCGTTATCCATTTTGCTAAAACTCGCCACTTGACGGCGCTGTAGCAAATCATTACTTTATTGAACCACTAGATGGCCCTGCAGTGTATCACTTCTTGACTGTGCAAATAATCGCTATGAAAATAGGTATACATAGATATTTGAACACGGGGAAGAGTTTGGCGCTATCCATTTTCCTATAACTTGCCACTAGATGTCGCGTCAACACATGAACTTCAGAACTGTCCAGCCGATAGTCATGAAAATTCGTATACATCGATATCTGAATGCGAAAAATATTTTCGCCGTATCCGTTCTGCTAAAACTCGCCACTAGATTGCGCTACGCCGCATAGCCTTCTGCACCGTACAAACGATTGCCTTGCAATTCGGTATGCATGATTATTGGACACAATATAACGCGATATCCACTTTGCTATAGCTGTTTATTACAATGAATAGTAATCACCACAAATCGTAATATCAAAAAGTCCCTTCATTCCTGTGCGAAGAACGGGTACTTCAGCTAGTACTTATATAAAAAGCTTTAAAGCTACCAGTTATTTGGTTTGTCACATCCGAGAGATAACTATGTTTGTTTTAATGCCAATTGATAATCTTGTAAAAAAATATTACTTTAACACTTTATTAAACTATACATACGCCAATTACGCATTATACTGAAGTTGCATTTAAAAAAAAAAAAAAAACAACAACATTGATACATTTGATCTCATCTTTATTCATCTGGGGTTTGCTGTAGCCGTATGTTCGTTTAAGTTGTTATTTTTTTTCAATCAGCTGTCGACTATTGTCTTGATCGCTACGAGGGCCGGTCATCACGGGAGGGGGGCCTAGTTGGCAGGCCAACGCTACCCCCTATGATTGGTTTCCTAGTTTTGAACCAATTGCAGATAGGGGGCCTAGCACGTGGACCACTACAGGTTTTGCTTGAATTTGCAGGAAACTGGAGCCACGATAGGTTTTACTTGCATCCGCTATCTTTAGCATGAACGGTATTAGACAGGAGTCCAATCAAGAGAGGCTATCACACTCCCATACGCTCGACCAACTTGTAGCTACTTTATTTTCCGCGCTCTTATGGAAACTGAGTTTGACCGACTGGGCCCCTGAGGAACGATGAAGTTATTGTAAAACAAAACATTTCCAGTACAAGAAAATTTACTTTTTCCAATTTTCAGGGAACTGAATTGTTCCACGATGGTCTAACAAACGAATTTAATTCGCAGCATTACAGATGGAACTCGAGCGTTCTTCGAACTTAACACTAGGTAATACATTTCACAGCCGTAAATAAGCAAAACTATCTTCATTTTCGTGTCATTTTTGTTTTTTTTCCACCTTAATTTTCACATTTTTCGTGTTATCTCTTCACTTCGCTCCCAAGCACTCATCAAACACCCAGAGCCTTCGAACAAATATTTAAATCGAGTCGTGACCATTTCCTTATCGGAGGTGCGAAATCCTCACACCAGATCTCATTTCTGTTGCCAGATTCCTCAAATCGTAATAATGCATTCGTCACGAAAACTCCTGATGGAATTGCGACTATTATTATGTGATACATTACACCTAGCGAGATACTCCTTTGTTTTTTTGGTGCGATTCCAATTACTTCGCTTGTTTTCTTCTTGGCGTAATTTCGGTTTCGGGATGTGGAGAGGCGAAGGGAAAAACGCTGTGAAATGAGGGCGATATTGATTGATAACCTATTATTTATGTTAGTTATTTTGTTTTGTGACCCCCACCCCAACCTCCCCGTCCGACTCTCGTCTGAGGCAATGCATATCCCAGTGGTGAGGGGTAAAGTTTCTGAGTTTCTTGAGTATGACGACCTGTCCGAGGTCGTACAACGCATTTTAAAAAGCCGAATTCTGTATCCTGCAGTTTACAGACAAAATTTAAAGCTTACAGCAATGAATACAACTCCAAAGATTCCATTCCAAATAATACTTAATTTTACCATTTTATAACTTACATTAGACGTGACTACTTACTTTCTAGCTACTTAAAGTACAGGTTTTGAAAACGCAAAAGTCCTCAGTAAATATTTGTTTGTATTACGAAAAAAACACTAAAAATACTGGTGTTAAACAATAAAGTAAATAAAAAACTTTGTAAAAAACACACATAAGATGTTAAAGGTAAGAGGATACGTACGTTTCAGCCAAAAATTGTTTTGGCCTTCTTCAGGGCTTGGACTGAAGAAACAATTTTTGGCCAAAAATCAGGCCAAAACAATTTTTGGCTGAAACGTACGTATCCTCTTACCTTTAACATCTTATGTGTGTTTTTTACAAAGTTTTTTATTTACTTTATTTGTTTGTATTGTTACGGCAAAGCTACGTAATGACTATCTGCCTAGTATAGGGGGTGCCTTTGTCGGAGAACTTTCTAAGGAGCTCTAACGCGTATGCATGTTACGTCTGGAGAGAACCGACCAAAACTCCAGACCGTTAGATAGACAGGTCCGCGACGAGCCCGAATCCGGAACCTTGACACTTCAGTCGTCTACCCTTTTTAGTATCTTATCCATTTTGAGTAACCACTCGGCCATGGTGGAGTCCCTTAGTAAGTGATATTGCTTCCCAAGTAAACCATCACTAGGTATCTCCGACTATATTTAGGGAATGTTTGTCCGTTGTGTTGTCTTACTAATGAGAAAGTAAGCCACGCTCATTACAGAATGAAAGATGTTGAGTATTAAATTGTTTAGTTTAACTATGTAATCAATGTCTTATCCTCCAGAATTCTGTATCCCTCAACTCAAACATCCAATTTAACTCTGCTTGACCACAGTCTCCGCTTGCTCACGTGAGTCAACAAAAAGTTTGAGTAAAATAAATTTACTTGATAAAAATCATTCGAGTACAATAATTTGGCCACCTACTGTAACTAACTTAAAAATCCATCGTTGACGGATTAATATATTTCGCAGACTTTCGAAAAGTGTGAATGTCCATTTGCACTGTAGAAGTATAAAGAATAGAATTAGCATATTGGTATAGGAGGCAAAATAATATCTAAGTAATATAAAACAAGTTGTCAATAGAGGATTTTTTTTTTTTTTTTTGACATCAAGAGCTTATTTAAAGTTACGTAACGAATATTAAATTGAAAAGAGAATTATTGGGAGCAAGAAGTCTATATAATTAGCACGTCGACGTTTGATCTGATTAAACTTACATGATTTTAAGTGATGAGACGAAAAAAAAAAACTTTTTTCAATGTTCACGTACCAATAAAAAAGCATTAAATGCTTTAAAAAATTAAAAATTAATATGAGTAATCACCTACTTTGCTGCTGTATTTCATTTCATTCGCTTTGACAGTTTTCAAGAAATGCACACGCAAATTTTACACCAAATTTTCACATAGTTTTCTTTTAATTTAGAAAAAAATTAAGCTTCAATATTCAACTCTAGCAGTATCCTCCCCTGTCACTATATTTGATTTATTGTTGATATTTTAACACAACGCTTGAAGATTTTTTTTCAATTTTACCAAAATTTAAAAAACCTAATAAAATTTTGAAAAAGAATAATAAATACCTATTGTTCAAGTTGAGTGACAAACTGCCAACTTACGAAATGTCATTTCATTAGCGTCGGATGTAGTTACTTAAAGCACAAACAAAAACAACGAAAAACCGCAATTTTTGTTGTAAAATTATTTTTTTTTTCAACATTTTGAAGAATCGATACATATTGTTTGAATTGAGTCACTTCTTACCATGTTAGCAAATTTCAAGACATTAACTTGAGCTATTTTTGAGGCGTACTCGAATAAATATTTATATAGTTTTCACAAAATTTCAAAATATATAAAGATTGTTTAAAAGATTTCAACACCAATAGTTTAACTGAGTACTTTTCGTGATACCTAGTTTTGTTTCAATTACTTTAACTAGCTTTATGTGATGAGTGAACAAACTATTTTGCATTTTAGAATACATTTTTCGCAAAATTTTCAATTATTTTCATAATTTTGTAACAGTTCGACGCCCAAAGTTGAATGACAATCTACCATGTTACAAAATATCATTTTATTTGCTTCAGCGTGTTTACGTCGTGATACGGGAACAGAAAAAGCGTCACGGATAGAAAACCAGAGTGAGAGACAGGGATACATTTTTAAAAATTGATTGAGGTTCCCATGTGCTTGAAACGGATAGAAATTGTTAAAATTTCGAATTCCAAATAATGTATGGAAAGATTTCTTATTTTATTTGCATAGATTTAAGCAAACAATTAAATATAAATTTTCTTATATACATTTTTTTATTTTTTAGTATTACTAGACCATTCATAAATCCTGTTTTCATAAAAAAGAAAAGAAAAAAAATCTTATAATACAATTGACAAGCTTAAAATCTCAAACAACTGAATTTCTCTAAGGTAAAACACTGGAAATTTAATTTTAAAAATATATTCATCAAGAAACCTGTGTTTAGAATAAATAATTTACATAGGGAATTTCTAATTGCTTTTTAATTGAGTAATGTATTTCAGCCGTCTAGAATTATCTAACTGGTTGAATGAAAAACTGGTATTAATAACTGCATATGTCGGTCATCTCCCTGAATTACATATTTATTGAGGTTCAATTTAACGGAGATTACCCCGTCCTTTGAAGAGGTCTCAGACATGCATTTCTCATATTAGTATGCGTCTAAGGTTTTTAAAACTTAGGTACTGAACCCTTTTTTGATGTTGTTTATCAATAAAAAACACACGCTACAAATTGGTAGACTAATGTACGAAAATTATTGTGGGTGTAATAGCTGGGAGGGCAGTCATACTTACTTCATTTTCTCATTTGATTTATACCTCAGGTACCGCATACACAGTCCGAACACGCGCGTGAAAAATTGCTTAAACTAGTTTAAATGGACACTGCAAATTGTGGTAGCATGATGCCATGTGCGTTAATAATGACGTGAGATCTGCCGCTGGTTCAAGCGAGGGGGCCAGGTGAGACTACTGCTGCTGTTGAATTATTGATTTATTGTAATTGTTTAATTAAGAATGTGTGACGTAGTGAAATGCTTTGTTAAATATTAATAACTTAAAAGAGAATCGTTCTATGAAGCTACCTGAAGCTAAGTGTGTTCGCCGGGTCCTCATTGAGCATCTTTTTGGTGCATTTGGTTCGTTTGTTAATTCATTTATGCTAGATGTGGATGGATTCATATATACTGACTTTACTTTTCCGGTTTGTTTAGTACACGATCGTCGCTATCTGACGGTTATTGGGGAGAGGACGGGGAACGAAAACTTAAAATGTGCTCTCGCTTCCTTATACAGGGGATTCAAATCTTTATGTCAGAAATGGAAAGGGAGATAGAGGAGACCAACACGATTCTGAATCACATAGCAATGCGATTCCGAAAACATCGTCTTTATTTACCTGTTAATAATCACTTTGGAAGATCTCTTGGAGTGTTTGTCTAAATTCGTAAGCACTGTGCTTTTCTCCGATATTTTCAACAGTGAAATGAAATAAAATCTCACTATGGCTGATTTGTATGGCTGCTATTGTTCGTACATTATCCATGCGTTGCATCAGCCATTCGTCCAGTTTCTCACTCGGCTAATCTGACAATTTCTGAACCACTTCAAAGTTATGAGATTGAAAAAGGATGATGTTGAAGAAGAAGTCACTGGACCTGGGACTCCTCATGATCCAGATTTCGAACCACACGATTTAAATGAGCCCAGTGGCGGATCCACAAATTTTTTTTGGGAGGGGCTAAATTTTTTTTAAAACTTATTTCACCCAATTAAAATGTACTGTAAATCAAAATTTTAGTCTAAACCAGTGTATTAGGCTTTTGGGAGGGGCTAAGTAATAAAATATGATCATTTTAGCTATTTAAAGTGTATAATAAAGCAGAATGTTACCCTTGAGCAATCTCTTTTGGGGGGGGGCTGAAGCCCCCTAGCCCCTCCCCTGTATCCGCTACTGAATGAGCCCCACAGATTAAATCAGACAGAATTCAATGACCTCATGAGATTTTTGCTTGCCAAAGGAAAAGGCCTTGAGTTCTGGAATTAAGACTGAAGCAATCACATTTACTCCAACCAGAAGTCATGATCGCAGAGTTCAGGACTCGTCACGTTAATCTTCATTCCTTTGAAAAGAAAGAATACTCTTGCTGTTATTGATGTCAACTGTTTGATGAATTCTTCAAATTATATAACTCATGATTTAAGTGACGGTTGCCTGTAGACTCTTTCAAGTTTAGTTGGACATTTGGCCCACATGAAGGAGACTTACAGATATGTGCTATTACATCTAGAGTCAATCAAGTATACGAGAATCACAAATGGTAGATACGTGGGAACTTTAAAACTATTGCCGTACTCATGGAACTGAAGTTATGTTATACTAAGTACTGCTGTTTTCTGTGTTTAAGGGACTCCCGCACTGCAAAAAATAATCTTAAAAATACAGAACTATTCTGTCATTTTTCCAACAGAAAAAAAATGTTAACAGAATTTAACCATGCTTTCCACTTAAACTTGCTATATTTTATGTTATAAAACGACTTTTGGAATAACTTTGTATTTTAACGACGTTTATCTGTGGCAGCCGGTCCGGTGCGGGTGCGGCGAATGGGCGAACCAAACACAAACAACCATTTACGACGTTACGCTTGAGGATCCGTAAAGAATTGCAGGTGATTTTAAACGTAATGTTTTTTAATTTTTACTTATATTTTCTGAAATCTTTCTGCTAAGAAATATTACTTTTTCAAAAAAACTCATGCTTTAAAACACAACGACGTGTATTTTAAAGCCGTTAAGCCTAATGTTTACACGTAACCTATTTCTCTTATAAAACAATTAGTAAAGCCTGGATAAATTTAATTTTCTCGGTTTCTAATCATTACTCTCATTTTATTGAAGTATTGTACAGAAACAGTTAAATAGATATTAGACTTATGAAGTTTAAGAACGGTGCTGTTCAACAAAACCACTCTGTCGTTGCGTTGGTTTTTGTGAAATGCATTGTTTACGTTTTTTTCCGTATCGGTGTATGGGGAATTATGATTGCAAAGTTAAAATAATTTGTGATTATATTCAATTCCTGCTACTCTAGTCATATTTTTTATATATACCTGTAAAAAACAAACAGAAAAACACTAATTTTCAATTTTAAAATTAAAGTAATGATAAGATTTGAGATTCATACGCCACCGGGATTAAAAATTAGCTCATAAATTGCCAGAGAAATCTCATGGCAAGTTTAGTTTTTCTTTAAAAACCTGAAAAATAGAGCTTTAAGTTGGAATATTTTACATTTTCCTACTTATATTTTCTGTTTTCTAGCATTCATCACTGAATAATAATAACAATAAAAAGCTTTAACGAGTTTTGCTTTTATTATAAGCTTAGTACTTTTATTTAAGACAAATATTCCATTGTTGGGATAAATTCCGTAAGCGGGGGCAGTGTAGAGCTAAGTGTTTTGGTTATGTTCAATTTGTTTTATATTGCATTTGAAATATGTTTAGAAATGTTTTAAGAAGGTCCTTAGATAAGTGTATTGTAGTTTTGGTTTTATATTTTCTTATATATAGACGTTGAAGACAAAAATAATGTTGCCAATTAAACCTGCCTCCGCTTATGGAATTATTCCCCCATTGTTTATGCTTAATATTGCTCGGTTTTACTCGTATTAATACTGTTTAGTAAATGGAGTTGTTTACCATTAACTTTGTGTACAGACAATCAGTATAAACCTTGTTTTACTAACAAAAGTTGTCCCCAATTTCATAGGTGCACTATGAAAAGTTCTACAGACCTTTTACAAGTCAGGGGTTGATCCAGGAATTTTTTTCCAGTAAAATACATTTTGTTAAAATAATTGATAAAACAGGTTAAGTGACAGTGAAGTGCTGTTATAATTTATTGCATTTTTATAAAGGGCCATGTTAATCGTTTTCAATTTTGTGATGAGGCTGCAATACAAACCCAATTATCGTATGCATTGAACCCTGCAATTGGTGTATTGATATCAAGAGATGTATTACCTATGTAATTAAATTTGAAATTTTGAAAAAAAAAACCATTTAAGTTTTTCAGTTGGGATTTTTTGGGTTGAACAAAATCCTGTCAATCGATAAAGTGTATTTGGTACTTACGTATTACCCCGCGGTCTGCCAAGACGAGCAATTTTTTTCGCCAAGAGAAATGCCGGGTATGAAATTATCAATGGTTTTGAATACGATTGGCAACTCATTTGACGGAAAAATAGTTTGGCAGGATAATACGTTAGTACTGTGTTTTTTTAAAAACTCATTTCACCCTTGAAATAATTTTTGACTTTTTATATGCAGAATTTAATATGGAACTGTGTTTGATTTAATGAATTAACATTATTTATGCTAGAAGCATTGCTGCCAACATGTAAGGTTTAATGTAAGAAATTGATTACATTGTAAGATTATTATAAATCTAATTGGCATTATTGTAAGATTTTTAGAAAGAAGTGTTTTTATTCAACAAAATTTTTAAAAACATAATTTTTTAAACTTTGGTACCTCAGTCACTAATGTTCAGCTAAATTATCCTTGTAAATTTATTAAATTGAAAACCGTATGAGATAAAGATATGATTGATTTTTTGCTTATACAGCAGAAACTCCATTTTCTCTCTAACTTGTCATAGATACCACCATTTATTAATAGCTTAAATGTTGTAAAATGTGTAAATTTAACTAATGTTTTTTATAAATGTATGCTTTTGATACACAGAAATCTAAGTAATAATAAGAATGAAACTGTGTTTGTGGGTTTAGACCATATACAAATCCACAAAAACGGATCAATCAGCCTGAAATTTTGCACAGATGTGCAAAATACTATAGAGTAAATGATAGTCCACCCGTTCCCAGAGTTTTGAGATTTTTTTATGATTTCCATATAGAAAGCTTTCCGTAATTGTAACCCCCATTCCCATAGTGAAAAACGTGTGAAATGAGCATCGTGGTTGTCATGTGTTGCAATTTTGTCGAATAAAATGTTTTCAATTCTTAAATAAGTAAAAATAAAAGAATAATAATGATTTTTTTGTTAGTTTATTTTTGTAAAGTTATTTTTTTAATTATAATATCATGTGCATGGGAAATCTGAGCAGGAATGACATGTTTTGTATGCAAAATAATAAGGATTGAAGATTTCCGAGGCTATTATGTAAAATTTGTTAGTTTGGCAAAAGATAAAATGGATGATATGCCGATTTTAAGAAAGTAAGTTCTAGTGGTTTGCACAATTTTAGGCTTGGCGCAATGTACTGAGAGCTTAAGGAAATAGCATTTTTGAAAATAAGTGTATAGGTTTTAGTAGAATACAGCGTTAAATTTTAATTATCTGATCAGAAATAATGCAGTTATTAAGGGATTTCAAGCGATCTATCTTCAGAATTCTCACCAAATTCAGTAAATTGATTTAAGTTGGGGGAATTCCGCCAAATTTCAGACAATTGAAATCTTTGCATTTAGTACATCAGAGTTAATGATAAAACTCGTTATAGTTTATAATTTTTAAAATGCTGCTACTTTTCAAATGAATGCCTGCTTTACTTTATGGTGATCGAACCATATAAGGGACAGATATATCTCATTTTGATTGCTGTTAAGTCAATGCTTCGAATGATTCCCTGAAAAAAATCTTGCAAAATGGTGTATGTTGGCACTTTGGCGAGCCTTAGATTTGAAATTGGATATTATTTGAGACTGATATATATAACACTGGTTGCATGTCCCCACTTGCTAGCGGGGTGTATCATATATATTTTCCTCTCACATTTGAACACTCTCATAAATAATAACAATCTGTCTTATGACAAATTTAGGTATGTTGATCATTTATGACTTTCTTTTACAGATGTTGATATAAATTTGTATTTCCATTAATCAGCTTATAAAAATCATAACTGATTTTCATACTATGAAAAAAGATTTCTAAATAACTTGCTTTGATTTTTATTTAATAAAATTGATATTTATAATTAACTGTATTGTAAGGATAAACATTTAATCTTTAGTTGATTTTTATTGTGTAAGATTTTCAATAACGGAATGTTGGTAGGTATGTAGGAGGAAGAAACAAATAATTTTGATTGTTGTAATGCTTTAGACACTTAATAATTATTTTTTTCTTGTGATTACCTGGAAATTCTTGAAAAATCATCCTAAGGAATTCTTTTCTTTTAAGAAACAAATATAATCCCAGAAATTGTTATTAATACCAAAATAACAGCCCCAAGTGTAAAAAACTGATCGTTTATGATATCACTGCTTGATTTGCTCTTGTACAATACCTTTAAATTTTTTGTGGCCTACTGTCTGCAAGTGATTTTTTATACCTGTGTTTTAACATGCATAGGGGGAAGTGTCCTGCGATTTGATGGCTCAATCAGATAAAGCTTCTTTCTAGTAATGCAACGTCAACTGTAATTGACACAGGACATCTCTACACTGGTGAATTTGGTAGGCCGAATACTGAACAGATATTTGGCTATATTCAGCTAAATAATTTCAGAACGAAGAGAAAAAAGGTATTTTTAACAGATTTTTAAATGTATTTACAAATAATATTGCTTAGTTATACTTTAATATGTTAATTTCATATTATAAAATATCCTAAGTCATTGAATTTTAAGATGAGTGAAAAATAATCTATTTAATAATATTACAGAAATGCAGACTTTTCTACTGGGTAACACTACTTGACATGGTTTTCTACTTTTCTTTATCGGGTGGGGTGGGGTGGGGATAGGAGGATTTTTTTCTGATCCTCAATTAGAAACATAATTTCGAAAAACTGCTAAATATGTTTTGTAAAACTCAAAGCATGATGCGATTAAGCATAGTTACCAGATTAATTACATTTATCATAGCATATTTATTAAAATATAAGTATGCTGCTATTAGTGTTTAACTTTGTAAAAGGTAATTTTTCATGACCAAGATTTTTTAGTTTTACATATAATATACTGTTGTGTGTTTTACCTATGAATAATATAAAATGAATTTTAATTAATCTTTATTTAGTATTTAATTACAAATTTGAAAAGTTATATTTTATTTACAATTAAAATGACAATTAAGGAGAGTATTGATTATGTGTGCATTTTATGCTGAAAGCTTTATATTAGCTTATACATAGTATGATCCAAAAATTCCGGGATTGTGGTTATTCCTGATGATGTGGCGAAAGCAAGTACCTAAAGTTAAATTGCTTGGAAAGGATTCTCCCAACCTACCCCTACCTGACTGAGTTGATTTATCCCATGTCATGCGGACGAACAGCACTCACAGCTGTTACCTTCCGAAGTCAGTTGTCTTAGCTTGGTGACATAAGAAAATTGGCTTTTCTTGAGCAGTGCTGTATCATTAAATTCTGTCAACAGTTAGGTAAGACGCCAATAGAGACTTCTGCATTTTAAAGAGGGCCGAGAATCGTTGGACAATGTTGGCCGACTTTCGACTTCATGGAATACAGAAAATGTTTCATTGGTGTCTTGAATGTGTTTGAAAAGATCGTCGTCAAACACTTGTAGAAATCGCAGAGTCTAGACACTTATATACAAGTTGCCAGTGCATTCCAATGGAAGATCTCAACATACACCAAGTGTCCCAGCACATTGTCCCTCGATTGTTGATTACTGAACAAAAAGAATAACTAATGACAATATTGGGTGATTTAATTGACAAAGTCTATAAGTACCCAGGTTATTCCCATTCCCCAATTCACCCGACTAGCCCTATGTGATTTTTACCTGTTCCCATTAATTAAAAAAAAATAATACAGGGATGCCGTTTTGTTTCATCAGAAGAGATGAAACGCCTTTGTGTCATCTGAAGAGATGAAAGCAGCTTTGCAAAAAACCTTATGGGAGGTTGGGGAAAATGGCTTCCAGAAATTATACGAACGTTAGCAGAAGTGTATCGTTGCCCAAGGTGACTACTTTGAAGGTGGATGTAGTACTTCGGTGATGTGAACTATTCAGGGTAAAGAATTTTACACGTTGTCCCCAAACTTTTGGATCATACCTCATATTAAGCTTTTGGTAATTTCGTATGCAGAGATCTTGCTGAAGTGCTATAGCATATATTGTAAACTTTTTTTTTTTTCTTCTGAATCGCTGGGTTCCAGAACCGCCTTTTTTAAATCCTTAATCATACTTGTGAACCCCTCTTTATGCCTATGTTAGACTTGTAAATGCTTTCATTATTTTGTTACATTATCTAAAAAGGAAAAATGTCAGCGAAAGACTCCGTAAGTCCCTAGAACTTATACACAGAGAATGCTGTGGCTTTTTTAATTTATATGTACAGTCAACTCCGGATATAGAGAACTTTCAGCTATAGTGAACACATTTCCTTAGTCCTGACTCACATACATTAGAAATGCACATAGCATTTTTCAGTTTTAATGAACCACGACTTCCGTTATAGTGAACTTAAAAATTTTTGGACAGTAGGGGTAATGTTGTTCTATTCCCATGAAGAGTGTCTCTTTAGTGTTCAAGTAGAGAGAAAGATTATCAAGCTCCTGTTCCGAAATACAGTGATCCTCACTTATTCCAGTTACATCGAAACGGATTGAAACTGGCTGGAATATCTGAAATAAACAGCGGGACCAAAGTAAAAGTAAGAGACACAAAGTATGAAATATTGAAGATAAAAAAATTTGTGAATTAAATCAAAATATATAAACTATATTATTCAATAGTTTGACATATGAACATATTTATTTAAGAATAAAGAAAAAAAAATAACTATTACAACTTCTTGGGGTTGGAAATCTGAGATTAAAGGCTGTTTTAAGGGTATATTGTATTTTAGCGCAAACTGAATTTAACTTAGTGGTGAAAAGAGGTAACCATTTACGTTGTTCTCCTCAAATGCTCTACATAAAATGTCTGTAGTGTTCAGCGAATCTACTCATGTGGTTCAGGTGCACACCATTGTCATCATCATCGGGTGCCTGATTCATTCAGGGTGTCAGATTGATCATTATTTTTATTAAAATTCTATTAAGTGTATTAACAATTGTTTTGATTGAATTATTGTAACACCTCCACACAAATATGAGTCATCTTTGACTGGCTGACCCTAAAAGCTAATTGCGTCGAAATTTTACCTAATCTCCAGATTACTTAACTGGATAAAGCAGCACTCACTACCAAGGTAAACGGTGGACAGTGCTGTTTGGCCATTTTGTTCTGTTCATAACAATTTTGACCAGAATAAGCGGCTCACAGGATAAACCACTAACCTAAATAAGTGGTGACCACTGTACAGGTGAATTGCCAGTGTCTAGACTAAGTTGATTATATTAAACAAGGGGGGGGGGGTCATAACTTTTTCAATGCTGCAATCCATCCTATCCTTTAAAAGCATTCATTAACAAAAGTGAACTAAAAGTTGAAATTTCGTCTTGACTAAAGACGATTTCATTTTCCATCCTCAATGAATATATGTTAAAAGCGACAGCTCCTTTTTCCAACTGAATAGAATACACATTATTTCCATAAATGCGATTAATTGTGTTTATTTTACTTAACTAGTTCTAGACTTGTAAATGCAATCCATTATGTTTGATTTACTTAATAAACATTCAGTACTTGTATAAAATTCTATTTTCTAGTTAAGTATTGTTTTATTGTTATTGGACATCAGAACTTTGGATATAGTGAACGAACTATAGAACAAGTGAGATAACGGCTCTTCGCCTTAAATCTCCAAAATCTCGCCCTCCCTGCAGGGGTGACTTCAAATCAAATCAAATTAGTGAACAAAATTTGCTGCTCCCCAGAGGCTCACTATAACCAAAGACATAATCATACGGTCAGGAACCTATAGTGTCATAGAGTATAAAAATGAAATTTTTTTTTTTTTTATTTAGGAGTTTGCTGAGCAGGACAGTTCCAATGTCTGTGTGTTACCCATAAGTTTTCACACATGTTACAAATTTTATAAAATTAATAATTAAATATAAAATGTTGCAGATAATTATATTTATTGTGTATATGTTCATTTTATAAAAGGATGTAAAGCAAGATAATATTGATACTTGATTTTTCAATGCTGAGTTATGAAAAAGGAGTTAAAGAAAAGCAGTTTACAGATGTCGCACACATAACGGTGGAATCGTCCAGCAAATTTATCAAATATATTTTAAAATGTATCTGATTTTACTTTTTCTTTTTTTCAGGAAATGTATCAATTTACTTGCAGAGAGAAGTCCTGTGTATCTGTATTGCCTTACTTATGAATGTTTAGAAAAGATAATTTGTAATGTATATACTACTTTTCTAAAATAAAATACTTTATGGCATATATAATTTGTTGAAAACTTTTACTAAGAAATTTTTTTTTCATCTTTTTGAGCATGTATCTGTGTGTGTATGAGTGAACACGATAGCTCCTAAATGGTGCATTCGATTGAGCTCAAATTTGGTATGCATATTATAGACCATCGCCATGCAAACGTTATTGATTTTGTATTTATGACTTAAAATTTTTTACAGCGCTACAAAAAAAATTTATGGCCTATGGATAGAAATTCTTCATTTCTATCTATAGGCCTAAGTGTGTTAGTGTCTGAAGTGTGCTGGTGTCTAAGTGTGCTAGTGTCTGAATGATGCATTCAATTGAGTGCTAATTGGTTATGTATGTTATAGGTTTCGATCACATGACCTGCATAGATTTTGATGTGCATAGAGCTGATAATTTGTTCATGGATTTTTTCAGATGAGTAAAAATACTCCTTAACCTTTTTAGAAGTATTTTCTGTTCCAAACAAGTAATTAAAACAACGAACATGCTAAATTTTCAAATACATAATTAAATAGCATTTGACACATAAATAATAACTGATTTTATATCTAGGTACATAAATGTCAGTTCAACAAAAACTAGTACAAAAATTGATTTTTTAAATTTAAAATCAGCAAATCATAATTATTTATCAAAATATACCTACTTTTATATGGAAAAACAATGCGTAAAAACACACATTCCGAAATTTCTAAGGTGTGAAATATTCACATCTAGAGGTGTTGTTGCGATCACTGTTCACGGGGTTGGAAAAAAAAAAAATTCTCATACATAACGGCCTACAGATGCAAATCATTTATAGTGCGCTAGTGCCTAAATGGTGCATTTTAATAAAAGTTCATAGGTCACAGTCACACAACCTGTATAGATTTTGATGTGGGTAGAGCACAGATGTTTTGTACAGTGCTACGAAATATTCTTATACATTATGGCACAAATTCTTGAAAGTGTAGTAGCATCTAAAGAGTGCTCAATTAGGTACGCATATTATTGGTCACTGTCTTGCACACTGTATAGATTTTAGTATGCGGAGAGTTTGCAGTTTTATTTTTTATTTTTATAGGGCTACAAAAAATTATTCTTATACATTGCGGCCTATACACTCAAATTATTTGAAGTACACTAGTGTCTGAATACTACATTTGATTGAGCTGATTAAATTTATTTAAATGCTTGGTAAGGATCAAGAGTTCGCAAAGTCAGTGGAGTTATTCCAGTTTTTTTCTTAAGTATAAAATGAACTGCTGAAAGTAAGCTAATAATATTTTTTCACCCTCTCTGAAAACTGTCTCGAACAAATAAAAGGTTCTATAAAGAACCTTTTATTTTGTTTGAGATTCATAGAGAGGGAAAAGAAATCCAATGTACAATTTTAGTATGACAAATTTCAGGGAACCAAGATCAGATTTGTAATTTATTAAGATTTTTTTTTTTTTAATGACTTTATGATAGTAAAAATTACTTTTTCATATTTTAAGATTTTCTTTTGCAAAAAAAGCAGTCATAAGTTAAACACTTATTTTAAAAATCATTAAAATTAATAAAATTCAATTTATTAATAGGAATATTGCATATTAATTCGCAAACCTTTGTGAAATAAAAAGAGGGGTTACTGAATATTTTCCCCGAAATATACTGAAATGTTACACATCTATTCACCTTTTATCTGGAAACCTTTGCAAAAAAAAAAATTGGAAAATATTTAAATATTTTTCCAAAATATGCAGAAACATTTATAAATACTGTATCCGCCTAGTGCAGAAACGTTCCTGCAATTTTAAAATACAAGAGCTGCTCCATATTTTAAGGTAACACTTCCGATTCTTTTTTTTTTTTACAGTGTAGCTAATAATTTTAGTTAACTAATTTTGTAACTTTTAAGTCTAAATGGTTTGGATTTTTCCGAGAATACCAGGCGTCACTACCTATGCTAGTAGTAAAGTGTATGTGTGGTTCCAGATAATTTTGAAAACTCTGTTGCTACACATTTGGAAAAAAAAAATGCAAAATAGCTACAATAGCATTCAAAATCGGATTTTTTAATGCACCATTTAATGCTCTATTTGTTTTATATTTATGCATTTTCATTTATTTTCAAGAGTTTTTCTAGAAGTGACTTTCATTTAATGGTTCAATTTAACAACTTATGGCAACAATGCATTCTTGTAACTGTAGTGTTTAAAATAGAATCTGAAATGAGTTATTTTTAATTTAAGAGAACAAGATTAAAAGTATTGAGTGTAGTTTTCATTAATACAGCAAAACTTGGATAACTCGAGCATGATCAATTCAAAATTTCAACTTTGAATTATTCAAGTTTGACAATATAAATAAGAATTATTATTATTATTATTTTTGAAAGAAGATCGCTTTTGTGTCGCTTTCTAAAATGTGTAGTTTAAAAATGAACCCTAGCAGAGCAGAGAAAATGCTCTCTGATGTTGGATAATTTCTCATTTGTTTTTCACTATTTTGATACCTATGCTTAAATTTTTATCCCGCAATTTAGTGCCAACTATTTATAAAACAATTATTTAGTTGCCAGATTCTAACCAAAGAAAAAAAAAGTAAATAAATAAAATAAGCGTGAACTAAAGGAAAATAAAAAGTGAAATTTTCAGCATTTGTTTTCTCCCCCCATATTTTTCTTTTGATCTGCTGCTGAGTTCAACAATGTTTCATTATACTGGAAATCGAATACTTTGTGTATTTCTAAAATGATAGGAAAAGTGTAAAATTCCCTCATTTTCTTTCTCCTTTTTATCTAAGGAGACAGACTGCAGGTTGTCAAGCTCTGCTATAGATAATTTTTTGCTTTAGAGCTCTAATGGCAGGTTTATAAATGATATGTAAAAATTTTCATTACAAATACACTCATCCTCCTATCTTTTCATGGGAAAAGAATGCTTATTTCTCTTGAAGTAAGTGGGGCACATGATGCGGGTGCTGTGCTAAAGGGGGTGCCAAGATCAATTATCGCTCCTTGGGAGGGGAACCCTAATTAAGGTTTGCCCCAGGTGTCGTATACAGTAGTTGCGGCTCCGGTAAGTACTCGTGTTCTTGAAATAGCTCTCAATTATTACTCACACAGAATGTTTAATTCAGACCTTTAATATTTTAATTTACTGTTGAACTGAAGAGTTATTTGTGTCTATTAAGATTATTTTAAAGTATGAGTATACTTATATCTCTAGGTACAGATTTTGAACACAAAAAGTTCAGATTCAGTGATTAAAAAAAGAAAAATCAATTTTTATTCTTGTCAGAAATATTTCTAATTTTGTTTATCAGTAGTTTAATATACACAAAAAGTTAAGTAAATGAACTAAGCACTTTTACATGTCATCATAAGGCCACCAACAGTTATGCTGGTAACGTTACTTTTACAGAAAGATTTTACATTCTGGGAACATTTTTCTGCCAGTTTTTCTCTTAATTTACAGAAATAGTATTTTTAGTTATTTCTTATATTACTATTATATTTCTCCAAATGTTTAAATGTTTTTATACATGTATTTAAAAATTTTAATACATTTACAAAAATATAATAGTAATAATAAAATAAATAATACCAGACTACTTACTGGTATTATATTTATTTTATGTATTACTATTATATTTTTGTAAATTTATTAATTTTATTTAAGTATCTGTATAAAAAAATTTAAATATTTGGAGAAATATGATAGTAATATATGAAATAACTAAAAATACTATTTCTGTAAATTAACAGAAAAACTGCAGCAAAATGTTGCCAGAATGTAACATCTTTCTGTGTACAGAAAGTTTCTGTATACAGAAGAATTACTGGCAGCAAACAGTTGCCAGAAAATTTCTGTATACAGGAATTTTCTGTATACAGAAGAATTACTGGCAGCAAAAAGTTGCCAGAAAATTTCTGTATACAGAAATTTTCTGTCGACAGTAATAAATGTTATTCAACAGAATTATTCTGTAACCCTTACAGATAGTTTCTGTATACAGAAATCAACTGTAAAACGCTGCTTGGAAACGACTTTTATATGTATACGGAAAATTTCTGTAGGGAACAGAATTTTTCTGTCATATAACATACAGCTCCTGGCAACAGAAAATTTCTGCCTACAGAATATTTCTGGCAACTTTTTGCTGCCAGACTTTTTGCTGCCAGACAGGAATATTTTTTGCAGTGCGAGATACAAAAATTGTCTTCAAGAAATCTAAATTCCGGGAAGAGAAATGTTGAAAATGAACTTCTAGTAGATACAAATAACATCCTAATTTTGCTGGCACACCTGCATATTAAGCTGGGAATAATGAAGAGCTTTGTGGTTTCCTTGAAGAAGGCTGTCCAATACCTTTGAGCTAAATTACTAAGGCTGAATGATGTAAGGGTTAAGTAGGGAGTCTCTATGGGCCCTAAAAGTACTCACACTTATAAAGGACCTTGCCTTTGGTAAAATATTGGAGGGGTAAGTGAATACAGCCTGTGTAGCCCTTAAAAGTGTGGTACGAGAATTTCTGGGCAACAGAAAATACGAAAACTACCGACAGCTGGTGAAAAAACCCCTGTAAAAGCTCCGTGACTTTGTATTCAGTATTCCTGTGACACTTTATGTTCCTCCCCCTCCATCTTGATTATTTTCCTAAAAACTGTGGAGCTGTAAGCGATGAGCACTGTGAAAGGTTTCATATCAAGATATCGCTTCAATGGAACACAGATGTAAGGTCGCTGGATAGTGTTAATGCTGGATAGCTACTGCTGGACTATTACAAGAGATGTTCCGTCTTGACATTCAGTACAAGAGGCAGGCCCAAAAGGAAACGTCCCCAAAAATAAGCTAAAATGTATCCCTCTTTCTTTTTAAATGAACTTTGTTCATATTTACTATAAAGAATGTTTTTTCTTCCAATAACCTTTCAGCTGATGTGTAGGCTGTTGTGTAACTTCCTCCAATTGTCTTTTAAGTATCTTGAAAGCAAAAGCTAATAATACAGTGTTAACAGGCAATACAGTAACATGTGTACATTCATTTGTCTTTTACAAGCCTTTTTTTTTAGCGTGTTAGGAAAAAATGACGGAAAATTTTCCCTTCTGTTATACGAATCCGTTTTATATGAATACGTGATATAGGAGAGTCTACTGTGCATGCAAGTAATGTGATGATTATACAATAGCATAGCGAGTATTATTTAATGAAGTGTTATAATGTCGCAGACAATGTACACTTTTATAAAAAATCTGAATTTCATAGACAATATCAACTTGGTTTTCACGGGGGAATCTCCCTTATTGGTAAATAAAGTATTTTTGCTGTTTTTTAACGGAATTTCTGTTAAAAAACGAAAATAATCTGTAAAACATTCTGAAGTCTAGTTCTAAAATGGCATGTTCCGTTCTCCTTCTGGCATCTGCGAGATTGGGCTAATGAAATGTCTCCGAGTCACTTACGCTCGTAATCAAAATAATACCACATAGCTGATTTTAGCAATTTTGAATACAATACGTTCGTTGCCCATTCTGCCTGCAGTTCAAGTTGGAGTTAAGATTCCTTAAACGTACAAAAATATCGTCTTGCTCTACTTCTAAATTACGTCTCGGTGTATTCGCTTGTGATAATTTTATTTTATATCCGAATACCAAATGCATTTTTTTCATATTCAGAGTTGTGAAATAAATTCAATATGGAGGGGATGTTTTCGGTAAAGATTTTGCTGTAATGGACATAGTTTCTTACGATTGGATAATAAAAATCTTGTAGCTGTTGTAAAACAAATGAAGTTATGGTATTTACAGTCAAAGAAGTGAACTGTAAGTACTATTTTACCTTTTTCATGTAAATAAATTTGCTTGCTGCTTTAATTATATTTTACAGCTGGTTTAACCATGATTACATTTATGTATCCTGACTGTACTGTGAATTCGTTTTATAACTAGAGACTATAGTGAAATTATATTCTATTTATTAAAAAAAGTATTTTTGTATAGTGTATCAAGAAACATGTAAAGTATTTGCTTTGATTTAAAATTTATTTTCTCGGGCTATTAATCATAGATTACAGCTCTGATTAAAAAGAAATGAAGAAAACCAATAATTCAAATATATTTTCAATTGTGCACCATTTATAACATTATATGTACAGCTGCGGGAAAAAAAGTCCCACTTGTACTTTTTTCGGCCGTCGTTCGTCGTACAGCAAAGTTACAGATACCAATTGTTTTCGATTGACGTACACTTTAATTTGCTATTCATAAAAATTGCATAAGGGGCCATCTACATATTAAAATTCGCACCAACTTTTTTTTTCTCAATAGTAACCCCTAGATTTCACTTCATATTTCAAAAATTTAGCTCATTTTAACCCCGGATACCCATTTTCAAGATATTTAAACTGAAATTGGGTGAGTTATGAGCTTCCAAAATTCCCCTCCCCATATGTTAAAATATTTTTTCATACTTCAATTCATATCTTATATAATATTAATAATAAGAAGCTGATTTTTATTCGTACTATTAGAACTAAACGACCCAAACATAATTTAATGTTATTATGATTTTTAATAAAATATTAATATTAATTATGAATTATTAAATTAATATTCAAAAAATTATGAATAGCGACCTAGTCAAATTTCGATGGAAATAGATGCAGAAAGTAATATTACATGGCTGTGCAAAATTTCAAATTTTTACGTTCAGTAGTTTAATTTATATTAAATAAAATATGTTATTTTCACGAGTTAAGGGACCATATATAAATTTATTAAGTGATAATTTTTTGAAAATTGCATAAATTAAACGTAAATTAGATTTATTTTGTGCAAAAACACAGTAAAAGGTACCGGCATTAAAAATATCAAATTTTGTAGCTACTAAATTAGAGGATTTTACAGTTTGATGGTGATTCTATAAAGCGTCTATTGTTGCGGCCGCTACCATATTCCCACAAATAAAATATTTTCCAGCTATAGAATTAGATTCAGTAGATGTATGTCTTCCAATACAGCATCTTATTTCTGAAAAACTAACATCCCCAACTTTCCAGGCATGATTGTGACCTTTTTTAATATCGGAAACATTAGGTCTTTGGACTTCCCCATAATTTATCGAACATTCAAAAAAACATTCAAAATAACGTTTTTCTGTCTAAATTTTCATCTGACTATAAATTAAAATACCGCCAAAAGTCTTAAGAATATTGCACATTGCAGGCGATAGTATTAAATGAAGAAAGTGAAATAACAAACACAGTGATAATATTGGGTTGGCAAAAAAGTAATTGCGTTTTTTACAGGAAATTCAAACAAATAAATTTTCAATCATGAAACCATTCTTCAAGTTCGACCATAGCTGAGTAATATCCATGCTTGTAGTCAGAAGAGCAGAGAGCAGCCTTTAACTCCTGCGAACATTTCAGCTGTCTAAGAGAAACATCAAGGGAAATACTGAATAACAATTTCAAAATTAGAGAAATTTTTCAAAATCTTGAGCAGTCGTTTTGCATTTTCTCTTCAATCATGTGTACGGACCAAGAAAGTTATGAACTCACGGTCATTTGGACCACAGACTAAACATTGTAATTTCTACCCTTGATATTCTCAGTACATAAAAACTTTGACAGATGGAAACAATATTTTCCTTGAAAATAATATTTATTTCTTTTAACTACTCGCGAGCGAAATTAATGAAAGGCGAAAAGCTCGGAACCTACAAATAGCGTTTTTCAATTTGCAGAAAGTCCCTTAAAAACGCGCAAAAATTAATTCGCAATATCTCCGAAAATTATCGTAGAAAATTGATGAAAATTTATATTTAGGGTAATTTGAAGGTTTTCTTTCGTTTAATAAAGTCAAAATACGGTGTTGCCATTGAGAAAAACGAAGTTGATGCAGAATTAAATATGAAGACGGCCCCTTATGCAAATTAAATTAATAGTAAATTAAAGTATGCGTTATTTGCAAACGAATGGTATATATAACTTTGCTGTACAACGAACGACGGCGAAATAAAGACCAAGTGGGACTTTTTTTTTCCGCAGCTGTACATGCACATTTTTAAAAATAACTATGGTGTTTTAGCACCAGACCACCCAGCCACCTCCCCCACCACCATCCCCCTCCCCCCCGAAAAAAATAATATTATTGAACCTGATGGTGCAGTTACAAAAAACTAATTCTATTTTTTAACAACTAAGAATTCATATAATATAAAATAGCTAAACTTACGTAGTATGGAATCCCAAGTAATTCATCGAGCAAGTGATAGCACATAATAACAATTAAAAAATTGGAACTAAGAAATGAAAATTGGAAGCCCAGTGGCCACAAATATTGTAAAAAACAGAGCTATCAAAGCTAATGAAAAGTGGGAAAACAAGCCAGGTGAAAACATGTGGGCCTAACTTCATGAACCCACCCAAAAAATGATGTGGAGATGAAGGGAAAATTGAAATGGAGTACTCCATTTTCAAGTATCAGCATACTCACATTTCAATTTAAAAGAAACTCAAAAATAAAAAATAAGAAAATTGATGTGTAGTTTTGTTTTCACCTTGACAGTTTTATGATGATGCATGATTATGCATCATCATAAGTATTTATGAGATACCAATTACGCTTTAAATTTGGAATTCAATTTAAATTGTTTAACCAACAAAAATCCAATAACTCATTTTTGTGTTATTTAAAACTTTAAAAGGTTATTAAAACTATAAAATATTAAATAGCTTTTTGAAAATAATTAATTTTATCTTGTAGAATCGAGGTTAAAGTAGCATGTTACTTGTGCATTTTCGAAGAAAGAAAAAAAAAAAGAAAAAGAAAAAGAAAAAATCTGAAATCCTTCCAGATTTTATTTACGCACTCGGCTGGAAGAATTTCAGTTAAAAAAAAAATCTATTCAACCAATTCTGCCATATAGAGGAAAATGATGACTGTAATTGCTCATATAGACTCTTGTTCGCATAATTTTGTTCCTGAAAATTGCATCAACTGTTGTTTCGCCCCTAGCGGTGAAATGTTTTGGATTAGTGCGTATTGGAAAATCTAAAGTATCCATTTCAGTTATGAACTCGGATCCTTGATCGGAATTTAATTCTATGTTAAAATCTCCTACTAAAACAGTCTTACAAACATCCTCCTTCATTAACGTTTCGAATATAGCGTCTAATTTATCTTTACAAGAAATTCGAGGACTAGCGTATGTAACTGCTGCAAATCTCACTTTATCTTTAATATACGTAATGGCCATTTGAACACCACTGATCTGGCTCGTGTAGGCACGGGTAAAGTGTTTCATATTCTTTTTATAAAGTTTTCCTCTATAAAAATCATATGACTTTCTGTTTTGGAAACCACAGTGTATCCGTTCGACCAAATTGAATCTTGGTATTTGAAAATCATCTGAAGGGATAGTCCATGTTTCCGTTAGCAATATCAAATCACTCTGCAGAAAATATGGATCAAACGGAAAAGTGACCACAGCGCGCCGCGTAGACAAAAATCCAGTGCTTGAAAGAAATAGCACCCGAGTGCTAATAACTAGGTTTCTGCAGGTTACCTGACAAAAGGAGTCGTTTTGCGTAACCTGGGGGTTTGACCATAGCTATAAGCAAAAAACCAACGTGGAAGCGAACCAAACATGGAGGTAGAAGCTCAGTGATGTAGACAATACTAGAAATCGATGCCAATATATAAAATTAAGGGACATAAATAAAACAGCTAGAGCCAAAGAGTAAAAAGATAGGGAAAGAAAAACAGACAAAAATTCTGCAAAAACCATGTTAATTTATCAAGAAATCCAGAAAATGGAAGGGAAAAAGATAAATAAATAAATAAATAATAATAATAATAAACAATTACTCTAGTATAGCTAACCTATGAGCAACTTAGTACAAGCTTTAATAGCTAAGAAGTACTAAAGAAAGATGATAAATAAAGGAGTAAGGGGGGAAAAGTTATTGAAATTTATAATAATAATAATAATAATAATAATAATAATATTGCACGTGTATTAATTGTTTCATGTATTAATTGTTAAATATTATTTTATGATATATACGTAAATTTGCATTTGGTAAGGCTTATATTTGGTACAGTAGAGTAAAAGATAAAAATACACCTCAAGAAGAATATGTACCAGTAATCAACAATTCTACAGTGTTCTTTTTTTTTAAAATAAATACTTTTGTATAAAATATGTATATATGGAAAAACTTGGACTAGGACAGCTTTTCCGCAAGTGCAAAATAGCTACGTGAATAAAGTGCTTCAATTTCTGTTTGAATGTATTATTACAATGCATTTGAATGAATTAGAACGTTGGTTTCAAATATGAATATTTTTTAATGTATTAAAACTGTATTCTAGGGTAAATAAATTATTTTTTGGAAGTATCTAGGTACCCGGTTTTGTCCAATAATCTCGCTTATTAGAAAATAAAGCATAATATCTTTTAAATGCGATACAAACCTGATTCCATATTTTAAATAATTCTTAAAATCCTAATTTAAGATGTAGGGAAAAAAGAAAAATACCTTTCCCTAGGGAAAAAAAAAGAATTTCTTGCCCGAAAACAACGGAAAGGATATTGTTTTTCGGAAGCAGAAAAACCTGATTCTGTGACTGAAATAATGGACAGAAACCGTTTCGAGTAAGATAACATGTGAACGGAAATTAACCGTTTTCTCCGACACTGGAAATAGGAAAACGGTCAGCTGCCAGAAATGACCGTTTATTTCAGTAAATTTTTATAACAGTGTAATTTTTAACAAAAAAAAAAAAAAAAAGGAAAAAAGAAACAAGATTTTTAAGCATAAACAAATGACACGATGGTGTGGTAGAAGACGACAAAATTCCTAATTTATCTGAGAAAATAATAAGCAGTGGGTTTTTTGAAATTTGTTCCGTGTTAAAGGAATGCTGGGAAACATAATTGAAGAATAAAAAGAAACTGAACAGAAAAGAATATCTACAGAAGAGCTAAAATTAAAAGAAGCACTAGAGGAAAACAAGTTAGCCGACGAGAGATATTTTTTAAGCTTGAAAAATTGAAACATCAACTAATCTTCCCACATACTTCCCAATCTCACAAAAATTCTTCTTACTTTTAATTCTGAAAAAGATGATACGTCAAAGTTCCTGGTTCTGTTTGAAAGAAAAAGAAAAGAATTAAAAGTAGAGAAAGAACTGTGGGTTACTTTCTTGTAAAATGTGCTTACTATCCAGTGATATTCGTAAATTAACTACTCCAGAGACCACAGATAAATTCTAAGACTATTCATGCATTCAAAATATACTGCTGAAAATATTCAAATTAGCTTCCGAAAAATTTAGAACTGTTTTTAGTCGTCATCAATTTTGAAGATTAATTTCAACGGAGGAAATGGATTCTATTTTGCTGATACTGGTGCAGGGGTCGCGCTGGCTCTTTTTAACATTTCACCAATTCATTAGCGAAAAATAGATTTTTCCGGACATCATTAAGAAAATAAATTGTCAATATTTTCGCCAAAACGTATTTTCTTTCGCCAAACTAATTTTATTTTAGCAATTTACGACGTTGGCGATCGACAGCGCGAGCCCTGCGTGGTGCAAGTCACATCATTGCTGGAGAAACACTCTATTGTCTTTACCAGAAAATACAACTGAATTCGAGAAGAAGACTAATGAATTTCAGATTCTTTGTTGGTTCAACAGAAAAACTGAGGTCGACGCTGAAATCGAATACCGATTAGCAAAAAAAAAAAAAAAAAAAAACACTTTTTAGCTTTGCCACATTCCAAAGGAAATCGAGACAACAGAAGATCGAGAGAAAATGAAGACAACAATTTGAGGTATGATCAAAAATCAGAGTTGATCACTTTGCTTCACGAATTATCCGATGTCTTCCAACCAGGGGAAGAGGCTACTGTTAAGTCAAAATATTGCATTAATACCAGAAATCCTTCAACTCAACCATCCACTTGAACCTGGGTTATCAATTATAGTAGATGATAGCCATACTGAATGGACTGACAAATCTAATCACTACCAATGATTAGATTTGTCCTTAACACTGAACAGATCGTACAACTGCTTATGTCATGTCTAGCAGAGAATTGCGTGTTACAGATGGTGCTTAACGTGATTTCCATGATATGGTTTCTACTGATAATTTTATACTCGAGATCACTCCGTACTTAAAGAAATTCGCTAATTTTTCAAAATAAGTTAGGGATCGCATTGAATCTAAAAAAGATAAACGCAAGTTCTAAGCAGATCAAAAACTGGAAAAAGCTAACCTATTCTGTTAGGGTGATAACGTATGAGTTTCCACTCATACACTTAGACAAACGAAAAGCAATCGACCATCAAAATAATTTATACCACATAAAGATGGTTCTAATTTGATTTTATCGTAGAGGTCTCCTACCTCCTATATAATTGCTTGTGAGAATTATCTATCTATTTCTTTAGGAAATTACTTTTTTTCCAATCTTAAACCGTATAAATTAGATGTTTCCGCCCAACCAAGCTATTGCGGTAGACAGAACGAACTTATAAAATACGATATGAACTCCTCTTCAATGCGACATGTAAGGCAATTACACTCTTGGATATTAAAGGGAAAATATATAAAGATTGGTCGGTACAATATAAGAATAAACGTCTTAACTTTATAGTGTAATTGATCAAGTATGGGTTTCCCAGTAGTTTAATTTAATCTACTATTTTAAATTATGCTGTCTGTTCCTCCAACACACAGAAAAGCACAAACTTACAAAAAATTTCCTTCACATCTCTCATACCATGTAAATCGGTCAACTGATAGTTCATCCAATCTCCAATATTAAAGACATGCCTTCTGCATTATTTGAAATAATCAGAACATTCCTTGTTAAGATTCAGGATATCTTGTAACAGATTAGGTATATAATGATACATTAGGCTATCTATTAATGTTTCATTAAATGATTTATATATGATATACTCCACTTTTTAGTTGCTACAATCTGGCTTGTTATTGACGCTAAAACGACAAAATTAGTCTATTATTTAAGCAATTTGTCTGATATTTTCTGCATAAAATTATGCTAAAAAGTAGTGCAATAAAGAGTTCAGATCCCCCAATGGCTATATTTATGAAACCTAATACATCAAATCGAAGCACAGCAGGAAGCAACACGCGTGTGACTTGTAAAACTAAATGCCTACTTCACTTTACATATATATTTAAAGAACGAAATTTCCTTCAGACTCGAAATGAATGAGAAAACATCGAATCAAATGCCAAAAAAGTCTCACGACATTAAGAAGAATTAGTACGTTAAACTGTTTAGTTCATTTTTCCTGTCTTTGGAACATCAACATGTTTGTATTGCCTACCACCTTAATTAATGGGTAACGGTTGCGAAACATATTGGTCGGGAATGGCAGCAGAATGTTAATCAACAGGAGGGGTACAGCTCCACTCGGCCGAATAATAATTGAGACACATGAAATTTAATGGAATTAGATGATATTGCTCGGGACGGTTTAAAGGTGTCACGATTTCTTCGGGGATGCTTATTATTTATGTTTTTCGTGCGAGATGTACTCTGTGGAAGCTGTCCACCGTACATTTAAATTGTGCCTGCGGATCTTGATGAATCTCAAACGAGATGAGTTGATGGGACGACGATTACAAGGGAATAAATATAAATTGACGTAATTACTATTCTTCGTCAGTGGTGAACTATCTGCTTATGCAAGGAGATATTTCATATTTCAGTAACCTTTAAAGACGTCTCCCCTGTATAATTTGGATATCTATTTGTTTTAGGCTTTGTTAAAAAAGAAATAACTGTGCCAAATTACTCTTACATTTAAAAATCCGGTTGCGGTTTCCTAAAGTGTTGGGATACTATTAGAATATGTTGAGCGTAAATTTTGTCATTAAAAAGGTCGAATTCATTGGCATGTTTTAAACTTTAACATACCCAGCCTATGCCGCCGAAACTGCTTATCAAGCATTACTTACATGTCTGGCGTCCTTCGACGACCCCCTTTGGTCTGTTAAGTGTTAACATGTAACTACAATTACAATGCTTTAAAATAATAATCACTTCTGGTCAAAATTTTGTACAAGTGTACATTTGCTTTAAATACCTTTAATATAAAATTTACACGATTTTAAAAAAGTTTAGCTTTATTTACGCAATTTTATATAACTGCATACATATCTGCATCAAACGTTAATATATCACAGTTAACATTCATTTAGAACAATTATTGCTTATTATAAAATGATTTTGTGCAAATATTACTTTGTAAATCTTTGTTGTAAATTACTGAACAAGCAATGTTTCTAAAAAATTAAAGAATCTCTGAATAAGCATAAAAGAGAAAAATGCATTGTATGTTTTTCAGCAATAAATTAACAAAAATCAGACTGATATCCACCTACCCAATGACACCAGTAAAAACATGGCAAATACCTTCTATTGGTTTTAACTTAATTATACAGGATTAGCACAAATAAATGACCGAATTTTAAATATATTTTCGAAACTGCTACACATATTAAATTTCCTTTCATTTCATGAATACAGGGGATCGACCTGTTTGTTAATGATTTAAAAATGCCTGCCTTCCAACTACTATCCGAGAAACCTCAGCCTCTATTGTGTAGCGCCTAATCAGGTGGGGAGGCGACCACTTATATTTTATACATCTAGATTTATATACATATATGAGGGGGTGGGGAGGAATCTTGTTACTCTGATATTACATATACACTATATTTACAATTTTTCGGTTATTAAACAAATTTTTGGTGAGACTACATATTCTTGAGCCTCTGAGGCATCTGGTTATGAAAATTGTGACCAGAGCCTATAAGAATCAATTTACAAGGATAGCCCAAATGAAGATTTTTATCGTTATTTTTACTTTTAACTGTTTAAGATATGAATGATTCCTTGTTTATTTATTTAATTATTTATTTATCATTTTTTCAATTATGCTCTAGAATAAATGTAAATATAATTACATGAAAAACCACAAGGCTTTGTTGAATAGATAAATTTAGTTTTGATTATACTAAAACTTCTCTTGTAGCGGTTGTTTTTATTTAAAAATCAAATGCATGAATGCCAGCTTTATTTTAATTTTATTTACAATGTTGATACTGTTCTATTTTTTCTGGATTACTAGTTTTTGTCTTTTATTTAAAAATTGAAAAATGATGGGGTACGAACTGGCAAGAGTTTGTAAAGCGAAAGAAACACCTGCTGAAAATCATTTTCTTGGAGCCAAAGTCTGAATCCATATCCAAACATAAAACTACAGAAGGAGAGGAGTATGTAAATTGGAAATTTAACACAATTTATTTAATTGCAGGTATGATGGTTCCAAAACAGAACTACCCAAGATAGCAGGAATTCTGATGGCGACCTTTTAATTGGAAACTTAGTTATTAAAGGGTAAATAGATACGTTGCAGAGAAGGGTTGTTTCTTTACTTCAAATAGAGATTGGGACTTTGTCGATTATGTCCCTTTCTCGATTATGATAAAAATGTTCCTGTGTGTTCTGCATAAATCTTTTAAGATTAGTGGGAAATATTTAAAAGTGTACGGACATGTTAAACCTGTAATCCGTCTGCTCTATCATTCTGAATCCGGGTTGATGCTTACTTGTAATTCCAGATATGACAAGGGAGTGAAAATTTTAGAAAAGGATAGGTATTGTTTCTATTGAGAACCACCTGCGCCTAGCTAAAGAATTTGGAATTTCGTTCCCCAAAATACCCTTGTGTGATTTAATCCAGTTGATTTTAATTATTTTTGCTCTTTGAGTTATTAATTTTAAAATTTATTGGCCAATTAAATTTTTGTTTTGTACATCTTGTGGGACTTTACCGGCGATTACTGTCCATAGGATTAGTAGCTGAAAAGAAAGAAGAATTTAAAAACCAATCAAGTGTGTTTAAAGTTGCCAAAAGTTCTGTTTGAAAAACCGAACCATTAATGTTTAATTTAGCCTGTTATTTACGAATTATTTTATTATAGGAAAGGACACTAAAAACCAGTGCTTGGTCCAGACTGTAATTTCTACCCGTCTGTTGTTGCTACCCAGAGTTGTTAGCAATGTGAATGGGAAAAGAGTAATTGGTTGGACTTAGTTCTTATAGTAAGGGTGGGGTGGGGGGCAGAATAGTGGATGCAGTGACCGTATCTTCAAAATGTGAAATGCTATTTAGAGATCCTTTTCAGGGAGAAACGTCTATGGGAGGGATTCCATTTAATACTACTTATAATGCAGATGTTGGAATTTTTTTTTTTTTTTTCATATGTTCTTGAGATTGTAAGTCGGGCTTCCCGGGTTGTGTGGTGGCTAGAAGACCATTGTACTACACCTCGGGTTCAGGTACAATTTCCGGCATGGGCTTGGGTGTCATTTCGCATGTCGCTTCATAGGAGGCGATCCACCAATTAGATGCCTTCATAATGAAACCAGTAATTCCGGCCTAGTAGTGGCTGATGCCTATACGGCAAGTGCCAGCCATTGGGAAAAAAAAAGAAGATTAAAAGAAGAAAAGAACGCTGAATTGTTGGAAGAAATTTCAATGTGGTTGAGTGGGAAAGTCTCGAGAGCCAACAATGGCTCACATACGCAATAATTCCTTCTGAGATTATTTTATAATACATTTTAAATATTCTTGCTGTGCACCCCCCCCCCCCCACCCCGCCATCAGCAGACGCAAATTTAAATAAGTTTTGTGCAATTTTAAAAACTTATAATTTTTAATTTTAAAGATGTGGTATGTTTTATGAATTTGTTATGGAATTTTACGGAAGTCCTTTAAGATGATCTGGGTTGAGCTTTTTCCTAGCTTAGGAATCTGATGGCAAGGTATTTATTCGAGGCGATGGTGAAGTTATTGTGATATGACCAGAGTTTTGAGTTAGACTTAATGAATTTTGAAGGTCATTTTCAAGGTTGTGCCAATTGATTCCCTTTGAGATTAGCAATAGGTCATCTGTTTATGTTATTAAATCAGTGTCTGTTGAGGAATTCAAGTTATTTAGAACATTTGGGAGACCCTCCCGAAGGAAAGGACCCAGACTCTAGCCCTATAGAGAGTCCTTGTAGAAGTAATTAGCATCTTCAAACCACCAGTGATAAAAAGAAGAGCTATTGAGAAATTGTGTTAAGAATGCAGGTAGGAATGCTTAGTTGACCTAAGTTGGAAGTAGTTATGTTCTATGGGAGAGAGACAAACACTCCTTCGTAATCAATTGAAAGTATTATTATGTATTTATGTTACCAGCTTCTTATTTTAATTGTTTCTAAACCCTTAGTTATCACTATTTCTGTTGAGGTGTTGTCTTTAAAACTACACATATGTCAATAAGTAATATTTGACATTAAATATCTAGCTATCTATCTATTTATCTATCGCTTTCTATATATGTGTGTGTGAGTGTGTACGCTTGGTTTTTTTTTTTTTTTTTTTTTTTTTTTTTTTTAGTTCGTTATAAATCTTTGATCTGTGACCATTTTGTTACAAGCCAAACATTTTGTGGTGTCAGACTGTCAGTGGTTCCTAATGCAGCACAAATAATGTTTATAAAGGATGCCGACAACGCTGCAAGAATTCAAATAACGTATTCATACAGCACTAGGGACTGTTGGCAGTGTGATACTACAAAACGTGTAAAACGAACTTGATTGCATATTAGATGCTTGTCGTGTAACAATAGGATTAAACTTCGTACATTTGTAAATGAAAAAGGAGAAAGAAAAAGAACCTTGATACATGTTTCTTTAGTTTCGTCTATCATTTATCGTAATAGGGGTAATAGTTTTGAAAATATAAGTACTTATTAAAACTCGGTCATTCATTGTGCTAACCTAGTATGTATTAACCGATTTAAGTTTACTGTTTTTACTACTAATCGTGGATTTTATAGCTTTGCCGTAGTTAAAAATAATAGATAAATTCTCACACTTTCGCCCTTTTCAATTTGCTCTTTAGAAATTTTATTAAAGTTAATATGCAATATTAACAATATTTATATGCATCACAATATTTATGAACAGTCTACTTCTTCATGTTGCAAGTAGACATGCAACAGATGAAGTGGATATTTCAAAAATGTTTTATTTCTAAGCATTTTGTCTTTACTGTATTGTCACTTCGGATAACAACTTTAACCATTCTGTTATTTCAGAGATGTTATACGAAGAAGCAGATACGGAGAATATCAAGACATCAAAAACTGATACAAATAATTCAAAATTGTGTTAAAAAGAAAAATTATATTAATGGTTTTTTTATTTACTTATATATAGTATAAAACTTTATAAATGGATACAATTGTATATCACCGAAGACCATATGCTTACAGGACTTCGAAGCAATGGTTATTCCATTAACTAATTATAAATAACTCGCAACGAAAAACATAAGTGATTACTTGAGCATTTGGTTGAATATATTACAGATTGATTTCAAATATATACATACATATATTAAAATTGTTCGCCACTAAATTTTGGGAATTATGATATTAGTTACAGATGTAACCTGCTGGGGGAATAGGGCACCGAACAACCTGAAATTTGGAATTTTATTGACAAAGCGATGATAATCAAGCCTCTTCTTCAGAAATTCCCTGCAATCGCCACCCTCCTTCGAATTTTCGTCTTTAGTAAAGCTGGAGATTCACGGGTAACTGATAACAATAAATGCAAAGCTTTCGCAAAACTATGAAGAAAATAACTTTTTGAAAGTCTGTGAGATAACACCTCATAGATCCAGACCAACCCAGGCTCTCCATAAACCTATATATCCATTCATAAAGACACTTTTATCTTTTAGAATCTAAAATCGAGTTTAACTATCAACATTTAAACATTGTAAAATTAATCCTGTTCAAAAATTTGCAGCAGTATCATAATTTAACAATTTTAACGCGGTTGAATTCTTTTAGAGGTAGCTAAAGCATTAGAAAAAAAATCAAAATTTGATTATCTTCGTTACTTAAGAGGACTTTTCAATCAAAATTATTAAAGTTGATGATTGCCCTAGGAGTGATCAATTTGACATTGAAAATCATCCATCAAGCTGCTTAAGTATTAGTAGTAACAAAAGAATACTTTCCCATATGTACGAAATTTTATAACATCGTATGTAACTTTTCGTTTTTTTTTTCTTCATGTTCCAAGAAGCTTAAGTGAAGTCGCACGACTTGATGCTTCAAGTCGTTGGTTTTGAGGAACGTGCACGACTGTTGCGTCTTTAACCACCACCCATCTTGTCCTCTTGTAACACGTCAAGCTGTTTACCCACCGAAGGTTAGAAAAAAAAAAACTATGCAAACCTTCAGTCGTGTGTTTCTGTGACACCAAGGGGTTGTTGGCGTATTACACTCACGCTTGTCGGGAGGTGCCTGGCTCATCTTTCCTGAAACACCCACGAAAAAGGTTCTCATGTGTGAAGATCCATGTACACCTATTATATCATCATTACCGCCGCGCAATTATATACCCCAAATTACCAGCACCGTGAGACTGCAGATGAGGAAAACCCGAACCGATCATTTGAATACCGGAACACACGACAAAAAACAACAAAATAACGAAGGGGGGTCGCCTATCATTACACGATTGGACCTCATCAATAACAAACGATCGGTGCCATACCGTTCGACATCCACCCCCCCTTAAATGTTAATGGCCACGTCATGAGTAAGGAAAGGGAGAGAGAGAGAGAAGTTAATTTTTATTTTTTTTCGACAAAATTTTCACTTAATAAAAACTCTTAAAACTCCCGCACGAGTTTAACCCGCGAAAATATTTTTGTTAAATACCTTTGAAGTAGGTGTAGTAATTTTTATTTCGAGAAGTTAGTAAAAAAAAAAAAATCTGTTGGGGGTGCACGGTTCACACGTGCAACATTCGTGAGTCACGTCGTGTGACTGGCTCTTGTAAAGGAATGAATGACCAGCGCGCGAGTCACTGTTGCCACTGCGCCGTGCGAAACTTCGAAGCTAATAATCGAGGGGAAGATGAGATGTTTTATTATTGTTTGTTTGATTTATTTTCATGGAGCATGGTTTTTATTTTAATTTGGAGTTTGATGAACTCGTGCTTAGTAATAAAAAGGTCAGGTGAGGGGTCGGTCCCAAGCGATGCGGTCAAAGTGGTCATCTTCATGGTCTCCGAGCGCGAGTTGAGTATCAAAGTCTGTTTTCATTTTTCGAAAATTCCCGTATTAACCTGAACAGCTGCTGTATAGGCAACTGTTCGTAAATAATTTTCACCATTTATAAATATTCACTACTGAAAAAGTATGCGGTTAGAGTACGTAATTTTTATAAGCTTCAGGCTTGCAGAATTAGCTGATGAACAAGATTGATTGCTTCCATGAGAGACTTTGTTCAAGGCTCCTCTCCAACAACACTTGTACAAAATCCCTCGGATAGCTCTTCAGGAGCAATTGTATGTGATATATTTCTGATAACATCTGTGCAATAAATATTTTCCCAGAATCCTTTTAAGGCTACATTTTGACTGTCTACATTTTCTCCCTTAATAAATTGGAAGTTTCGTTGCAGTTAAGCATTTTCAACCATATCTAGTTTTGTTTTTTTTTCAGTTTTTTTTTCAAGTGAACAGTTAAACATTTTGAACTATATCTAGTTTTATATCCAGATTTTGAGTTAAATAACTAAACATTTTCTACAATATTCAGTTTTATAGCCAGACTTTGATTTTTTATTAATAACAGATACAGATGTTTTAGCAACAATATTCATTGTGACCCTTAAATGAACTAGCTTTTTCTTTTGATATCAGCGTACGCACTTTTTGTACAGCTAAAGAAAACATAAAATAAATATTATTATATGATTTGCAATAAACTATTTTAAAAACTTCGTATTTCGCACAGATTGTCAATGTACGCAATGTTGAAGAGGATTTTGAGTATTCTTCCTGTAGAAGCACGGTCATCACAATAATGTAAAGGAATTTTTTTTATCGAAATCGAATAAATTGATTTAATTTAATCGGATTAATTATTTTTATATTGGAAATAAAGTTTGATGGATTAGCTGACACAGTCCTGCAATTACCAATAAGGGTATTAACCAGTAGTTTACAAGTAATAACTTATTAAATTAGGCCTTGAGATAATAATAAGAGTACCTGAAACAACCAAAATCAAAGTAAGATTAAGTGTACAGAATAGACTATAAAGTATGTTCACAAAAACTTGCCTTGATTTCAAGTGGTTACAAAATGAACCTTAATTAAAACATTTTATGGTTAGAAAAGTTTTATAATTATATACCCAAATCCTTGCTGTCTTATAGACATGCGCTCACAAACTTATAATTATAAAATAAATCCAAACATTTATTACTTTATAACCATTTGAAATCAAAAACAAGTTTAGAGGGCACATTGTATGCATACAAAAATATTTGAACAAACCAATAGCACCCAAATGATAACAATTATGAAAATTAATCCCAAAATTAAAGTAAATGTTTAGTTATTATTTTGATTAGTTTGATTTATATTTAGATGCATGTTCAAGTGTACCATATCCAAATATCAATATCCCAAAAATTGCGTATACAAAGTATTTCGTTTCGTGAATGCTACTTAATTTCTATAACGGTCCACTGTAAGGATTATTTTTTAAAACTTCGTCGTAAGCTGTAATATTACTCCGTAAGGGAACGTAATAATATTACTCCGTAAGTGATTGCAAAAACTGAATTAGTGGGATTTCTTTTAACGGTGTAGATACTATGTATTTAAAACAAACAAACAAGCAAACTTTCGCGTTTATACAGGGTGTTCCAAAAAGGTGGTTACACGCTCTAATTCCTTAACTATTAGAGAGAAACAGCAAATTAAATGAAAATTTGAAACTGGGTAAGCATTATTATGAACAACCCGGCTTTAATTGATCAGGATTATTCTAATAAAATAAATTTAATTTTAAATTTTCAGTTTAAAAAATGTTTCTTATGCTTCAAAAGTATTTCTGCTACTGTTCTTATAGACTAGAATTATTTCCATAATTAAGCATTCAAAACTGGAAATATATTTTAAATCATATTTTTTACATGAAAAATAGAATGTTCATACTGATTTGCACACATGCAATAGAATGAATGTATACTTCAGAAAAACAGAAAAAGCAATACATATATTTTTAATCCAATGTGTGTGAAAACCATTTTGGCAGAACATAAAAAATTCAAATAATTTAAAGATTTGTTATGTTTCAATTCTCGATATATAACTCAAAAACTTATTATGTGCTTTTTTTTTTAGAGAAAGAGAGCAACAGCATGATTAAATGAGTTACACGCTTAAAAAAGGGGAATTAAATTTTACTCCTGAGGAGAGAGGATGACTCCGGAGGATTTGAAACTGGGACAAGTTCGTCTCGATTTCCATTCCTTAGGAGTGAATTTTTCTTCTTCTTCTTTTTTTTTAAAGCGTGCTTTTGTACAATTTTAAGATTTTTTTAAAAATGTGTTTCTGTCGTTGAAGTATGTTAAAAATGACAGCCGTTCAAGTACACTGTGATTAATTTATACAGCTTTAATTGGTATGTTGCAGGTCTGAAACACAGTGATACAGAGGGTTAAAAAAGAAACAAAATTTCCAAAGTTCAATAGCAATTCCATTGTTTTATTTCATATTTGAATGCAGTATGCTGAAAAATGTCAAAGCAAAAATTTCCCTTAATTTTCAATTAATAAACTTATATAATCCAAAATCACTGAAAAATCAACTATTTATTGTTAAAGAAAAAATTGAAATGATCTGAAGCTATTGTTAAAGAAAAAATTGAATGATCTATAGCTTAAAAAATAACATAAATATTACGATTCGTGTTTTTTAATGGTAATTAGGATTTATTAAATCATATTGAAAACATTCACACATAGTAATACACGTAATTTAAATTTAAATCAATAAGATCTACTCACTACAAATTTTAGTTTCATTACGACTATTATTTGTTGAAAATATCGGTTAATACATTTAAAATAAACCCTTCAGGAACCACTATTATAAATATGTATAATACCATTACAATCTGAAGCCCCCGACTGTTCAGCTATTTATTGATACAGTTAGTTAAATACTGATAGTAATTCAAAGATCATGATCGAACAATATAATTTTATATTTGTGATAAAGAAGCCTGAAATAAAAAATTGAATGATTAAAAAATAAATCAATAGATTTGTATTGTAAATTTCAAAATTAATCAAAAGTGAGAATGTAAATTGTGTTTAAAAAATGAAAATTTGCAGAGAAAAACAGATAATGCATTATAAATATAGCAGTAAACAGCATTATATTTCCATAATTAGACATCGAAATATAACTTTTGCCATAGCTTTTTCTTCCTTACAATTTTCTCAACATATCTTATTCTTTACTTTTAAGCTTCACTAACAGTCTTTGAATAAACTGTTAATGAGTTTTTACTTCCCCCCACTAAATGTTCTAGAACATTGCTTTTCTAAAATGCATTAAAATAACATCTGTAAATATTTGCTTTCAACACTGAACTGTTTTATTGAGGCACCGACAAACCCGATGCATTGTTGTTATACATTCATGAATGTGAAATGCATAGTTGTTGCATATCTCTTTGAAACTGAAGGCAATTTTCTAGATTACTCGCGCCTAAAGTTGCCAAAGGCCTGCGGGCTTCAGTGAACAATTTATTTTTAGAACTTCGCCGCAAACCCAGTTACATTGCTTGATGTATAAGAATTGAGTTCGGTTAAAGAAATTTTAATACGTCGCCTAAAATCGAAAGCCATATCCGAACACATTGTTGTTAGTTTGAGTTGTAGAGTTTGAGGATATGGGATACAGTACAGATTGTTTGAAATAATAATACCAGACAAAATGGGGGTCTATATTACAGAGTGAACGTAATATGCAATTTTATAATGGGGCCCGCAAATTACCATTGAAACATTGTAGTGAGCGTACAATTTATCTATATGAGCAACTTTGTTTGGCCAATTTTGTTTCATATAATCTAAGTCATTTTATCAATCAACGAGCAGCATTTTATCAATCAACGAGCACTGATATATAAATATGAATATAGAGGAAAATCCCAACTACATTAAAAAAACTCAGAATTTACTTGCTTTTTTGACACTTAATCCTATTTCACAATTTTCAACTCTGAACTAATCGGTTTGAAATTTCGCACAAATTTGCAGTAATAGAATTATTGTTAGCTCTTAAAATATAAGAAATTCCGACCGTTCCTCGATTTTTGGAAAACTTTCCCAATTTTCAGATTCAAAAGCATCCCCAACATTTAGAATAAACAATTTATAGTTTTCCCATTAAAAGGCAGAAAACAAAATATTAGCTACCTACTTAAAACAACAATACTACTTCTACTACTACTACTAATACTACTACTAATAATAATAATAATAGTAATAATGATAATAATAAAAAGTTTCACGAGCTGTTAGACCATCCAGCTTAACTTTACAAAGATGTGTTGAAAAATGAGAAAGGCAGAGGAGGGGGGGATTTTATTTGTTTAAAAATCGAAAAGTCCACTTATTAATAGATTTTTCACATATAACTGCTTATTTATAATGCTAAAAATGAGTATTTAGATAAAACAACTTTAATGCATCACTATCTGTTAAAATGTGTACAACTCAAAAAATGTGTTGATAAATAATTGAGTTAAAATGTGTACAACTCAATCAAATATACGGTTTAACTAGGTTATAATGTCAGATATTCAGCTGATATATTTTGATTTTGTAACAAGAAACGAGAGATGCTGTTGCAAAAATCAAGTACATGAGAATGAAGTTGTATTTATAAATAGTTCTCTATTAAGAGATGTAACTAAGCATGTGTATAAAGGTCCCCTTCCCCCGCAAAGGTGGACACTTGACCATCAGTTATTCGCCACTACTAATACCCAAAGTATTGGTCATACGACGCATATACCGGACCAAAGGTGTGATTAAAGGGTTCTTTAGTCACTACATCACCTCACCTGGGAGGCGTGAAAGGATATGAAATAAATATTACATTTTCATAAAGTTCAAAAAAGTTTTTGAAAAGGAAAATAAAAAGTTTATAACTTTTAAATTTATAACAAAGCAATTAATAAAAACTCGTACTGAAAACAAGCTGTGACTACAAAAGAACATCAAGACAATAGCTCTTTTTTAAAATTTAGATACTTCACTTCTTTTCCAAAGAAAAAAAATATTTTTGACACTAAAATAGAGTTATTTCAAGCGTAGGAATGAATGCGAGAAGAAATGAGACAGAGATTTGCAGCAGTTATGCGAGATGATTATTTCCCTACTAAAATATTGGACTCATTGTTCAAAATAAATAAATATATTTATATAAAATTAGACTTTTGTCTGTACATTACTTGGAATTCTGCCCGTTTCAAGCACCTCGGAATCCAGTACGACTGTCAAGTAAAGTTTGTCTGTCTGTCGTTCTGGCCGTGACGCTTTTTGTGTTCGCGCATCACATAAAACGACTGAACCGAATGAAATGAAATTTGGTGACATGATAGGTGGCCAATCAACTTAAACTATAGGCGTCGAATGTTTTAAAAAAATTGATTATATTTTGGAATTTTGCGAAAATCGTTTAAAATTGCGTACATTTATGTTCGCGCATCTCGTAAGAAGTCAGAAGCGAATAAAATGATATTTGGTGACATGATAGGTGGTCACTCAACTTAAACTATTAGTGTCGAATTTTTAAAAATTTTTTATTCGATTTTGAGATTTTGCGAAAATCGTTTCAAACTGCGTTCATTTGTGTTCACACATCACGTAATAACAACGAAAGTGAATGAAATGAAATTTGGTCACTCAACTTAAACTACTATAATGTCTATTTTTTTAACTTTAATTAGATTTTTGCGATTTTGCGAAAATTGTTTCAAATTGCGTAAATCTTTATTCCCGCATCACGTAATAACAACTAAAACGAATGATACGAAATTTGGTGATATGGTAACTAGTTGCTCAACTTAAACTATAGACGTCGAATTTTTAAAATCTTTTGATTACATTTTGAGATTTTTGCAAAAATCTTTCCAAAATGTGTAATATTTTGTTCAGGCATGAGGAAATAAAGACCACAGGGAATGAAAGGAAATTTGGTGATATGATAGCTGGTCACTCAACTTAAACTCCCGGCGTCTAATTTTTCAAAAATTTTGATTAGATTTTTTGACATTTTGCGTAAAAAAACTACTTCAAAATTCGTAAATATTCGTTCGCGAATCACATAATAACGACTAAAGCAAATGAAAAAAAAATTAAGTGCATGATAGGCGGTCACTCAATTTAATTATAGGAGTTAAAATAAAAAAAATGTTTAATGAGATTCTGCGATTTTGGAAAAGTTCTTTCAAAATGTGTAAATATTTGTTGCGCATCACGTATTAACGACTAAAACGAATGAAATGAAATTTGGTGACATGATAGGTGGTCACTCAGCTCAAACTACAGGTGTCGAATTAAAAAAAAATGAGTACATTTTAATATTTTGCGAAAATTTATTCAAAATGTGAAAATATTTTTCGATTGCACATAAACCACTGTCGCGAATTTAATAAAATTTAGTATCGTCACAGGTGATCACTTGAACTATAGACGTCAAATTTCTTTACATTTTTTTTTACAGATTTTGAGATTTTGGGAAAACTCAGTACACGTTTGTTCCATTTCCGAAAAATGGAAATGGAATAGAATGACATTTGGAATTATATTAGATGCAAGTTAATTTAAACTCTAAATGGCAAAACTGTTTTAAATGTTTCATAGGATTTGGTTTTTTGTGAAAATCGTGCAAATGTTATCTCTCGCACCTCGTAAAAATGGATTAAGAGATTTCAGTGAAGTTTAGCAACATGATCAGCAACGACTAAACCAACAAGTGTTGGAAATTTTTGAAAAATTTGAATAATTTTAAAACTCTTTTCACAATGCTTATTTGCTTTTTAGATTTTGTGAAAATTGTGCACAAATTTTTTGAGGCATAATGCTAAAATATCTACAGTGAATCAAACAGTATTTATCCACAAGTTAGGAATATCCTCTTGACTTGAAAAGCCCATTCAACCAGAATAAAACTTTAATTTTTAAAATAAAAAGAAATTCTGTATTGCAAATTTATTTCATCATTTTGTTACTCTCTAACATGCAATCTTTTAACAATACACAGAAATTATAATTTTGCTTTCTATACTATTGTCAATATACTAATTCTATTCGTTTTAGGAATGGACGCGAGACGAGACAGGCAATTTTTCTGCGAGACAAGACAGAGTCGTGTCTCGCGCGAGATTCCTCGCGAGAATTTCTCGTCTTGCATAAATTCACGATATGAATTACTTTTCAATCAGAATTTCAGTGTTGTATTTGAGGAGGTTATGCCATCATGAGAAGGGAGGGTACACTTTTCCTGAAGCCTCTACCGTTTAACTTGCGTCTTCTTCGTCATCGTTCTGGGCATACTGTCAGCACTCTACAATACACACAAACGTAACATTTAAAATTTGGACAGCACGAGGGCTACACAAAACACACAAAGAAGAGGATAAAGAGAGAAACTGTAAAAAAGAAGCAAAACAGAGAAGAGCAGAAGACAGAAAAATAATAAGTAAACAGAGGAAAGGTGGTACGGTAAGACCAAAGCCTGACGATAATTAGATGGGACCCCTTTTACTATCATAAGCATTTTAGCACATTTTTGACCGCCGTTTCGCAATGCAAAGCGTTTTTAAGAATTCCTAAATTGAATTTTAAAATTACTTATATATATAAAAAAGATTATATATTTAAAAATTATTTTTATTTTAATATTTGTAGCCCATTTGTATCATTAACTCATATGGATTATCATTAACTCAAATGGATAGTCAGGGATGGCTGTTATATGTCACTCCTGTTCGTACTTTTGAAATTCGTACCTGTTCGTACTTTTGAAGAAACGACAAAACTACAATATATACTTCAATTATCCTTTATAAAAGAAATATGTTTATATTTATGCTTAATGCTTTTCCGCTTCAGACGTTATCCACTTAAAATGTTTGATCAAATCTGGAAAAAGTTCCACTGTATATATATTGTTATATGTCTATCTAGATAATAATTTTACGAAAGAGAACTTTCCATGCATAAATTTGTATGTAATAATTACAGAATGATTTTTTTAAAGAAACCATTCATTTATTAATCTGCGCAAAGTAATCGCTGCTTGTAAATAAGAACCAATGCAATTCAATCATCTTGATAGAGAACTTTTTTACTTTCCGAACATGTGTAATGTAAGGAAAGTATTATAATCATGAAAAAATTCGACTTCGAGATTTTGGTGTATTTACACGTTTTGAGGTCTTCTGAATTCATTTATGCTATTTTTACGAGATATATGTATCTATGTGTGTGTGTATGTGAGTGAACACGATAGCTCCTAAACGGGGCATTCGATTGAGCTCAAATTTGGTATATATGTAACAAATCACCGTCGCAAGACTGGTATTGATTTTGGTGTGTATAGGACATATAGTTTTTCTACAGGGCTACGACAAAGATTTCTTTTACATTAGGGGCCTATGGGAGGAAATTTTTGAATGTGCGCTAGCGTTTAAACGGTACATTCGATTGAGCTCAAATTGGGTATATAAGTTATAAACCACCATCGCAAGACCGGTATTGATTTTGATGTGTATAGGCCTTATAGTTTTTCTACAGGGATACGAGAAAGATTTATTTTACATTATGGCGTATGGGGAGAAATTATTGAAAGTGCGCTAGTGTTTAAACGACGCATTCGATTGAGTTTCTATTTGGTCTATATGTTTAAATTATTCATCGATTAAAATTTATTTAAATGCTTGGTAATGATCTTAATCGTAAGTGTTCGGAAAGTCGAGTGGACTCACTCCAGATTTTTTTAGATTGTTCTTTTAATTGGCCTCCTCCCCCTCCACTCACTGATCACTGATGTCAACATAGATATTCGGTTTATAGTTCTGATAATTGTTGTTTTTTGTAAATATGAGATTTGAATTGCAAGTGAGTTTTAATGTCTAATTCACATTTACACATAATCCACAATTATGAATAAATTATTCATGTATGCTATCATTATTTTTTCATGAAAAAAATTTCAAACTTATTTAGAATGTCTGTATATAATTATTACATTTTTTGAAATAGTTGATGCAAGTATGCTTACTTTCATATTTTATGCTCTGATTGGAAACTTAAAAATTGTGATTTTTTGTTTACTTATAAGATTAGCTACATTTAGGGATGGACGCGAGACGACATTTTTGCGAGACGAGACAGAGATATACAGCTTTCTTGCGAGACGCGAGACTCCTATTTTTCGTCTCGCATCCATCCCTAACATTTCATGAAAATGGATGAATACGTATATCTAATGAAATCTTATGGATATTTCAATTTTTACTTTCCGAACATGTACCATGTAAGAAAAGTATTGTAATCATGAAACAATTCGACTTCGAGATTTTGGTGTATGTACACGTTTTGAGGTCTTCTGAATACATTTATGCTATTTTTACGAGATGTATGTATGTATGTGTGTGTGTGTGTGTGTTTGTGAATGTGTGTATGTGAGTGAACACGATAGCTCCTAAACGGAGAGTTCGATTGTGCTCAAATTGGATATATATGTTACGAACCACCGTCGCAAGACGGGTATTGATTTTGGTGTGTATAGGACTTATTGTTTTTCTACAGGGCTACGACAAAGATTTCTTTTACATTATGGCCTATGGAAAAAAATTCTTGAAAGTGCGCTAGCGTTTAAACGGTACATTGGATTGAGTTCAAATTGAGTATATATGTTACAGACCATCATCTAAAGACCGGTATTGATTTTGATGTGTATAGGAATTATAGTTTTTTTACAGGGCTACGACAAATATTTCTTTTACATTATGGCCTATGGAAGAAAATTCTTGAAAGTGCGCTAGCGTTGAAACGGTACATTGGATTGAGTTCAAATTGAGTATATATGTTACAAACCACCATCTAAAAGACTGGTATTGATATTGATGTGTCTAGGACTTAATAGTTTTTCTACAGGACTACGACAAAGATTTCTTTTACATTATGGCTTATGGGGTGAAATTCTTGAAAGTGCGCTAGAGTTTAAACGGCGCATTCGATTGAGCTTCAATTTGGTCTATATGTTTGAATTATTCATCGATTAAAATTTATTTAAATGCTTGGTCTTAATCGTAAGTGTTCGGAAAGTCGAGTGGAGTCACTCAAGATTTTTTTCTTAAATAAATTAGTATTTGTAAATAAACTGTTTCATCAGTTATTATAAATGCTTCTTTCACCATACCCCAAGCTCTGAAAACGTAAATGAATGCTCTACTGGAGCGATTTTGCTAATACAACTCTGGATCTCAGCGGAGCATTCAAAGATCCATGTTGATAAACAACCCTGGTCACAACTCTGTTGTCTCTTCTTTTTAGTGGTGTAAATGAAAAGGTTAAATCCGGGTTCCCGATTAAATACGAAACCCATATCTCATACAGTAAAACGACAGGGGGGGGGGTATAAGCGGGGTTCACTATATATACCTATCTCGTCCCCTTTTAAAATTTTATGAATTCACTATTCTGCACATTGGGGCCGCTTAATTAGATTAAAATTTTATTTGCGCGGCATGTCTCGAGTTCTGCATCATTTCTAACAAAATTCAATGCTTTATATGATTTCAAAAGCAAATGAAACTCCCATCAATGATACATATTATATTTACGCAGTTCCGGAAATAAATAAATAAAAATAAATATTTTTTAGGTGTCATGTCACATTATATATACGGATTAAATCTGAATTTTTATCACTTCAAATACACATTTTTAATATGGTAATTAATATATGTACTAATATGGTAATATGTATTACTAATTGTTATTATTAATATTAATTTTCAATAAAATAGCATTAATGTTACTGAAAATATGGTAACAAAATCGCAGTTCTTAATTTTGCGAGACTCGCGAGACGGCTTGTGTCTCGCGCGAGACGAAGCAGGCAATTTTTCGGCGAGACGCGAGACGAGACAGTGGTTTACCACTGCGAGACGAGACGAGACAGCCCTGTTTCTCGTCTCGCGTGAATCCCTAATTCTTTTACGCCTGGCGAAAATTCTGGCTTTTTGGAAAGTTGCATTCCTTACTAACCTGCCAACGACGGGTACTTCCGTACTTTATATGTTGCTGCTGCAGCTTATGACATATTTGAACAGGGATGTCAAATATGTCATACGGGAACTACCCGTACCCGTCAACGACGGGTACAGCTAAGTAAAAATGAAATAAAATAAAATAAAATACGAAAGACACAATTCTCCAACAAATGCATTTTATGGATAGAAATGATAATGTTTTTTTCTTCATACATTTTGCAATGTCTATACTTGGTGTGGCCACTTTTGGCCTTTATGACTGCCAATTTCTTCGTGGCATCTTGCTGATATGTTTCTCGACATAAATTTAAAGAAACCGCTTGTAAAACGAAAAAGACATGATTTTAGTTGAATTGAGTCCAAAACATTTGGGCATCATTGTAAATAGGGATTTTGCGAGCCGGGACAAAGATCTGCAGTTGCGTCTCGCATCGCAAATCTTTGTCTCGTCGTGCACAATCTCGCCTTTGGCCTCAGCTGTTAGCGCCAAAGGCGAAAAAATCTTTTTTCTTATCTCACATCCATCCCTGTTCAAATATGCCATAAGCTGCAGCAGCAACACATAATGAAGTTATGAGAGTGACTTGTTAAGTTGAGAGATGTTAAAAGTGAATTGTTGCCATTTAATAAAGTTAAATTATAAAAAAATATAGGGATCTATTTTAAGTATCATTCGGACACGAACCGATGCAACTATGGGGGGGGGGGAGGCTGATTTATCTGCGATACGCTTATCTTCCATTGTACTGTGAAATAATATCCAGTAATTTTCTTGACTTTAATATTTAGATTCGGTCAAACCAAAATGCCATCGTTGATTAATGATATCGGGAGAGCATTTTCCCATATCTGTACAGTCTGTAAGGTAAGCAAATTATGAATCTTGTGTGGATATTTATAAACATGAAAAAGTACCCTAATTATACTATTGCGACAATTAACCAAAATAATTTTTTTCCAAAATTTTTATTCATTTTAACCGTATCAAATATTCTATTTTATTTCTTTTGCTATTTCTAGAGAAATATAACAGATGTCTCTTAAGGAGAGAAGCGAGTAACCTCGTCTTCCGTCTCAGCATTGAGTTGAAATTTGATGAGCAGGTCGTGACGTAGCTTCTTAAAACAATTATTAAGATTGTCATCTGCAAGTTGCATTTTCCGATGTTACTTTCCGCTTCTCCCTTTGTGGAGAATGACACCTAAGACAAGTGGTAGAAAAGTACATCATGACTGATACAACGCCAAAGAAGATTGAATATTTGTTTGGAGAGCAAACCGGTTGTGCGTTGGATGGGCATCGTAGGTCGGTCTATACGTATCTTTCGTTCAAGTGTGTTTCTTTCTACTTATAGCATGTTTTGAGGGATGTAAGTTTATTTCCCGATAGCGAAAAATCAGCAGATAATACTAATGCGATATTTGTCATTGGGAGAATCGTACTGTGCGGAAAATTATTTTATTTATTTGATACATCACTTTGGCTGATAGTTGTGAAATATTGTGGAGTAGTAGCGAACACTTAGAGCTAAAAAATCGGATCATTTGTGTGAGAAAATTCCATAATTTCTTCTTGTTCCTCAAAAAATAGCTAAACTATTGAGCAGCTATGCAAAATTGGGAGGAAGAAATAGTTTTGTTAAAAATTAATTACCTGAGCTTTTGTATGTTTTATGTTATGGCAAGCCTACACGGGTCATCTGCCTACGGGGACTGGTGCCTTCGTCAGAAGACTTTTTAAGGGTTTCTAACGCGTATACTCTTGACATCTGGAGAAAACCGACGAAAACTCCATAGCGTTAGATGGAAAACCGTGCGACAGACAGCAACGCGGGACCTTCACACCTCACCGTCTACCATGTCAGTGCCTTAAAACATTCGGTCATGGTGCGGCCAGAGCTTCTTGGAGAAGGGTGGATGAATAAATCATAGAGATATAAATACTAAGAGGCGACATTAGCTATCTGATAGTGAAGCTGAAACTGCAACCGAGCCACCATTTTGCCTTGACCACATTGCATTATGACCGTGCTATTCTACGGTGGCAGTTTCAGTTTTAAAGAAGTAATATCGACAAAGTTGGCTCCAAGATTAGTTACGTATTTGACATAACTGTAAAAGTTTTAACTGTAGAATGCTGAGGTTTTGTATTTAGAACTATTGTAACATATAATTGTGCATCTTTACATTTTAATCTGCAAAATCATGCCTTTCACTGTTATTTAAAAAATAAACAACTAAATGTTCCGCTTTAATTAGACCAACACAGTTACTTCATTTCGTCCAATGCTAAAGATATCTAACGCCGTCTCCTTGTATTCACATCTCTATGGAATAAGGTTGTTTTCATTACATAATTAGTACACTGCTTTCGCTTAATAAACACACCGCTTAGTAAAAAGTGAGCCGTCCAACCCTTTAACGCTTGGTGGTCGCGCCATGGAACCGCCTAATTCCAGTGGTTTCACTGCTAGTCGCAAAAAAGAATGGCTAAATAGCCCGACGTTGAAAAAGTGCAGCCATTGCGATCGCTCGATTCAACTACCAGAAATGTGGCCCCAGAGCTATCTGCGTTAAAAAAAAAAATTCACCCCTGTGGCGTGGCACGCAATTGGCGATTCTATCAAACGCCTTAACTTCAAAATTTATTGATATATCTGTTAAAAAAAAAAAAAAAAAAAAAAAAACCTCATATTATTTCTTCTGTTTTGTTCCTTATTAACATTTTGTTTTGTTCTTTCCGTACATCAAATGACCTGAGTTCTGTGAACTTATAATACAGATAAACTAATGTAGCAGCGATGGATTAATGCAATTTTGTGGGTGGGGGCGGTTAGTTGGAAGATTCATATACCCATCCATTTTATGGAATTAAAATAGGATCTTTTACATTAATTTCTTTTTTCTCTCGAGGGACGGTCGCCCCCTCCGCACTCTCCTTTCCTACCAATGTAAACTGTATAAATTGTAAAGAAAGCAAAATAACGGAAAAAGAAAAAAAAACTGTCCAGCTCGTTGCTGGAATTGTGGGGCAGCTGAGTATTACAGGGGAGTTTTCAGTTACGCGAAGTACGCGTTCTAAGAGCCCGTGCGTAAGTGAAAATTTCGTATTGTGAAATAGGGTATACGACTTTTTGAAACACACACAGTTACTTTAGACATTTATAAACACTCGCCAAACCGTTTAAACCGTTAAACCACTCCCCAAACCGTTTACCAGGTTAAACATGGGTTCAAGATTAAAAATGAAAAAAAAAAAAAAGTGTATATTCGGCCTCGTCATACTTACTGTTTCTTCCCTGAACCATTCGCCTACGATTCGCCACTGAATGAGATACACCCATAACATGAAGTTTCACCATTATACTTTCATACTTTCAAATGAAACTTATATTGCACATACCGTGAGTATGAATGATGGAGATATTGTACGAACGAATAGTGAACTACGGTGAACTCACTCTATAACGCGATCTATCTTATGCGATTACGCGAGTTTTTCACGAGCAACGTATGTCAGAACGGTCGGAGCTTACACGAACTCCTCGCCCCCGAAAAGCGAGATTTTTCGTTAACAATATTGCACGTAGAGTACTGTACTTTATGTTTCTCTCTCCTACTGATCATTAATTTTATTATTGATCATTACTGATCATTACTTATATTGTTATCGTGGGCTTTATTCGTCTTTTCCGAGATCAGTCCAGGTTTTTTTCTTCCAGGGTCCCATTTTTGTAAAATTTTACTTAATTTTGTGAATTTCTTCTATTTTCGTGAATTTATGCTTATTTTTGAGATTTTTTTTTCCAATTTTCTGTGCTTTCTTTGAATATAAAAGCAATTTTAAGGATCATAATTGAATATTAAAAAAAAAATTAGGCGACTCCACTCGACTTTCCGAACACGTGATATTGACCAAGCGTTTAAATATATTTCATTCAACTCGATCGGATCTGGTGTTCAGGCACTAGTGCACTTATGATGATTTAGGTGTATATTGTATTCCACATATATAAGAATATTTTTTGTAGCCCTGCATATACTATAGAGTATATGCTGGCTAAAATTTATGCAGTATTTAAGGCAGTAACCTATATAATATATATACCTAATTTGATGTCAATCGAATGCACCGTTTAGACGTTAGCTCACTTTAAATAATTTGCGTCCTTAGACTGTAATAATATAAGAATCACTTTTTGCAAGCCCGTGAACAAACTAGCAACTCTACATACACCAAAATCTATGCAAGTCATGAGACCGTGACCTACAATATACATACCCAATTTGAGCTCAATCGAATGCACCATATAGACACTAGCTCACTATGAAGAATTTTCGTCCATAGGCCATAATGTAAATGAGCTTTCTTTTGTTGCCTTGTCAAAAAACTACCAAGTCCTGTACACAGCAAAATCTATACATGTTTTGTGACAGTGACCTATAATATACAAACCCTAATTGAATTTATTCGAATGCACCATTTAGACTCCATAGCATATCAAATGATTTGACTTTCTAGGCCGTAATGTAAAAGAATTATTTTTCCAGTTCTCTGAACAAACTATCAGCTGTATGAACACCAAAATCTATGTTGGTTATGTGACTGTGACCTATAATATACATACCCAATTTGCGTTCAATCGAATATACTATTTAGATTCTAGCGCACTTTCAGGAATTTTCATCCCTAGGCCGCAATTTATACGAATTCCTTTTTGTAGCCTTGTAAAAAAATTATACGTCCTATACAGTATACACATCAAAATCAATACCAGTCGTTAGACGGTGGTCTATAACATAAGCACCAAATTTGAACTCAATGGAATGCACCGTCTAGGAGCTATCTTGATAACTCACATATACACACACATACATACATCACCGAAAAAATAGCATAAATTAATTCAGAACACCCGAAAACTTGTCAATAACATCAAAGTCGCAAATTCGTATTTTATCATGATTATAATATTTTCCTTTCATGGTACATATTCCGAAAGTACTAAAGAAGGATAAGAAAGAAAGAAAGAAAAAAAAAAACAGACTTTTACCTTCCTAAATCATAGTTACTTCATCGCAACAAAAATGTAGGCATTTTAAAGATCCTTTATATCATCACCATACCTGTGAAGAGAATTTTTAAAAGAACGGTTATTTGCTTTTTAATCGTGGTAACTTCGATGGCCTTGTAGGCTTATACACGATGCTTTTCACGCTACAGTCTAATGAAGATGGTACCGCCAAAAAAGAAGGGGAAAAGAAAACATAAAGTTAAATAACACGCTCATAAAAGAGTGAATGTTTTGGTGTCTATTATAAAAGCAATTAAAATGCACAAAGGAGGACTACTATAAATTCAACGATAGTGTTACTTCGAGTAGCTATGTACAACTCTTTTTAAGATTTATGCAGTAATGAAACGTGATAATTTTTACTGCGCATTTACTTTCGTTGAATTAGAAGAGGAGGCAAATGGCAGAGCAAGCCTGCGACAGAGTGCAGAGGCGTTACTAGATATCTAGGGAACATAGATGAGATGTTTTTGTCTTGGGTATATGTCCGAAAAGGCGCCAGTAGGATGTCCCCTCTCAGCTGGATGTTGTGCGAAGACGAAAAGCAGATACGAGGAATGAAATACTTCCCAACAAGACCTGAGAACTGCACGGATACATTCTGACAGAAAACGAAAAATTTTTGTTAAAAGTAGAGCTGCCATACTTGTTTTTATATTTAGTCAACAAAAACAGCTCTTGCAGACCAGCGTATGCGAGCAAACCCAGGCACGCAGCGTAAGAATTCGAAGACCCAAGCCAGGCAGTAACGATGAGTGCAGAAGGGAGAATTAGAGTCGTCGCGACCTTACAACAGTGGGAAAGAACAGGTTAAAATCAACGTGAAACTAAAACATATATTTTGAATTACTGTCTTTAGAATCTATATCTATGAGAGGTTTCTTTCTTTTCTTTTCTTTTTTTTTTTTATAATAAATTCTCACGACAGAGAGAACCAATATGAATGGTCATTCTACAGAAATTTTACGATTTCTCACGTAAATGAAGTGTTCCGTGTCGTTCTTACTAAGAGAAAGATCCTAGTTTTGTTGTCTGCCACGGGCGCTACTTTACTCAGGTGTGCATTAGTGGATCTGAAGGGGGCGCACAGGGGATCGTGCCCCCTCCACTTCTTCCGAGCAACAAAATTTCGACTTTAATAGATTGACTTATTTTGTAGATTCTAATTCATTTATAAGAAGACACAAAATTTTTGTACACCTCCCGAGTTTTTATTCTGGAGCCACCATTGTAAGTACGGTAGGTACACTGCTGAACAAGGTTGCTAACTTATCGACTTTTTCCTAGAGAGGCGATTCCGTTCTCGAAGCATCTTTCTAGCCAATCGATAGATGGCGCTACACACCCACGGATGATGCATCCGCACTCTTCCCTCTCTTCATGTTTAAATCACCGTTATTTAAATAAATCTTTTCCTACCAGGCGAGGTATCCATAATAAGGTGTTGATCTTTCAAATTTCATCCTATCTGTTCTGAAAATATTAAGGGCAGAGCGTAAGAGTATCGTTTGTTGCACACCGTTACGCCATGAGTGGTTGTTACAAGAATATTTATACTGGAGAAAAATGAAAATAACTGCTTTTAAATTACCGTATTAAACGCCGTTGTATTTGTTTATGTTATGAGTGTTACTTTTATTGCGCAATCAGAGCCATTAATGACAGCCAACAGGAGAGAATGTTACTCTGGCAAATGGATGCTGTCATTTCTGATTCTCGTTAATGGTTTGCCTGCTATAAATTGGCTTTAAACGTCATATTTTTTTTTTCCTTCCAAAGATAAGCTATTCTTCCTATCAGAGTCGGTTAATTATATGCTATTCATTTCTCTATGTTTATAAGCATAATGCCATAAACTTGGTGATCGTGTAAAATATATAGTATTCGCTTTACACATATTTAGGTTTTAATTTTGCTTTAAAGAAACAAGTTAATTAATTGTTAATTATTTTTTTTTTACATCAGAATGTGAGTCGTTCCTTGTTTAAGCTATATCTTGCTGCACAGTGAAGGATAAAAAAAATTCAGATGAGGACGCAAAACTTTATTACCTCCTTTTTCTTATAAAATGCATTTGAATTTACAAAATAAATTAATCTGTTATAGTGCAAATGTAATTCATCTTGTGTATGTGTGTTTGGGGGTGGTGGTGTCCCTGCACTTTCCTCTGAATCCACCAACGTTATTAGACCAGTCTCCTGCTACCCTTATAGCAAAAGTTTCAGAAGTGAAATTAGTACATAAAGGTTTCTATAGTAATTTCACTTCTATAGTAAAATTACTAAACAATAAATTATTATGTAAAATTGGTATTTCAAAAATACATTGTTCAAACGACAAGATTTCTGATAGCTTTGTAAAAGAAATTTAGAATGTATGAAATGTTACAATCCCACTTGTATGTTATTGTTAAAAAAAAAAAAAAAATTGAAAAAAAAATAGTGTAACTATGACCACCATTTTCGTAATTATGATTACTTGATTTTTTTATTTTTATTTTTTATACTTACAACTTTTGTAGGAGCAATGAGACTGTTGCTTTTATTAGTGATTAAGATTACCTTGGTGCGGAAATAATTCTTTTAAATTGTGTAATAGTTTTATAATTTCTACATTCAATCAGAATGTGTTGAACGCCACTGTTTTTATAAAAGGAAAAATATTGACTGTAAGAATTATTGGAAAAATTAACAGATGGTGTATCAAGTAATTTTTTCTTGTCCTTTTAAGAACAAAATAAAATCAAAATAGAGAAAAATAGTTAACTATGTTTGAAATAAATTAAAAAAATATATGTCGGAAACTCTTAAATACATTATCACTATGCTTTTTAATATGAATCAGCCGGCATAAAAACTTTCCTTTTGCGCCAAAAAACTTTGAATACCGAACCATCAAATCTGTTTATTGAGATTTTTGACACGGTGTTCGTTTTTTCAATTCTTACTAACTTAAAAATACTCAATGATGAAAGATACCTAACCATGAAAAATACATTTAGCCATAAGCCTTATGACAAACATTTTTGCAAAAGTTTATCATTTATAAAAATTCCGCAGGCAGTAATCAACCCACCTGTTTAAATATAGCGATTCGTTTTTATTTTGGGAGGGAGGAGAAAACGTTAAACTTCAGAGTCTTGCCCACCAAGACGCCATTGTTACTCAAATGCGTAGGTAATGCTGCCCATTTTTTTAAAATAAGGAATTTAAATACACACCTGTCTGAGTAACTAGGATACTATAAGATATTACCTTCAGGAGTCGTCCTACTGTCTTGCTGAATCCCATCTGCATTCCCAGGTCCAGCAGAGCAGCGGATTCCATTAATTTTCACAGCACAATTTTTGAATTACAATTGTTAAAATGTATTTAAATCAACACAGTATAAAATAGTTTGCAATAGTTTACAGTATATCACAATCGGGCCTGTCAAGAGGGAGATTCCCCCCGGGCCCGTGTTTTCTGGGGTACGGGCTAAACTTTCAAAAAAAATTTCTGTATAGACAGAAATAGAATTCGCGAAAACCAACACCGACAGGAATAAGTAAAGACGAGACGAGGTCCTAAATGAAACTGGATTACTGACGGCATGTACGCTCTTTTATTATTTTTTTTTGGGGGGGGGCGCCAGATATCGAACCCCCGGCCCCAGTTTGTCTCTCGACGGGCCTGACACAATATTGTACTTTTGTAACAAATCTGACCATACATACAACTATATAAGCCACTAGCTTCTTCCTCTTCTTCTTTTTCTTTTAAATAGGTAATTTTGAAAGTTAAACAAGAAGTAAGTAAAAATCTGAAAATAAAATTTAGGCTTGAAAATGAGATAAAAAAAAATAATTTTGAAAACTTAAAACACACAAATAAATATATCTGGAAAATAAATTCAGCCTTTAGAACAAATTTATTTATTTATTTAATTTTGGAAACATTAAACATAAATAAATGTTCTGAAAATAAAATTTAGGCTTGGATATGAGAATTTTCTCTTTTACCATAAAAATGAACTATTTCATTTTTGAGATTTAGATATAGTTTATGAGTACCAAAACTGATTAGAGTTAAGTATTAGTATACGTTTCACACGTTTAATTCTAATTAAGGTAAGTAGTTGTTGTTGCGTGTGATTATGGCAACGCTGCACTAGGGCGATCTGCCAAGGGGAGGGGTGCCTTGGTAGGAGGACTTTATAAGGGGTTCTAACGCTTATTCACGTTACATCTGGAGAAAACCTACCAAAACTCCAGATCGTTAGATCGACAGCCGCGCAATGGGACCCTTCACACTTCGGCCATCTACCATTTTCAGTGGCATAACCACTGTGCCATGGTGAGGCCTAAGGAAAGTAGTAAAAGATTTTCTGTATGAGTCAGAAATTAATTAAAGTAAATTTATAATATTAAGAATTTGCTCTATTTAGACTTTTCACTTATATTTTATTAACTGTATTTATTTATTTACTTATTCTGAATCATTTAATGGTGTATAATGCCTTATTCCAATCGGACGAATATACTTTGATTGATTATTTTGTAGTTCTTCAATGTCTCGTATTATTTTATTACATAAGTATTTATTTTTTAATACTGAGTGACTAGCAAAAGCATAAAAGAAAACAGCGTATATTTACAATAGAAAAATTCTTGCCCGGCGCCTGCGTCATAGTCATCTTGACTAGGTGGTGTAGTGGCTTAAGAACTATTCTATCACGCCTTAGGTCCGTGTTCGAATCTGGGAATAGTTGTTTACTTGTCCGGGCAGCCCACTGGATGTCCCCGTAATAAAATATCCACAATACTTCCGAGTAGATGTAGTGGACAATGCCTAATCGGCAAATGCTAGCCCGTTTAAAAAAACGGTTCGTATTTTGTTAAATGAAATGCTGGTTTCTTTTTTGCTAATAATTTTTATATAAATACTCAACGATAACTTTACAAATGTATCTGTCGAATAAAACGGTGTTTTGATTCAGAAAAAAAACGATCGTTTGCTTGAAAACATTCTCATTTTAGAAGGGTGTCATTTACTTGAAGATGACGTATATAATCTTAAATATTTTAACTGAAAGTACGAAATGGGATCGATTTGGCTAAAAAAAGTTATTCTCAAAGGTATTCAACCTCAAGATTTTTAAACTCATGAGGAAAAAAAAACAACTTTTCATTTGATAGTAAGATTTAGTTTAACAGAAAATCTTGGGTTTGTGTGAAACGCTACACGAGGGCGATCAGCCAAGGAAGGGGGTGTCTTGGTAGGAGGACACTTTAACGCATATTTACGTTACATCTGGAGAAAACCTACCAAAACTCCAGACCATTAGATCGACAGCCGCTCGACGGGATCCGAACCCGGGATCTTCAGACTTCGGCTGTCTACCATTTTCAGTGACATAATCACACTGTGCCATGGTGAGGCCAGAGAAGAGAAGGGGGAAAAAAGAAAATCTTGGAGTTGGTTGGCGTGGACTGGATAAATTTAGCGATATAACTGATGAGAAAGGACACACATAATCTTAGTAATTACAAATTATTCTTATTTTAAGCTTACAAAATTTCAGAAATAAAGATATTTAATCGATCAGCAAGCGTATTGAGTGACTGATTGATTTTTCGTGTACTAGTTAGGATTTTAGGGTCAACCAAGTTGTCATAAGAGAAGGGGTATCGGGACATCTCCCCTTCTCTTTCACAGGAAGTGTTTATAAATTTGATGACGTTAACACGATTCCCGTTATTGTTTGACACTTTTACAAAGTCGCCCGTTCTTTAAAACTGTCTGCAGTTGGAGTAGCATAAAGGAGATACAGAGTGCTCTAAAAATTGATTTTCTTCATCCGTCTATGGAAACATCATGGTGCAGCACATGGAAACAGCACAGTAAATCTGGGAAGAAGGGTATATAAGCTCTCTTTAAAAATTGAGTTCTCCCTCGAAAAGTTAGGTTTTTGGACCCATGGTTACACATAGAAATATTATGATAGCTATAGGCCCTCCAACAACATATCTGGGCTTCCAATCTACTTCTATACATAGGACGAATTAACTGGGATCAGTGGCGTAGCCAGAAATTTTTCAAGGGGGGGGTACGACTACTGCAACTCACACACACACACACACATATATATATATACGTGTGTGTGATAAGGTAGTGAAGAATATACATTTTGTATGGAAAATAAATGCCTCAGGGGGGGGAGTGTTGTGACCCCCTATCCCCTCTGTGTCTACGCCACTGACTGGGATCAATTCTTTGTCCTCAGCTTTTATATATTTCTGATGATGTGTCGAAGACATATTACTGCATCAGTTACCAAAGGGAGAAATACATTCGGAGGGTTAACTTACTAAAAGGTTTTAACGCGTATTCACGTTACACCTGGAGAAAAGCACCCAGAACTTTAGGCCGTTAAATCGACGGTCGAGCGGTAGGCCAGAGGCCTGGACCTTCACACTTCAGCCATCTACCAATGTTCAGTGTCTTATCCGATCGGCCATTGGTCGGCGTATAAAATCATTGGAATCTATTAAACTATTTATGTACATTTAGTAGTAATATTCCTTTGAAAATCTAGTATGATGTATCAACCCCTTAAAAAAAAGTTTAAGGGGGGTGTAGTATACTGTCAAACTTTGAAAATTATCTGTAACAAAGCTAAACTTAGAGCTTTGCAAGGTACATTTATTTAATTGCAGTGGTGTATACAGATTTCTTTTTATGGAAGGATTATACACATAATATTTGTGTTAAAAGGTGTAATTACACGCTTGAATCTACTGAGTAAAATAATAATCAAACGGAGTATATTCTTACTCAATTTTTGACTTCAAACAGCCATTCTCCCGATTGAGTAAAATTTGTTCCATTAATCGACAAAAATCAATGGAGCGAAAAATTCTCAATTTTTGAGCATTATACAACAGCTCCATTTAGGCTAAATAATAATCAAAAAAGAGGAGTGTCTGTCCGTTTTTGATTAATATAACTGTACTCAATTATGATTATTATTTAAGCTATAGAATGAGCATTTTTACAAAATCAGTCATTTTTTAATTAATATATCTGTACTCAATTAAGATTATTATTTTAAGCTAGAAAAAGGGTGTTTTATGAAAATTTGCTGTTTTTGATTAATATATTGAATTATTCGTATCTTTACTTTTTATTACCAGAGCTGTAATCTATGATTGTAAGCCCGAGAAAATAAATTTTAAATCAAGGCAAATACATTACATATCTTAATGCACTATAAAAAAGTATTTTTTTAATAAATAGAATATAATTTCACTATAGTCTCTAGTTATAAAACGAATTCACAGTACAGTCAGAATACAGAAATTCAATCATGGTTAAACCAGTTGTGAGATTTAATTAAAGCAGTAACCCAATTTATTTACATGAAAAAGGTAAAATAGTACTTACTCATTTCAGTGAAGATATCATAATTTCATTTGTATAACAGCGACGAGATTTTTATAATCCAATCGTAAGAAACTATGTCCATTAAAACAAAATTTTTACTGAAAGCATCCCCTCCATATTTAGGTTGAATTTATTTCACAACTCTGAACATGAAAAAGATGCATTTGGTATTCGGATATAACATAAAATTATCACCAGCGAATACATCGAGAAGTAATCACCCACAGCAAAAGGACTTAGCATTAAGTCTAGTATCCTCTTTAGAAACTCTTTTAACTCATATTTTTAATAACGACATGTTTGTTCTTCGATGCCGCCGCAAGCCACGACTCCCGCGTTGTGACTATGTACCGTTTTCCGTTGAAGAGCGTTGGTCACGTGATAGTAATAGGATATTTTACAGGCATCTTTTTGTGGGGAGGGACAGAATACTCAGACAAGATTATTGTGAAAATTGAGCTAAGTAGAATCTAGTGAATCGGGAGCATTGAGGCGAATTTAGGAGATAACAAATTATTGTCTTTAATGAGTATTTTTCAAAAATTTTTAGCGTAAAAGGATTTAAATCAATAAAGAAATTTAATCAATAAAGGAGTGTTAGTTTTAATCAATAGATTTAAGCGTGTACTGTGTTAAAAATTAAATATATACAAAAATGCAACATTTTCCTGACTGCCCGACCTTTGTGTATGCCACTGTTTAATTGATCTTACCAAGCAACTAGATCTTCCGCGTTACAGAAACGAGAGAGGCGTCTTATGGTAAAGAGTTACAAAAAGATAGATTTCTCTACCGAGGGACCAGATTTTTTTCTGTTTTGTCATTGTGATAGGCACTGTCTTTTTCACGTGAAAATATGCTCGTTGGTAAGGAAAATTATAACTAAAACAGAACTTAGTCTTGAACTCTGGATTAGATTGTATGCCATTGTTAAGAACAGTTCTAAGGAAAAGATGAATCCCGTAACTTTCCACGTACTCACTAGCAACTCAAAAGAAAAAATTCTAACAGCACAGCATTGAAAAAACATACAGTGTTCGTCCGTGAGTAGCTATTTACACTGAAAATTCTATCCACGGCGTCCAATCTCCTGAAGCCAGAGCTCAAAAACAGTTTTGAAAACAAGCCTAAATATAAACGCCCTTGATATAATTTTACTTTTTTTTTTTTCTACCTCTGGCGACAGATGCGGTATCAAAATTATTGAGACTCAACTGGCTCCCTTATCAGTTGCCGGACGGCATTTTGAAACTTTGCCTGGTAGGAAAACGCGTCTCTATATGCTTTTCGAATTTTAATCTCAAATTATGCCGACTGCATCAGATTATACGCAGGAAGAAGTCGAAAGCCGAATTTCTTTCTTTTTTTTATTTTTATTTTTTTTTTCATAGAAAATCTTTCATTCTTTTTTATTTATTTATTTATTTATCTCTATGATACGGCTCTTTTCCGTGGTATCTTTAGCACTTTGAAAGATATTGTTAGGACGTTAAAAATAAAATAAAAAATGAGCCGCTTGGTGGGTCAGCTTCCTAACATCTTGCGCGCATTCAGGTATCTTTTATTATTATTATTGAATTTGTATCGTAAATGACACAAGAATTTATGAGTAGAGGGATAAATATGGCGGGGGGAAAAATGATAGACTTTCTTTCTGTAAAAGATCTAGCCAGAAGTGAAACCTGTTTAAGAGACTAGTTTCTGTTAAATTATTTTATACACTGTACCTTGGCAGATTAACAATTTTTGTCGCATATTAGACACTCTCGGCTTTTCAAAAAGAACTAAGATAATAAATGTGCTTTTAACTTGTAGCACTTAAAGTTATCTTTCGGGTTAAAAGTAACATTTTGATACACTGTGTTAAACAATTTCTACATACACGGAGAGTATTTGTATAAACGACTCTCATATTAAGAGAAAAAGAGTACATGTATTATTAATTATTATTAACTTAAAATAATGCTCGAATAGCAAATCTTTAAAACCATGTTACGAATACTTTTAGTCTTTTAAGGGCATCATATTCTGAAAAATCCTTCTTACCATAATCAAAAAATTTGGATAAAAGAAAAATAAGTGCGGGATAAATAAATTAGTTATATCCTTTTCATGGAGCAAATTCTATTCATTAATAATGTTCTTGTTTTTTGTGTTGAAATTTTAGAAAAACTAAGGCAGAATTTAAGAAAAGCTTGGACAGATACAACCAGGGACGTAACAATAAGGGGGGGGGGGAGGTCAGGCAAAATGCAAGCGGGACCTAGGACTAGAAGGCCGATAGCGTGAGAGGATACTAACATTCGTAATTACAAAATTTAATAAAACTTTAATTTTGTATCCAATTGATCTAAGTTATCTATAAAGTACATATATATATACAAATCAAACACAAAAAAGTCATGAGATTGGGATGCATTTGTAAGAAAAGGATATTAAATTTGCCCAGTTTTATAACGTGTAGTAAAAAGGGGGAGGGGGCATCCGATTAACTGGGGAGGCCACCACTCTAGTGATGTGCCATTCGAATTATTTCTATAATCGATTTCTACTATTCGAATAGAATCAATAATCAATTTATCGCATAGAGAATATTCGCGATTTCTATTCAAATAGTATTCGAGATTTCATTATTCGAATACTATTCCTGATTTCGAATGCCTATGCTATTCGAATGCTTTGCGCTGAGCGTTCGAATTAACGATGGACTAATAGACGGGAGATAAGCGTCTCACAAAACAGCTTAAAAGCTTTGTCTGGTCTCGCAAAATCCCTATATCGTAATGTTAAAAATGCTTGTCTAGTCTCGCAAAAAAGCTGCAAATCTCTGTCTCGTCTCGCAAAAAATCGTTTCGCATCCATCCCTAGTTCGAATGGATTTTTCCAAATCGATTATTTCGAATGCATTTATTAATCGATTAATTGGAATAGTTTTATTCATTCATGCCTATCACTACTACCATCCAATGAATTTTCCACGAGCTTCAACGGTATATCTAAGTCACTTATATGAACCGATATAGGCTTCACTAGAACTTTCCGCCTTCCTCAATTTTAAAATTTAAGGTTCTAATTTTAAGGACTGGATTTGTGAATTTTAATTCGAAACACTCTTCGATTCAAAGTGAATTTGTCTCATATATAATGTCAATTATGTCACCTTGAAAAGAGTTGACATTTTGTTCTCGGTAGAAGTGTTACAAATTTCGCTTTTTTGGGGATACGTATACGATTTTATACTTCTATTTTGTAGCGCAAAAATTGTACATTGAGGTGAAAAGAAAGGGACAATGCTAATTTTTAAATATTTAATATATGTGTAGTATAAATTACCAATGCCAAACCTATATTCCTTACATATTTCGAAAATGACCAATTCATCTTTTTTAAAAAAGAAGGGAAAAGAAAGAAGGAATAAGAAATTTTGGTATTATGCGTAAAAAAACTCCATTCTTTTTCGTCTCTTTTGACGATATACCGTTTAGTCTCATGCTGCATTAGATTAGAAAGTTAATGTGAGTAAAAGTTATTGCATTTGATTTATCGAAATTTACTTTTATGCTAAGTAGGTATAAAAGTTTTGAAAAGCTAACAGTACGGATTCTATGCATATTAAACATATAACAGTTTTTGTTACTATTCTTCTGTATAGACTTAAAGCAATTCTCTTACAGAAATTTGATAGAGGAAGCGATAACTTTGAGACAGGGGCGTAGCCAGAAATTTTTCATGTGGGGGGGGGTTACAACTACTCCAACTCATATATATGTATACGTGTGTGTGATAATGTAGTGAAGAATATACATTTTGTATGGCAAAAAATTCCTCAGGGGGGGTTATGACCCCCTAACCCCCCCCCCTTGGCTACGCCCCTGCTTGAGATATCACGTGCGCGGTGCCGAAGAAGACATTTTGAGAAAATGAAGCTTAAAATTATCGAAGTATTACGTTCCTGGATATATTCAGGGTTAAAAGGAATTGCAATATATTTATTTATTTATTCAGCATTTATTGCGTACTTAGCAGTAATACACAAGTATACCTTCGTGTCTTCATGAAATTGATTGAATAAAAAATTAATTAATTTGCTTTAATAGCATTTTAAAACATTAACTATTCGAATTAATCGATTATTAAATTAATGCGAGGAAATCGATTTTGAAAAATCCACTCGAACGCTCAGCAGATAGCATTCGAATAACAACACTATTCAAAAACTGGAATTGCACTCGAACAGAAATTGCGAATACAATTCGAATAGAAACTGCGAATAGTGTTCGAATAAAAATCGCGATACTAATTGAATGAATGGTGTTTAGATGGAAACCGCGAGTATTCGAATAAAAATCGCGAATAGTGTTGGAATTGTAAATTCGAATATTCTCTACTTGTATAATGGATTTTTGATTTTATTCGAATAGTAGTAATCCATTACAATAATCATTTGAATGGCACATCAGTACCTTAAATGTTTTAATTTTAACTTCATCTATGATGGAGTATTACATGACTAAATTTTTTGCCCAATTTATGCAGTTAAGGTAACGTATATTTTAATTTTATTTTAGAGGATTTAATACCATCTTAAAATTCTATTTGCAAAAATTTTCTTCTTTTTTAAAAATTCTAATTAAATTTTCTCTTGGTTTTGACGTTTTCCAGTTTTTGGCAATGTTAGCATAAAATAAATCAGTAAAAGCAAGAAATCACTTGTAAATATTATTTATATATTATAATACGGGTGAAAGTGGTGGAAAATTCCCAAATGTGACAAAATATATTGATTTTTTGTTTCGTTTTCTTTTCTTTTTTTTATGAATAAAATAATTTATAAAATTGTTATGTAAAAAAAATGGTGTAACTCAAGATTGTAATTTAATTAGTGTCTCGAATTAAGCCATTAACTAATTAAATAATTAAACCGTCTCGCATTGCGAGACGAGGCAGGGAATTTTTTTGCGAGACGAGAGAGTCTTGTCACGCGCGAGATTTTTCGCGAGAATTTCTTCTCTCGCCTCTAACCTGCAATCTTTTAACTATACATGGAAATTATAATTTTGCTTTCTTTACTATTGTCAATATACTAATTCTATTCTTTTTAGGGATGGACGCGAGACGCGAGAAATCTCTCATTATCTCCCGTTCTAGTCTCGGAATGCGAGACGAGATAGGCAATTTCTTTGCTAGATGAGAATGGAAATATTTTGTGAGACGACACAAAGTCGTGTCTCGCGCGAGATTTCTCGCGAGAATTTCTCGTCTCGCATAAATTTACGATACGAATTACTTTTCCATCAGAATTGCAGTGCTGTATTTGAGAAGGTATGCCAGCCTGAGAAGAAGGGTACACTTTGCCTGAAGCTTCTACCGTTTAACTTGCGTCTTCTTTGTTATCGTTTTTGGCATACTATCAGCACTCTACAATACACACAAACACGTAACATTGTGGTTGGGACAGCACGAGTTACAGCCCAAGTTGGGACAGCACGAAGGATATACAAAATACACAAAAGATAGGATTAAGAAAGAAACTGGAAAGAAGAAAGAAAACAGAGAACAGTAGAAGACAGAAAAATAATAAGTAAACAGAGGAAAGGCGGTACGGCAAGTCCAAAGCCTGAGCATGTTTAGATGAGGCCCAGGGGCATTAACTTTTAGGCCCCTTTTACTATCACAAGCATTTTAACCGATTTTTGACCGCTGTTGAGTTTCGCAATGCAAATTTATGATTTCCTAAATTGAATTTTAAAATTACTTACATATATTAGAGCAAGCAACATTTAAAAATTATTTTTATTTTAATATTTGTATTCTTTTGGCAACTGTTACCATAAAGGATATTTACATAAATGCAACAAAACCTGAAATTCTTAAATAAACGGATTTATCCTCTTCTTTGGCGAGGACGGGCTGCTTTGGTGTTTATGGACTGGGATGTCGACAAATGGCCGAGTGGGTAAGACCACTATTACAGACCACTTACTGGCCGATCTGTCGGTCTGTATTTTGAGTCGGTTTTCTCCAGATGTAACGTGAATACCCGTTAGAATCCCTAAAAAATCCTCTGCCCACGGCATGCCCTCCTTAGGCAGATAGCTCTCGTGTAGCTTTGCTTTAACCAAAAAAAGGAAACAAACAAATGTCATCAGCGGTAGTGGTTGGGATACAATACAGAATATAACAGTAAACGCTAGATCGGTCTACCTTGAACTCTAAGCTGGAAAATACTATGACAGAGTATTTATTTTTTTTTTTTTTTTTTTTTTTTTTGAAGCTGGCTGGTGTTAATAACCTATAAAAAAAATAAATATTTTTGATTTCCCTTGATGAAAAACAAAATTTGCTGGTAGAAAAGTTGCTTTATAGGTGTAAGTTTTCTCAGACGGAACTCTGTCACACGTGAAGATATTCAAGAAGTAGCACGTAACCCCTCACAAATTTGAAGTGAAAAAAAAAAAAGGGAATACATGACAAATATAATTATAAAACGTATCTGAATAACTACTTACTATTGTACATTATTAATACGTTCTCAGTTCCAAGGAATGGCTTTTCAGTTCTTAATAACAAAAAAAAAGTATTAAAATCAACGATCAGGTTAATGCATAACTGCTACGAAAATAATGCAAGGACTGGTTATCATATACTACAAACAGAAGATTGTGCTTCAAACACAAAACAGCTATTCTTAAAAGAAAATATGCTCTAAATCATTCTTCGAAAATTGAAAAAAATTGAAAAAAATTTTACGACGCCAAGTAACGTTTTGAAAAAAACCACACTTTTGTACTATTCATACAAGCACACAACACATGAAGATAAAAATTAGGAGCTCGCACATTTTATGTTTAATGGCTTTTAACCAATTCACACAGGGGCGTAGCCACGGGGGGGGTTAGGGGGGTCAACCCCCCCCCCATCAGGAATTTTTTGCCATGCAAAATGTATATTCTTCACTACATTATCACACGCACGTATACATATATATGAGTTGTATTAGTCATAACCCCCCCATGAAAAATTTCTGGCTACGCCCCTCAATTCACATAATAATAATAAAACGATAAACGTAAAAACGACGTAAAAACGTTGGCAGAAAGTGGGCAATGTCTTAACGAAGAGATTAATCATTTTATCCTCCCTTTGGCGCGTGGATTACGATCATAGATCAGGTACACCAACCCAAAAAAAGCATTCGAGTAACAACCAAATTTACCATTTTAGTTTTGTAAATATTAGCTAATTAGTTTTCGGACCCCCCTCCCCCTCTCCTCAAAAATTAGGAAGAAATATGGGGAGTCATGACATCATTCACTTTTACGAAGAACAACATTTTAAATACAGAACTGACATAGGAAATTTGGCTTATGCTCAAAAAGTTTTTTTTTTTTTTTTTTTTTTTTTGAGAAAGTGTACCTGTTCTACGATCGTAGACCACGCGCCTAATAGTGGATCAAATGTAAAGAGGGTTCAAGTATATTTATACTATTTTCTATTAAGTATTATTATTATTATTAATTTCAGAGGAGATTCATATTTTTAAAGAACTTTTTTCCATCTTTTAAAACTCATTTTATTTCATTATATTCGCAGTTCTAGGGCCCCAAACCCCGGGCTACCGGGACCGGAATACTTCCCGGCTACCCCGGGAAGTATTATGTATCCCCCCCCCCCTCCAATGAGAACTCAAGAGGAGAATTCGAAATAATGAATACATTAAAAGCAAGCAACAAAATCAAAATCTGTTCAGTATTCGGCTAGCCGAATACCGAATATTCGGTACGGCGGAATATTCGTTAGTAGCCGAATATTCGTTACATCCTAGTGATGCGTATGTAGGAAAGCAGACATTACAAGCCCCATTAATAAAATCGCACCAAATGTCACAAAACTTGGCGTCTTTTTGGCAAGATATCGCCAAATATAGAGAAAAAAATAAGTTCCCAAAACTGAGGTCAGCTAAACCCTATCGGTATTTAGCGAAAAATTGCAAAATTCTATGTTAAACAAAAGGGATATTTACATAAATGCAACAAAACCTGAAATTCTTAAATAAACGGATTTATCCTCTTCTTTGGCGAGGACGGGCTGCTTTGGTGTTTATGGACTGGGATGTCGACAAATGGCCGAGTGGGTAAGACCACTATTACAGACCACTTACTGGCCGATCTGTCGGTCTGTATTTTGAGTCGGTTTTCTCCAGATGTAACGTGAATACCCGTTAGAATCCCTAAAAAATCCTCTGCCCACGGCATGCCCTCCTTAGGCAGATAGCTCTCGTGTAGCTTTGCTTTAACCAAACAAAGGAAACAAACAAATGTCATCAGCGGTAGTGGTTGGGATACAATACAGAATATAACAGTAAACGCTAGATCGGTCTACCTTGAACTCTAAGCTGGAAAATACTATGACAGAGTATTTAATTTTTTTTTTTTTTTTTTTGAAGCTGGCTGGTGTTAATAACCTATAAAAAAAATAAATATTTTTGATTTCCCTTGATGAAAAACAAAATTTGCTGGTAGAAAAGTTGCTTTATAGGTGTAAGTTTTCTCAGACGGAACTCTGTCACACGTGAAGATATTCAAGAAGTAGCACGTAACCCCTCACAAATTTGAAGTGAAAAAAAAAAAAGGGAATACATGACAAATATAATAATAAAACGTATCTGAATAACTACTTACTATTGTACATTATTAATACGTTCTCAGTTCCAAGGAATGGCTTTTCAGTTCTTAATAACAAAAAAAAAGTATTAAAATCAACGATCAGGTTAATGCATAACTGCTACGAAAATAATGCAAGGACTGGTTATCATATACTACAAACAGAAGATTGTGCTTCAAACACAAAACAGCTATTCTTAAAAGAAAATATGCTCTAAATCATTCTTCGAAAATTGAAAAAAATTGAAAAAAATTTTACGACGCCAAGTAACGTTTTGGAAAAAACCACACTTTTGTACTATTCATACAAGCACACAACACATGAAGATAAAAATTAGGAGCTCGCACATTTTATGTTTAATGGCTTTTAACCAATTCACACAGGGGCGTAGCCACGGGGGGGGTTAGGGGGGTCAACCCCCCCCCCCATCAGGAATTTTTTGCCATGCAAAATGTATATTCTTCACTACATTATCACACGCACGTATACATATATATGAGTTGTATTAGTCATAACCCCCCCATGAAAAATTTCTGGCTACGCCCCTCAATTCACATAATAATAATAAAACGATAAACGTAAAAACGACGTAAAAACGTTGGCAGAAAGTGGGCAATGTCTTAACGAAGAGATTAATCATTTTATCCTCCCTTTGGCGCGTGGATTACGATCATAGATCAGGTACACCAACCCAAAAAAAGCATTCGAGTAACAACCAAATTTACCATTTTAGTTTTGTAAATATTAGCTAATTAGTTTTCGGACCCCCCTCCCCCTCTCCTCAAAAATTAGGAAGAAATATGGGGAGTCATGACATCATTCACTTTTACGAAGAACAACATTTTAAATACAGAACTGACATAGGAAATTTGGCTTATGCTCAAAAAGTTTTTTTTTTTTTTTTTTTTTTTTTTTTTTTTTTTTTTGAGAAAGTGTACCTGTTCTACGATCGTAGACCACGCGCCTAATAGTGGATCAAATGTAAAGAGGGTTCAAGTATATTTATACTATTTTCTATTAAGTATTATTATTATTATTAATTTCAGAGGAGATTCATATTTTTAAAGAACTTTTTTCCATCTTTTAAAACTCATTTTATTTCATTATATTCGCAGTTCTAGGGCCCCAAACCCCGGGCTACCGGGACCGGAATACTTCCCGGCTACCCCGGGAAGTATTATGTATCCCCCCCCCCTCCAATGAGAACTCAAGAGGAGAATTCGAAATAATGAATACATTAAAAGCAAGCAACAAAATCAAAATTGTGCTCATTTTTAACATTTTAGATATTAATTTATTTTCTATTAAAATATGATACTGGTGCAAGAAGTTTTTGATTTTTAAATGTTTCATTTTAAAGTTGAAAAGGAAAGAAGAAGAAGAAAAAACAATTTTTTAATTTTTTAAATATGTTTTTCTTTTCTTTTTTTTAGAGATATGTCAATAATTTCTCATTTAAAAATCATCACCTCATATTTTCTTGCAAAACGACTACGTGAAAGTCAAATTTCAAGTTAATCAAACATGCCCATGTCAACAAAACAAATGCAATAAACACGAACTCTACTCGGATATTACTTTTCATAGGTATTTAAAAAAAAGAGCCCGAGATAGAGAAATGAGAGAGAGAAAGAAAATACTCCTAGCCGCGTGGAATTTTGAAGAGGGAGAGACGCTCTACCTCTCCGTTTTTCTTCACCGTCTCGCGTAGTACGTACCTTTCTTCATCTTTCGCATCGCAATCTCGCCTCTTCAGGTGTTTTCTTCTATCGGGTTGTCATTCAAGCGCATCGTGGCTCCTCCCACTCCCTACTGACTCCTCCCCATGACGCAACCCGGTCGGATCACGTGACTCGGGAGAAACGTCGCCAAGGCAACGTCACGTTTCACGCAACGCGCTGCGGTCCCCCCTTTCGCCTCCCCCTCTCGGCCCGCGAAAGAACAAAACAAAAAAAGAAAAAGAAAAAGTCGAAACATCCGACCAATGGGCTTCGCGGATCGTGCCGCCAATCAGGATGCATTTCGTCTCGGCCACCCCGTGACGGCTACCCCGGGAAGGCGGCAGCAAAAGCGGGATCGAACGTTCACGGTGAGGATCCGCGGATCGTCTGCTGCTCGCTGGCGCACCCTGTTTCCGAAACATTCTGAAGTGTTTTCTAGCTGTGTTTTGTTTTCATCCGATTCGAAAAGTGCATTATTCCTCTCCCGCTGCGAATACGTGAATGCCAATGCAATGACGTCGCTGTCGAATGCAACCGAATCGCAAAGCACGGAAGGGTGCCGCAGCGGACTTGTGTGAAAAAACACGCGTGGTTCTCCGACACAAAACGTCAACAACGGTGGGATCTGTAAGCAGCCGGGTCTTCTTCTTCTCTCTCAAATATACGACAGTGTGTTCGAGGTCTACAGATCAAAGTTCCTCAATTTAAAAAATACTAGACAGAATCGTCTTGAAGATGCTGGTTCTCCAGTGAACCAGCCGGGCGAGACCAGAAACTATTGGTCAGGAAGACCTTAAGAGAGAGAGAGAGACAACAACCCCCCCCTCCCTCCTCTCAACTCCTTGAAGATTACGCCTGGTGGATTCGCTGCGTTTATTGATGCGGGGTGCCAAAGCGGAGTGAAACGAGGAGAGGAAGAGCAGTCCATAAGAACACAGAAAGAAGACGAAAACAAAACAAACAAACTGGTTCGTGTGTTGTTTGAACGAGCGGCATCACGATTGATCTCTATGGCATCATGGCCACCAGCCCGTACAGCGCGGTAATCCACGACGGCATGCAGGTGGCGACTTCCCAAGCCAGTTACGGCCGCGAACCCCCAGAGATGAAGTACATGCCACCGCACCAGGGCCCCAACGGGCACGCCCTGGCCCCGCACCACCAGTGGGTCGGGCTCCCCCCGCACGGCGGCGATCCCTCGCCCTGGTCCTCCTCGGGCGCCTCCATGGGCCTGCACCAGGACATCAAGCCCAGCGACATCCCGACCATGCACCACCGTCCACCCCAGCACATGGGCTGGCACCCGATGGGCGGCCACATGGGCAGCCCCAGCCCCAACGGCTCCCCTCCGCTGCAGCACCACTACGGGGCCATGAACGGCATGCAGCTTATGGACCACCACCACCCGCACCACCAGCAGCATCACCCGCAGCACCACCACCATCAACACCACCACCAGCACCACGACGACCACCACCTCCTGGGGGACCCGAGGGGCGCCCACCACCCGGGCGAAGGGGGCTCCGAGGAAGAGGCCCCCAGCTCCGACGACCTCGAGCAGTTCGCGAAGCAATTCAAGCAGCGGCGGATCAAGCTGGGGTTCACTCAGGCAGACGTGGGTCTCGCCCTAGGAACCCTCTACGGGAATGTGTTCAGCCAGACGACTATATGCAGGTAAGCATCTCACTATACTGCTTGTTCAATTAATACCAGTAAAATCGGACGAATTTCGAAGATCGCATTTCATCTTGACTAAATTTATACTAGAAGTGTCCAAGTCACATTTTATTCGTTAATCTGAGATCTTCGTTGTGACTAGATTTTACTGAGTAACTTATTACGGGCCTCTTGAGTGTTTTTCTTGGTATAAAGGAGGAGGTGGGACTTCCCTCTCAACTTTTTCTATGTTTGGACTCTGTTCTATGACCAGTTACTCCTCAGAAATTGAATAGGTCAATTTAAAAACCACATGAGTCACAATCTTTTCGAATATAGCTTCTTTAATATGCATTTTTTGTATAATGATATTGATAAAATAAGGCTACTGTATTGTTTGGAGCCTAATGACCATAATAAACTCAAGCAAGTAAAAAATTCAGGTATTTGTATGTACTTCAGTTTTTACTGAAAACTGTCTAAAAAATTGTGACGTTTAGTGATTTTGACCGATTCAGTCCCTTAATAATCCGCTTTGCCTGTTATTCTAAGTATATTTTAGAATTGAATACCGAGGTCCGATTTAGGCTATCACCTAGGTCAAAGTTTTTGGTTCAAGAGCTTCTTGAGCGCCGTTTTTACATCAAGTTCTCCATATAGCTTTATATAGCCATTTTTGTTTTATAAAATCTGTAAGAGTAGAACATTTTTTACAGTTTCGTAAATATTGCATTATTTTTTTCTGTGATTCAACACATTTTTTAGGAACCGTAATTCATTTTCATAAGACCATTTTTTATATTTAACAGATATGGGAAATAGCAAAGTAGGAAATTTTGTTTACACTCGAATATGTTTTTGAATGATGTAGATAAACCAGAATGATCTTATTTTAATTTAAAGAAATATTTATTAACATGTGATGTAAAATAAAATGCATATATCCGAAAGAATTTCAAAGAAAAATGTTTATTTTAAAAGATCCCTCTATCAGTAAAGTAATAATTACTGGTTATGCTTTAGTGGGAATTTTTAACCTCACTCAAAAACTCTTAAGAATAACGTTAATTTAGAAATGTTGTTAAATAAACTACCGAAATTGGTTATATTAAAGTTAAGCAAACCAATCTAATTCCAATTAAATTTGCATTTGCATTGAAATATTTTAAATATAATTTCTTATTTTAAATATAATATTTGCGTGGCGTAATTAATAAATTACTGAGATTATTACTTTCCATATTTTAAAAATTTTAACTAAAAACAAATCAGTAGTATAAATATAAATTTTAATACATAATCAATAAATTCTGCAAACAGAGAAATAGAATCCCCCCCCCCCCGACCTAAAAGTAACCCGCATATTGAAAATTTAATAGTTGTAAAAAGTATATTCGATCTGTCCAATGCCTCTCAAAGTGTAAAATTGTTTAAATCAGATTCACTTTATGAAGCACACTGTTTCATTCAAATAAGAATTTTTGTCAGTCATCTTGTAAACAACTAGATAATAATAATGCTATTATTATTTTTAAAATTTGTTTCAATCATTTTGATTTATGTTTCAAAATCATTGAAAGTACACGGGAAAGATGATAAATGATACAAAATATTATTAAAAATAAAATATTCCTCTTGAGCTGCAAGAACAAGCAAAACTAGTAGTTGTTCTCAGTTAAGGGTTATTTCTTAACCTTGTAAGATTTCCCGCCTCATGTAAAATTAAGAATAATTTCGATGTTCAGAAGATTTTTATAATACTCTGTTTTTATAAACATTTCTGTTATTTTTGTTTCAAGTTTTATACACACAATGCACTTCTGTTTGTGTGTTTTTTTTTTAATTTCAATTTCGTATTAATAATAAATAATGATTTTGTATAGTCATTATTAAAACTATGAAGCATCATTTAGACACTTTTATTTAATTCGTTTTTGAAGAAATCTAAATAACGAAAGTCTTTAAATTTTAATAATCTCTCCTTCGAATTTGCACAACTGATTTACATATGGTTCGTTGAAATTGTGCTCATAAAAAAAAATACTTCACATAATGAGTATTTTTTTAAACTGTATAAATAAAAATTAAAGTGCTTAAGCGTTAATGACTGAATTCCAACTAAAAAAGTGCAATTACTATATTTTCAGTCCATGAAAAACTTAGAATATCGACCGACATCTGACAAATGTGTAAATACCGTGAGAAAGTTTAAAAAGAACAAAATAGGAGCTACGAGTTTATCACAATTTGAATGACATATGCATTTTAAATCATGCAATAATATAATTATGTTAATAATTAATTCTTTTGAATCGATTTGTGCTTTTATGATTCTGTCAAAATTACATACATTATACATTTGTAATACAAACACAGACTTCGTAATTATAAATGAAGATTTTTCTTTGAAAGCTGTTTTTACTATATATTTAAGGCAAAGTCTTATTATTTATGAGTCATCATACGAACTTAAATCGATAATATAATACCAGCTAAGCAGATTTCTGTGATTTTTGATCAAACTACGAAATAATTTCAAGTTTCCTTTTCCTGTTATCTTCTATTAAATCACAAAATATATCTACATGGATGAGATGGGAACAATATTAATGAATTTCAAAGATTTTCTCTTTTTGTAAATTTCTGTGAATTTATTGGGTATCCTTTTGCAAACTGCATGGGATAGTACAACAGATTTGTGCCCTAACTTGTACATTTTTAACTGCAGATAAACATTCTGAAGCAATTTTATTTCTATTCCGTTGTGACAATGGTAAAAAATATTTATGTATTTAGTTATTAGTGGTAGAGCTTTTATATTTATTAATTTTCTAGATGCCCTTAACGTTTCGTTATTTTCTATTCATATAAATATTTAATTTTAGCTGCACGTTTTAATTAGTTACTCTCAATGACAAGTAGACCTGCTTTTATTTATGCAAATTATGAACATTCGGTTCTTAATTTTCTCTTTACTTGATTAGGTTAAAATATGTATATAAATTAAATTATTATTTTTTATCCTCTATTTATTTATATTGTATTACAGTTTTAGAATTTGAGTGAGCCGATATTTTATGAATAATTCTATGTATTATTCATATGATTTATTCATGGCATATGAATAACGATTTATAAGCTAATTGAACGGTTTACTTAAAAATGATTCCAAATTTTATTTAAACACATGCTTTTATCAAAATTGATCAGCCAGACGATCAGATTACATTTTTCTCGTTGATAACTCCTTACATAGAATCACACGTGATTTGCTGGTTCTTTCCTGTTACAATCTTTATTATTTAAATTTCATATATTTACTAGATTCATCCAGATTAGATAAAAATCTCTTCAATAGGAAAATTGTCAGCTAGATAAAAAAAAAAAAAAAAAAAAAAAAAATGTACGTAACAACACTGAGAAAAACTTTCCGCAATATATTTCGTAAGGCGACTGCTTTGAAGAGCGTAACAAGGGGGAGTAAAATAGTAACCACCCCGGCGGTGGGGGGACGTCGAACGAGGTATGTGCCATAAGATTTAGGATCCGATCGTGAGGTAATCTTTGCCTTGGGCGTTTTCTTCGTGTGTTATGCTCTGAAGAATAAATGTTTTATAACAAAAATAAAATTAACTAGTATTTATTGTTGGTATACCTGTTAATTTTAAAGATGTTCTTTCTCTCGCTTTCTCTAAATTCTAAAAATAGATATACATAGCCCCTATCGGAACGGTAGCAATACATAGTCAAGAAATAAAATATAAAGTGGTACTTCTAGTTTTCTACCCCTATTTATAACTTCATAGACTAACATTACGGATGTACTTTTCAATGCAATTCACTGTTTTTTTTTTTTTTTTTTTTTCTTAAATGAGTAACTACCAGCTTCAAAAAGCAGTTATTTTTTTAAAAATAGTTTAAATTGCATTGAAATTGAAATAAAATTACATTTCTTGATTTACCTTTATGTATATATTTCCAAGCAACCCAATAGTTATTACTGTAGTTTTTGTATTACGAAATAATAGTCTGATTAATTATTACTTTTATTAAAATTACTTTTATTGAAACTGGATAACAAAATGCTGATAAAACTATACTTTATTTCATTTGAGAACACTTTCGCTTTGAAAACATATATTGCAGTGACTACAATGCAAAAAACAAGTTAGAAAACGTCCGTTATAAATATGTAAGTTTATTTGCTAAATAGCTTTAATTAGAAGTTCCCTTTAAAATTCAACTCAACGTTACATTATGATTTATATGTTTGAAATTTTATGCAGTATAATTATACTTTTTTCTTTTTAAAGCAGAATGTAATTATGCAAGTTCTGAATACACCCTGTTTGTAATTGAAAAAAGAAAGTTGCTTAAATAAGCAAAATATATTTTGAGTATTTCTACAGCAATTTCTTTGGATTTAATTTTATGAAAACAACCGATGTTTCATTTCTTTATACAAAAAAGTGATCACTATTTATTAGTTTCACATAAAAAAGCTCTGTTTTTTTGTGTGTGTAAGTGTAGAAAATAAAAACATCAGTTATTAAAAGGAAAGTAAAAAATGTATTCTTAGAACATCATGTTCCTGAAAGCACAAATGAATATGCTGTAGTAGATACTTTTAAGTAAAAATGTCCGATATATTTTGCAAGTTATGTATGCGAGTTTAAAAACTAACATAACATTACTATTTAGCTAAAAATATGTATTTTAAAATTTCCTTAATATGTACCAATATTATCGTTATTTTAAATTAAAGTAATATAAATTTAGAATTCCGTTAATCAAGTTTCAATTGTAATACAAGGAAAAAACCTATTTATTGCAAATAAAAGGTGATAAAAGTGCTAAAAATAGATTTTATTACATAAAATAATTCATATTTGGACGTTTATAATTTATTCTAATCCATATATTTCTTTTTCCCGCTTCATAAGTGTACGAATAAAGTAGCCAATATCTGTCTATATATTTTAAAAATAATGCATACTTTTTCATATTGCTATAAAAATTTTATGTGCGGGATTTATCAAAAGCATGGAAAATAATAATGCCGAGATACTCTTTCAAAATATATAGTTTTAGAATTAAATAATCATCAGGAAAGTGATGACATTAATTCAACAATTCAGTTAATAAAAGTTATCAACTTGTCTATTAGAAAGTAAATTAGTTCAAATAAATTATATCACTTAAAACATCTCCGTGGTTTATTAAATAAATAAATAATATATAAATAAAACACTATTTCAAGTAAAAAGTTTTCAAAAATGGAAAATAACGTTAGCATTTTAAATAATAGACTGTATTTTTAACCGCAATGTGTTTGAGAGTTGTTAAACAAATTGAAATAAATTGAATTTGTTCAACTGATAATTGAACAAAAACAAGTGAACGAAACTTGCGTATGAGAAAAATTATAGTTTTTCTTTAACAGAAGTCATGAGTGACATTTTCTCGATTTTTATATAAAACATTTTTGAATAAAGAAGTTTGAAATGTACAAACTTAAACAAGATGCCAGCAATACTCCAAATCAGAATATCATTGTATGAGTGAATTATATATTCGATATGAGAATTACGACGACAGTGTGCACTGCTGTCACTAATGTGCGCTCCCGAGATGAGAAAAATCTTCTGAGTGAGAGGTTACACTGCAGTATATGCGATGAGACAATTTTGAGAGGCACATTGAATAGTCAGCTTTGACTGTACCTGTTATCAAATGATAAAGAGAAAAAGAAACCCGGAAAAAAAAGAAAACCCTACAAGGATTCAAAAAGAGAAATACTTTAAATGTTTGACAAAATGGCGTAGCCAGAAATGTTTCGTTGGGGGGGGGGGTGACGACTACTGCAAGTCATATTTGTATATACGTGTGTATGATAAGGGAGTGAAGAATATGCATTTTGCATGACAAAAAATTTATCATGCGGGGGGTTGTGACCCCCTAACCCCCCCCCCCCCCACCACCACCACCTCTGGAACTCTGGAAGAAAATTTTTATTGTTTTGCTTGAGAAAATGTTGGATGTAGCGAATGTTAGAATTAAATGAATAATTTTTACTTTCTGACCATCATGGAAAACGAAGATGAAGAGCCAAATATGAATTGAAAAAAAGAAGTCTAAATCTTTCATCCGCCTAAGTTATTCAATGAATATAAAAAAAAAAATAGTTCAGGGTTAAAAATTTATGTAACGAATATTATTTATTCAGAGGATATTTTGGATAGATTTATATTTCAGTGTCTTGCAAAAGTCACTTTCAAAGTCTCTCTTCAGTTCTGCAAAAAATTATTACTAAAATTAATAATGAAAACAAACTATTAAAAATAGTTATTTTATATCCCAGGAAAAATGACCTTTTTTAGGGTAGATTTTAAAATGTCTTATAAATATGATTAGTGTAAAATAATGAGTGGAGTAATAAACTACTTTACTTCATATATTTTTTAAAAATCAGTTAAAACTGAAAACAAAAACACAAGAAAAAAAAAAAAAAAAAAAAAAAGAGCAACATTGTAATTGTATTATATCTGTTCCTGGATTTTATAGAATGTCATAAGTTTGAAAAAACGTATTTGTAGCATTTTTTAATGTGTAACTTTATAAACAAAATGGCTAATTGTACAATAAAAGAAATACGTTATAACGTCTTAACAAAATTTTATTTTATGACCTTCGGAATCCCTTGACGTTTGTTACAGGGTTTGCTGTACCTCTAATGTAATTACTAAAACCGTATAATTGATTAAATGTTTATCAATGGATTCACTATTTCTGTTTAATTGATTGTTTACAATAAAATATGCTTAACAGGGTGAACGAATTAAAAAAAAAATATTTAAATGAATGAATTAATTTTTCGCCCTCGGAGCAGTACTTTTCCCTGGAGCGTTAACTCGGGTCAGTGAAGCCAAGAGAAGGGAATGAGTTCGAGGAGACCCGTTAAATAATTCGTACAACTTACCTAACACACACGCATATCTGTGCCAATAAAATCGAAAGAAATTTTTGGAAAAACAAAATGTATTTTATCTGTTCATAGATTTTTTATTTTTATTACAAGTCAGGACTGCATATAGCTAAAAAAATTAGCTCTACTTGCTTCATATTTCAAAGTATTACGTTTTCTGCTCAAAATATTTTGTTTCTTATGTCGTTTTTAAGGAAGTACTAATCTCTAGAAATTTAATCGTAATTTAAGTTAGAGCGATTAAATTTCTTTGGTCATATACTGACTAGGACCCTTTCTCGTCTCTCAGTAAGACACATTTTATTTATGAGAATTAATGTTCTCTATTGTGCAGAAAATGTTTTTTAATTTAATTTAATTTTATTTTAAGAGTGGCATTTTACATACGAGTAAGGCTTAGAGTAGTCCCCTGGGATCAATATCCGAACTATCTTTGATGAGCTTTTCCAATTGCGTGTCTTTGTATTTCCTCTATCTTACTTAGACTCAAATGTATTTAATGCTTTGAAGTTCTTTGAGATTATATAAAAGATTATATAAATTGAGATGTATAAAAATAAATTAACTATTAACTCTACAAAAGCTATTCTTATTTCTCCTCGATCTACACCTATACACAACAGCACATATAAAATATTAAAAATTAAAAATAAATAAATCCTAAAATATATTCCTCACGCATTACCAAGCGCAAACAGTATGTTAAACTAAAACATACTGACCAGGACAAAAGCGTGTGTGTGTGTGTGTGTGTGGGGGGGGGCGGGGAGGGAGGGGTGGAATGTGGATGAATTTACATAAAATGTAATATAGTGTTTCCCATCCACATTTTGAATCAATTTTTCTTCAATAATAAGCAGCACTGAATTTCGCACAAGCTAAAAAATCTATTTGAGTAATAATAAAGTACCTGTATATATTTTTGGCTGACTCCAGCTCGAAATGATTTTCCTATTTTTTTCCTTTCCTCGCAGGTGTAAAAGGTTGGGGGAAGTACTACTTTCGCAATGTATACTCTTATGTATGAAGCTAACTTATAGCGCGAAATATAAAACTAGCCTATGCGTTCGTTCGTGCTCTTGCGTTTCGTGTCTCTCAGTTTTCTGTTGTTCCCCTTAGGCGCTATGTGGGAAGAGTTCGTTTTTCTTAAATCAAGTACCAGACGAACTCCGCCTTTATAGCGGTTTAATATTCATCCTAATTATGCAAAGCACCTAATTTTAAGCATCTCGATAATTTGATTAAAGGATAGGTGGCAAAACAAGTTTCCTTATCATCTCTTTCTCTTTGTTTGTTTGTTTTAGTGATAATATAAGACATGGGACGTTTCGTTATGAGCTTTATAAAACTAAAATTAACTTAATATTCTAATTTTTTTTAACGTTTTCGAATTAATTTAAGTTGGGAACAAGGCGGTAAAAGAATGTTTTTAGTAATATTTTGCAGTCTATGATCCGGATTAACTATAAACACAGTATGTCGAAAATTCAGAAAGAAAGGCCTGGTTCACAAAGCTTTACGAACAGTAAACGCATACAACTTACGAAGACTTGAGAAAGAAATAAAAAACTTGATATACTCAATCGGACCTCGATATAAAGTCACACCTCTATACCTCGCAAAAGTGACCTTATAATCCATTCATAAGCATTTGTCAATAAATAAACATTATATAAATGCATCATAATTCTTTGTAAAATTTAATACGTGCATAATTCTCAGTTTATTAGGTTATGATTTTTAACTGATTTGAACCAATTAAAAATATTGGAATCAATTACAAGTCATTTTAAAAAAATTAAAATTGGAATAATGCTGTATACCAAAAGCATGCACGAAAAGTTACTGATGTACAACTTATCTTATCTAAAGTAATTCATATAATGCAGGGCTGTTTTTGGTTTCATTTTTTGTACGCACAATGCTTCCTGTTTCGTATTTTCTGAAAATATTCTTTAGCTCCCTTATGATTATTAAAAATATGTCGTAGATATTTAATGCTTTGGGGGCTTTTGCTTGTGTCACCTCTTCCCATTCTGCATCATTGCCGTTATCATTACTTTCTTCTGCATTGGTATCTAAAAATTTCAGAAATCGAATTTGGGAATGATGAAAAATGACTGAAATCCCTCAAAGTCAGTCAGACAAAAGTGACCTTATAGGTGATTACGGTATTTAGATCTGACCATATATCCGATAATCCATAACATAAAACTCCTATTCGATGAGCTTGGGACTTCAGAAAAGTGACCTTATATGCGTGTTGACCTTATATGCGGGTGACCTTATATCGATGTCCGACTGTACATATTTTATGGTACAAAGTAAAGTAAGGTTTTTGTCAGGAGGGTGAGGTCCTTATTTTCTTTAAGCTGCAAAAAATGAGGTGTATTTTTATTTTCTTTGTCGGAAAAGTGTGTGGGAGGTTTGGATTTTTCAGGTCCTTCTATGAATTACTTCTGATGAATTGCACCTCAGCAATTTTTACAATTCAATACTATGGTTTAACTTTCTCTTTTTTCGGAGTTTCATAAGTCGAATACTACTGTTTGAACCAGAGTACAGGCAGAGCCCGACTAATTGAACTTGAGGCTCTGAGCAGATTTCACTCATGGGGGGGGGGGCTTCCATATTGAAATAAGCAAATGCGTTCACGCATTTATAAAATAAATACTTCTTTGTGTATATTGATCATATATGTGCAATGAATTGACGTAAACCTATATTAATCACTGGTATCCTTTACTAAGTTTTGAACCCGGGGCAGCTGTCCCGTCAGCCCTTGCCTTTGTCAGGCTCTGAGTACAGTTTGTAAAAGAGCGTTTTGAATTTTTTTTTAGATTCGCTGTGATATGATAGGCTCATTTTTAACTATGGTAAGGCACCCCATACCACATTTTTTTGCTCTTTTAAAAAACACTACATTCGCGATATCCACGATGATAAATACAACATGTGATCAAGCACGTATTTAGGGGGAGGGGGGGAGTACAGTGGGTCCGGACCCCCTCCGAAATTTTCATTTTTGTTACTAAAATGATAATGATATTATCGTTTTGTGAAAAATTCAGCCTTTTTTACCGTTTGGACCCCCCCCCCTCCCTGCAAATTGTTTTTCTAGATACGTGCCTGCATGTGATATGCCAGTTAACACATCTCTTTTCTATGATTTGTCACCCCGTTTACCATAGGTATTTATTTTTGACGTTTGACTGACCCATTAAGATGTTCTTCACAAAAATATTAATATGATTCCCAAAATATATTTATCCTGATTCATTACATCGTTTGAAATCCTTGAATTTTTTCTACATCATGCAAGTTAATACAAAAATGTACGCGATAACCCGAGAAATTGGTGTTCAGCATCGTGATATTCGCATTGTTTCAATCCCCATATCCATCATCGTCCATCAAATTTTCCTACTGTTCTGATTGTAATTACATAATGATACCTCAAATTCCATTGTCAGAAGCTGATTGAGGTATCACTGAAATTACAGGAAAATTGATACCAAATGGAGGAAATTCGGCTCGGTAATTGTTAAAAGTCTGGAATGCTCCCGAGAACAGGTAATAAAAAGAGACGTTTTGCAATTCAGTTTTTCTTTTTTTAATTATTAATTTAAGAAGTAGTCTCATTGGTAATTTAAAAATACAATTAAGAGATGATTAAGATAAAATAATCAAGTATTGATATGATTACAGCGTATATAAATCCAGTATCTATATGTACGCTGCATCAGTTATTTAAAATGTTCATGCAGAAATATGTGTGTCATGTAATATAAAAAGGGACCGAAATATTTTTCTGTTAAAATCAAGAGCCAATTATGTATACTGTCGTTTTGAGCGGTTTAACAGAACCATACCACAACAAGTATTTCGAAAGGCATTCGTACGCTTTTACAGAAAACTACATAAGCTATTTATGGGAATATTCTTGTTATAAATGCTTGTACATCTACTTTTCTTGCAAAGTAAAGTAAGGGTAGACATTTGTATCACGTATTTCGAAATATTATTCCAAAAGCCTTTTTGCCGAATTTAAAATTCTCTCTAAATGAACATTGCTTAAATTGAGGATAAATTATATCAATAAAGTTATATTTCGATCTATAATATTTTAGTTGAAGTGTAGGTATGAAGATTGTTAAAATTACTAATAAAAGTAAATAAATAAAAATTTTCAATCCAGCATTTGTTTGAATATTTAAGCAAAATATTACACAAGAGAAAAACTCACTTGAACTTCTTTTGTCTATGTACATAATTCTTAAAATCGTAAAGTTATTTTGGAGGACCACATCTCACTTTTAAAAAGTAATCTCAATATTTTAAAAGTAGATCAATGCGTTATAGATACGGCCATTAAAGAATATATATATATTCCTGTAATGTGTGTTTGCTTTCCTGCATAGGTATTACGCTACAGCATTAGTATTACTCAATCAGATAGAGACTTCTCGAAAGTGCTACTATTAGAAAGTCTCCATTTGATTGCATAATACCTAGAGATGTAAAGAATAGTGATTTGGACGAATAGCCGAATACCGAATATAAAAAATTTAATATTCAGTGGCCGAATATTAGTTATTTTTATTTCATTTTAATTGTAAATAAAATGTCACTTTTCAATTTTGTAATTAAATACTAAATAAAGACCAATTAACATTCATTTTATATTATCTGTAGGTACTTAAAAACACTCAAGAGTATATTATCTGCAAAACAAAACAAAAAAAAATCTTTGTCCTGAAAAATATCTTTTACAAACACTAATAGCATCATAATCATAGTTTGATGTATTCATAATTTAATAAATATGCTATGATAAATATGATTAATCTGGTAACTATACATCATCACATCATGCTTTGGGTTTTACAGACTCTATAAAATTACGGAGCAACTACGGAAACTTTCCGTAAAATTTTACGGAAATTCTTCGTTTATATTTGAATGCAGGACAATTTCCGTACATCAAGGGTCAGCACCTCTCTGGGACAGAATTTTTACTGGAGTTTACCGGAATAAAATTCCGTAAATATACGGAAATAGTACTGGCGTCTCAGCTGCCAGTACTTTTTCCGTATTTTCACGGAAATTATTTTTACAGTCAGCCTCTGGGCAAACATATGTAGCACATTTTCAAAATTATATTTGTAATTGAAGATCTGAAAAGATTCCTCCTACTCATAAAGAAGGTAGAAAACCAAGTCAAGTAGTGTCACAAGTAGAAAAGTCTGCATTTCTGTAATATTAAATACATTAGATTGTGTTTGATTCAGCTTAAAATTCAATGACTTAGGATATTTTATAATATGAAATGAACATATTGAAGTATAACTAAGCAATATTATTTGTAAATGCACTTAAAAATACATATTCAAAATTTTTTTTCTCCTTGTTCTGAAATTATTTAGCTGAATATGTAGCAATATTCGGCCCCTACTATTCATCCGAATATCTGTTCAGTATTCGGCTAGCCGAATACCGAATATTCGGTACGGCGGAATATTCGTTAGTAGCCGAATATTCGTTACATTCCTAGTGATGCGTATGTAGGAAAGCAGACATTACAAGCCCCATTAATAAAATCGCACCAAATGTCACAAAACTTGGCGTCTTTTTGGCAAGATATCGCCAAATATAGAGAAAAAAATAAGTTCCCAAAACTGAGGTCAGCTAAACCCTATCGGTATTTAGCGAAAAATTGCAAAATTCTATGTTAAACAAAAGGGTACCCAAAACTCTCTATCTCGCGTTCTAGTTAACCGATTTTCACTAATTAGGATGTTTTTTGTTCGGGGCCATATAAAAATTCATATATATCATACATGTTTATGATCAATATAAGGAATAAAAGCTTAGTCAATGTTTATATATATATATATATATATATATATATATATATATTACACATTCATGCAAAGGTTCAATGCAAGGATTTACTTGTATAAATAAACCATAAACCATTATTCCGTTATTTATAAGAAGATTCACCTGTTGCTACAGCAAGTAGCATGATAAATTATTTACACAAATATTCTTGTTGCTAGTTCATTAAGGAAATTCTTGTATTTGTACTTTTCCTTTTATTGTAAAATATGGGCAATCACTTAGCACATTTTCAACTTTTACATTAATTCAGAATTACCTGCTTCCAGTATTCAAATTACACCCTTATAACTACCACTCTTGAATTTCAATATAAACATACTAATATTAAACCGTTACGCTTAGATACGCAAGAACAAGACGTAAAAGCGCATTATGTCCTTCCTTAAATGGGTAATCTAGTCGCACTCAGTACTTCCACTTATATTTTGTTTTCATAATCCACCAGCTCGTGTACCTACAAACGGCACGATTACTTCGATATTACATTAAAGGTTCTTGTTATACGTTCAGAGGAACTGCTTATACTCATCCTATTTACTTTCCCCGTGAACTGTACCAACACCCTTTCCGTGTATTTACTTTCTGCCTTGCTTATATGCCTCTCCCGTTACAGTTATGAAGTATTCAAATTACCGTATGAATAATTAATTGTTCTTCGATTTCGTTCACTTGCATGAAGCCTGGATTATATAATAAGCACGGGGGTATCCCATTTCCTTGAACCGCGAGGTGGCCACAGTCGTGTCAAAAATCTTTACCGTGTTAATGAATTATCGGGAAAAGAATGTTGCCTTGAGGGTAATTGACTCTTCGCACAACGGAAGTGTAATCTTTGTGATTTAAGCAATGTTGCTTCTCTTCTTGAATACGAATTGGTAAATCGAGGTGGGGTGGTTGTTGCCATCTGAGCGTAGCGGTTTAATCGCTATTAATGTCGCAGGCTCAGTAATTAAGATCATTAGTTAATGGATTTTATGTTTAAGGAAAGTAATTTATAAAGACATCTAGTAGGATGCGCATGCCATTGGCACTGTGGAAGTCGCCTGAAGAAAGTGAATGGATAGCGTGGAAGATACTTAAAAGCAGAATGTTTCCTGCAGCTGAACGTTTGTAGATTTACAAAGGAAGCACCATTTATACAGTAATGCACATGGGCGCCCATTTGACTGTTTCTAGGGGGGGGGTGTGAAGTCTAGGGTCCTGCCCCAGAAAGATGCTATATCTTAGTGGAGAATCACTTCTACGGTATACTAGTATATAAATCATAACAGTAATATGGGAACTGAAGGGGGGGAGGCACTCTCGGTCATAGGTGATCCCATGGTGATGCACCATTATTGCTTATAAAAATAAAGAAACCCCCTAAATAACATGCAATCATAATAATCGAAAATTTGCTTCATCACATTAAAATCTACCAGAGATTCAGATGTAACAAGAAAACTTTAACCCTTTAACGCGCAGTGATCCCGCTCTGGGAACACCAAACTCTGACGTTCTGATTGTTGCCAGTCACGAAGAATAGATTGGATTTCTATAAAAATAGTTGCGGGTGACATAGCTCCACGAGAACCCTTTACTTTTTAGTACGTCATTTCGCGTAAAAAATGATCACGATTATTTTTAACAGCACTGACATCTGCTGAAAAATGGAAGAATGCGAGACCAGCTCGATAGATTGCCCAATGCTGAAAAAAGGGCAGCCGTTGCCATCGCTCGACTTAACTACCAGCAATTCAGAACCTACGCACAGCCAGCTGCGTCAAAAAAGGGTCTCTAGATCTGTGGCACGCGATGAGCGTTTTGATCATCCGCCATCTTGCTGGTAGTTAAGTCGAGCGATGGCAACGGCTGCCCTTTTTTCAGCATTGGGAAAGGGTTGCGCCTTAAAGGGTTAATACATTTTAGCAGGGGCGTAGCCAGAAATTTTTCATGGGGGGGGGGGGTTATGACTACTGCAACTCATATATATGTATACGTGTGTGTGATAATGTAGTGAAGAATATACATTTTGTATGGCAAAAAATTCTTCATGGGGGGGTTATGACCCCCCTAACCCCCCCCCTTGGCTACGCCTCTGCATTTTAGTGATTGAAAATAACTGCGAAATGCTGGTCTGATGAAGCCAACGCATCCATCCAACAAAATTATTTGCCCTGGAATGTATTTAAAAGGTGAAATTCTTCAAGACTCCCACCTTCTTCACTTTATCAGAATCAAAACTGAAAACAGAAAAAAAAAACACCAATGTTTAAATGAAATTAACAAATATCGTACAAACGTAACATTAATACCATGGAATAAGTTGGGGATTTAAGCTCAACAGAAAACGCAATAATTTGTGTCTGATTCCCTAACTACACTGAAAAGAAAATGCACCTCTGACATCTAGAAAATACTTGGTGGAACTAGAATTTATAAGCCTATGTACTTCCTATAAGTACTAGATCATAGAACGAGACACTTCTGAACCCACTTATCCAATTTTTAGATCTCTTCTGTATAAGCTGGTGCTTGTACTCAGATGAAACTATCTGTAAATCGTTGCGTACGCTAGCGGATAGCCTTGCAAACGATAATTCTAGCGCATCAAAATTCGAACGATAATTTCTCGTTTCACAAACTAGTCATTCCTCTGTGATTAGCTAGAATATTACGGAATAAAAATTCTTGACCATTTCGCCAGTTGTGTATATCACCTAAACGCATATGTCTACAATCTATTCTCTCGTTTTGGGACACAAAAAACAACCATCTATTCGTTCTAGATGAGAGCAGTATTTTTTTTTTCCTCCGTGTACTATCTCTATGCTGATCTTGTAAATTGTTTTATAGTTGACTGTCACTATTTAGTTATTTGAAGTAGACTGTCACTATTTAGTTTTTTTGAAACTCTTAATAAAAGTTGTGTTATTTTCATCCGCATATTATGATGCTGTTCCTTATAGCTACAGAACATTGCATTTATTTTACATGCATATTGTGCTGCAGTTACAAGTAACTAACTTACACTATGCGGATAAAGGTATAGTAATTTTTTTTCTGTGTACTGTTAATAAGCGTTGCATTCCTTCAAAATTTATGTTACTTTCTAATAAAAACTTTTAAACAAAAAACTCGGCTTTTTCTTAAAACAAATTGATTTTATTGTATCACGTAGAGGACGAAATTAAGTAAATTTAGCCCCAAAATTTGCCATTATTAAAGAATATGAAATTTTTACCAAGCAACTACATCTGTAAACGTATAAGCATGGAATTTTTTTAGGCTACTACTTATAAATATGTTTAATGAAAACTGTGGTATTTCATTAGTGAAATTGCCTTTTAAGAAAATAGAAACGATATTAGATTTGAAGCTTTTCCCACCATTTTGCATTAACTGAGGGGAAAATTACAATCGATTTAAATTACAAGGCACGAAAAACTACTTTCACTACGCTTTTCTATAGCGATAAAATAATATTTATATAATCTATAAATGGGCAACTTGTAAATGGGCAACTTCGTACTTAAAATGTAATTTAAAAGGAATTAGAAAGAATATTTTTTCATGTTGTAGGTTTAAAAATAGTTCTATTTCGTACTGAAGCATTTGAGAAGCATTAGCATTAGCTCTTTTAGAAGCACTTCAAAGTAGTTGAAATCCGTATCAACGATTTCTTGTTTTTAGAGACTCTATTCACGACAAATTACAAACTCAGAATTCTTTGTCATTGTATTATTTTAAAATTAACGCATGTATTAAACAGCTATCTCTAAAATTCAACCCCTATTTTTAATCCAGCTAAAAAATTGCTTACTCTGAGATCAACTACATATAATAAAATAAAAAAAAGCAGTGAACAAATAAATAATAATAGAAAAATCGAGCAAATGTATTTTGACCAAGCTTCATAGGACAAAGTTTTCAGGTGAAATTTCTCCCTTAAACCAATTCGTGAATATATTGAACGCTGCATTAACTGCGGCTGATTACATGTTCTTGGAGAATTATCTAAAACTCATTCTACGTATATTCAACATCGGAAGGAAATACATTGTTTTCTGGAACAATCATTTTTAAAAAAGAAAAAGATATTTTAACACAAAAACAAAATCATTTGAAATTTTTTTACATAAAAAATTAAACAAACTTGTAACTGAAACATAACTGCATACATAACAGCTTGAATATTGCGGCATTACCAATTTTGGCATGGAGCAAATTTAATCACTAAGGCTAAATTTTAAGTTTATATTAGTAAAATTAGTAGTCGGATATTTAATTCTTAGTAAATATAGTTTTTATTTAAAATAGATATTTTACTTATAAGATAAAGCACCCCTCCCCCCCCGCTCCCTTCGATGACTTGGAACGGCACTGTTTAGACCCCTACTTTGAATAAAGTTATTCAAAAGATGTTTCTTGTTGATTTGTGTATTTTTTATTTGTTGATTTGTGTATTTTAGAGATGATTCGGGAGTCTGATAATCTACGCTTGCTGTGCTTGCCAATTTAGCTGATAATCGGGAGTTCACTTTCACTGCACATAAAAGCTTTCTCCCTTCATGATAAAGGATTTAATAGACAGACAGTCATATTTACATACACTATTGCATCTGTAAATTATGTAATTAAATTGAAAGAGCCTGTGTATTCAGAGACCAGCTGTGACAACAATAATTTTACTGAATTCTCAACGGTGATTGCTTTACAATGGTTTCAGAATACTACATTATGATTGCAATTAATGTGTTTAGATAAAAAATAAGTTGTGTTTACTCCTTTACAGAGTATATTTAGAAAATTTTACATTTTATTATTTTAACTAACAAAATAAATGAATATGTAAAACGTTTTCTTTATAGTGGTCATAAATTTGTAAATTATTAAATACAATATATTTTTTTGTTAGTAAAGTTAATTTATTTTGTTATTACTTTTTTCAGTCATGTTGCACGAAACGTTGAAGGATGTATTTATACGCATTCTCAAATTTAAATTACTAATCACTGTTCAACACAGATACATAGAGTTGGGGGGGGATAAGTACAACCCACTTAGTCTAAGCAGAAATTGTAATTTTTGCCAATATATCCTCATTTAGTATCCACGCTTCAAAATATTATACGATAAAAAAGCTTTTAAATTTTATATAAAATTTGAAACTTCATTTCAAATAATATATACTTATTATGATTCTATTTTAACTAATTAAACTAATAAGTTTTGGAAATTTATAAGCTTAATTTGTTAAAATTTATTAATTTAAAAATTATATTTTTGAAAAACCTATAAATTAATCAGTAAACAGAGAAATATTAAAAGAGAATTAAAATAAAACTTCGCTATAAAGATACTCGATACAACGACACATCTCTCTATAATAATAAAATTTTGTGGTCCCGCGGAATTTCCATATAATATAATCTTCCCTTTGATATAACGGTACATCCCTCTAGAACAATAATTTTATTGGGCCCCTCAAGTATCGTTATATCGAGGTTTTATTGTCCTACAAAAAAGATTTCAAAATTTTAGTGTTCTTAATTTTTTTTTTCAAGACATTCATAGTAGAACCTACTTTCAGTCAAATTTTACGGTGAGAATAGCCCTACACTCCTCCTTTCCCCGTGAAACCTATAAGAGAAAAACAAACGTCAGCAAAATATCCTTTAATTCGGAAAAAATAAATAAAATAAAATAAAATAAAATTCTCATGCTTTAAAAGGTTCAAAAATATATGAAAAATAAATTTATATTGATTTTTTTGGTGTTACATTTCATTTGTATAATATAATATGCATAAATATGCATCTATAATTGCTCTACTCTAGGTATGAGTTACGTCGACTGCTTACTTTAAACTGTATGAACATTACAATAAAATTGAGTTGTTTTAATGTAGGAAATAAATCTCATATTTCACGATACGTGCAAATATATTGCCCTTAATTGTGGTACTTTTGGCACGTAAGCTGGTACCATCAAGGGGTGGATTATGGGTTATAATCCTCTCCCGGTGTTTTGGATGAATATAGAATGAAGTTAAGATGAAAATCCATAAGTATATGGAAAATAGAATTTGCTAAGAATAGTGGATGCGAATTAATGTTTAAAGTAAAAATCTGTTATTAATTAAACATATCAGCACACTTTATGCTGTGCAGTAAGAATTACTATTAATGTTACAATATAGTTATTGTTTACTTTACTATTACTGAATATAAAAAAACATTTTTTGAAAGACAAAAAATATATTTAGATATCTGGATATTTTTTAAAATAAAAAAAGATAATTTTAAGAAATCAATTTAAAAATTTACTCTCATCATATTGTATTAAAATCTTAAATGTATATCTTAGACTACATTTTAAGTGATATTTGGAATTGCACAATTTTCTAAATAAATATCTATTTTAAATGCTACAAGTAATCGCATTTAAAATACCTTACTTCCCACATTAAAAATAGTTGAAATTTTCAAGGGATTGATTCTTTAAATTACTTTGTAAAAAGAATCAATTTTCTCCCTTCCTTTATCTTTTTGCTGTTCTAAATATTAAATGTAATTAAATAGTTATTTAGACAGGTTTATATACATAAAAATTGAGATAAAATTAAAACCTTTACATAAAATAAATTAGAAAATGGTAAGGTATAAATATCGTTAAAATTATTAATACACCCCCTCCCATCTAAATAGTACAGTAGTGTGCTATCTTTACTTTCTAATTTAATGTGATTTACAGTTCGCCATCATTTTATTTTCATTAAATATATAATTTAATATTTAATAAACTAATAAATACTGTGATGATTATACTCTACTTGAATCATAGAGGTGAAACACTTATACTAATATAATGTTGGAGGTATTTTTAAATTTTAAATTTAATACAAAACGTCCTGATTCTACTTGTATTAATTATGCAATTCTTTATATTAAGTAATGTACTAAAATTTATAATCATTAAGATATTATTTGACAAACATATTTTAAAAAATCAATAATAATAATAATAATAATTCAGTATCCTGAAATTGTATGACCGACCACGCAGCTATGTAACTGGATATATGTTCAGTGATTTGACTTATGAATGTTCGGTAAAATAAAAGAATTTGGAATGTTTGTAGCAATCCGCGTTGTATTAACAGTTATCTTTTTCTTAAAAAATTGAGAACGTATGTCGATACAATATTCAATGATTATACATTTTTATATTTATGCCAAGGTTTCATCCTATAAAAGCGCAGATATCATATTAGCACCAGGTCCCTAGTGATTCGATACTAAAACAAGACAACGGAACAGATTATTGTTTAAAAGCGAACTGCTGGAACCGAATATAATGTAATAACAGTGTCTAAAGATTTAAATTCACAAGCTAATCTGGTAGAACTGTTTTAGGTTTATTTGTTTACGTTTTATGTTCCTCTTCCCTCATTAGATATATATTTTTTTTTATTTACCGAAACAAAATGCTCTTAACTTATCCTTATAATACACAGCAAAGTCATTTTTAGGTGCTATATACTTTTGTTTTAGAGAAAAGAGCATTACCATAAATACGAGTTTGTGTTTAACTATGCATAGAAATATTTTTAAAAAATATCCTATTTAAATCCATGTTAAAGGGTTCGGCTGTTATAATTTATGGGAAAGCTTGTTTTAAATTTCTTTCCCCGCTGTCATATATTATCTCGTTTATGCTAGTTCATAGGTTAAAAATAACGAATATTCTTTTTTCTATCTTTTTTCTATCTCTCTTGTACATTTATCTGGCTTTTTCAAAACCATTTAACGTTAATTTTTTTCAAAAATATTTTCAGATATGTTTAATAACTTAGTTTTACAATCAAAACACTTTTATATTAAATAACAAAAATGTTAAAACCTTTTAATAGTCTAGGGATGGATTCGAGAAGAGACAGAGATTTACAATTGGTATGCCAGACAAGACAAGACTGCTTTTTTTGCCTCGTATGCATCTCTATAAAAATTTATAAAAATGCTTTAGTATTTTTTTTTCTTGTCTACTCATTTTTATTTCAAAAGCTTTTGCTGAGTTTTCAAAAATTTTTTCACATATATTAAAAATTTAACATTTCACTCATACCAATAATTTTTACATTAAATAAAAATAAAATGCTAAAACCTTTTGAAAGTCTGCCAACATGTTTTTGTAATTTTGAAACCTAAAAAGGGTTGTATACTCATTTTTTACAGCACCCATATAGCTAGAATTTTTTCAAAATATTTTCAGACGTTTTCATAAATTTTCAAAATATTTTAACGTACTTTTTTAACTTTAATATTTTACTCAGACCGATGACTTTGACAACAAATTAGAAATATTTTTAAGACGGTTTAAAAGTATCCACATGCAATTAGTTGTGAAAAAAATAATTAAAAATAGTAAGTTTCGAATTTTTTGTCGACTTTGAGATCATGATTTTCCCATAGGCTACGCTAGCGTGTGAGAGGGAGAAGGAGACCTGACTGAGGACGAAGCATTACAATAGAATAACGGTTCACAGATTTCTACTTAAAATTCTTCCAGATATCGGAAATTGCTTCAGGTTGTTTCTTTATATTTAAAATGGCATAAAAATCTTACTTTGAAAATAGAAATGTTTTCATTCATTGCAAGACATAAAAGTGGGTGCTTAGTGTCGTTTTGATTCGTTTTGAAATAAGTGATTTGTTTTTAAGTGGAAGATATTTTGTTTGGAAAATGTTTGTTTTTCTGCCCGATGCCAATGGATCTTTGATGATGAGTTAGATGATAAAAGTCGGATGAAATGTATTTTTGCAGTTACTTTATTTTTCAATGAAATTTCTGTCACTGAGTTTTACAGCGAAAACTAAATTCGGGGAACACAAGCTATTGATTAAAACAGATATGATAGTTTTATTTTATTATTTTATTTATTTATTTTTGCTTTTTGAATAAGTTTGCTTACTGCACTGTTTTTAATTTTCTCTTTAAGAAGTTTTTCAAACAGAAAATGTTATTTGTTTCTCTCTATTCTAAAAAAAAGTAAAGGCCGCTGGCGCTGTCAAAGCTTGTTGACGTAACTCCTCCTAAACCGTAGGGATTTGAGTTTCGACTAAGGTACCCACAGATTCGAAAAATTCCGAGGAACCTGCTAAGCTGATTTAAATTTCGAAAATCGAATTATTTTAGAAGATATTAATAAAAAACTGAAAAAATAAACCGAATGGTTGCCAGATTTGGCATAAAATCATTCATTCCTTTGCAGCAAAGCGTTTCCAAGTACCTAGAATCGCGTGAAATTTACAAACATGAGTTAGAATTACGCCCATTTTACGCCAAAATAAAAACTATATGAAATAAGTAACTCAAAATGTGTTACACAAAGTTGACAATTTTCAAATAGTAAGTTCGCTTAGACAACAGGAGTTTAGAATTAGCGATTATTCGTTTTTCCAAAACAGTATAACTAATATCTTGAAAATGAAAAATAATTAAAATGCAGATTATTTGCTACCAGTAGAAATATTTGGCGGCGTTAACTATGCCGTTATAGCAGTTATAGCACACTTTGGATATTTGCTAGCGCGACGAGATGGTATGATTCGTGGTGCTAAGTACGCCAATCTGCAAACGATTAATGAAAATATGGATAACGGTTTTCCGGTAACCTTAAATGAACAGTAATTATAGGTTGTGAGCATGTGTAAATCGCCAAATAATGAAAAGTCGCCATTCGTGGCAAGCTATCCTATCTGTTCCGTAGCTTTTATTAACTTTACATGTACGCAAGTCGCCAAATAATGAAAAATCGCCATGGGTGGCAAATTCGCAAGGTGTCCAATAGGTTTTACATTATTAAAAATACAGCTGAAGCAGATGTTCTGATTTTATTACGCTTTAACTCCTAATTAATATAACTTTTGAATGGCAACATTAAATATCATTGTGTTTCTGAGGAGTGCAAATAATTTTTCCAGCGATTATAAGCGGAGTCCGCACTCCAGGTGGAGTATAACTCAGGACCCGTACAACACGGATTCCCATAACAAAATATCTTCGATGCAAGAACCATGCAATGTGTAGCTCAGTAACATTCTATCTGATCCAGTCTTCGGATTTTGTCTGTTGAAATTATGTCTTTTTTACGAATAAGCCTGATTAGGGGCCGAATGCCTCATACGAAAAGCGAGCGTAGCGAGTCTGGGGGGCCTTGGCCCCTAGTACATACTAAATAAACTTTTTTCATAAAGTGTTATCTAAATAGTTTTATGAAACGTATTTCATCTGGTAGATCATCTTTACATTTTTTTCTTTTTTTTTTTTATTGCGATTTAGATAAAGCGCGGGTGGGGGGGGGGGGGGGCAAAGAAAACGAGAGTTAAAAATTAGATCGGCGGGGGAGGCTGTTTATACAAAATGCTTATATGTTATGCAGTATTCTAAATGATGCTAACAGAGGAGAAAGTCAGGAATATTAATAAGATAATCTATACATTACATATTTATAAAAAAAAGGCCGAAGTGTGAAGGTCCCGGGTTCGGGTACCATCGCGCGGCTGTCGATCTAACGGTCTGGAGTTTTTGGTAGGTTTTCTCCAGATGTAACATGAATACGCGTTAGAACCCCTTAGAAAGTCCTACTCCCAAGGCATCCCTCATCCTCGGTAGATCGCCCTAGTAGCGTTGCCTTAATCACAGACAACACAATATATGAATAAACACGTAAAACATAATTTTAAAACGTGGTCTGTATTTTACTAATATTATTTTTTTTATTTTTAATATTTTTTAAATGTTTTATTAAAAGCGAAATGTTGTTTTGAAACCGAGATATACAGTTCCAAAGAAATAAAAACATAAAATGTAGATAAATTTTTATTGTCTGCAATATCAGAAAGAACATAATAACATATAGTCTTACTATAGAAATCACTAGGTAGTCATTATAAATTAGACGTATTCCGTATCACATCGCACAAGTAGAGATTATAAGTTCTCATTCAAAATAGTTTATTGTTTGTAAAATTACGCATTGATAAGACAAACGAAAGAAATGTTGGAATAAAAAATGTGAAAACTGAATCAGAAGCGAGTATTTTTTAAATAAGACATGACAGCAGTAAGCGAAATTTACAAATACATAATTACTGTCGTAGATACGCATTTTCAGTGCAAATTGAAGCTGGCTACTTGCCAGTTGGAATACTAATAGCAGGCTGCCGAGAACTTGGTAAACCAGCTTAGTATAACAGTTTTTCAGAGCATCACCAGAGGGATAACAAAAAAAAAAAAAAAATCTCTCGCAAACGTGCAAATGATTAATAGGGTTAGAGATGTTTTCTTTCAGTGGGTGGGAAGAATTTCAAAATCATGTTTATTAATTAGAAACAGATGCAAAAGTGATTTTTTCAGGATAATCCAGACTTTGTTTTGATTTTCTTTCGTTTATTTATTAAAAAATTGCTGACAGATTTTTTTTTTCCAGTGCGTATTTTATTTTAATTTGTGAGATAAAACTTCTGAATTTATTAAAATTATGAGGTTAACAAAACAGTAGCTTTCACGCTCATTTCTTCCTTCTGATTTTTGTTCGTATCAATATGAAAGATAACTATATACCATATTTTAAAAAACTGTTAGCTATTACTTGATTTTTAATGAGCTTTCTTATTAATAATAATTATTATTATTAAATGAATAGTATAAGAATGTAAGAAATATTTTGGTGAAACATTGATTTTTCTTTTTCTTTTCGTTTTGAAAATACATGAAATTCTAAACATTTTTACATGACATAAAAATATTATGATTTAAAGATCCTGCCTGCAATTTATTAACTTTTGAGAAAGATAAATTTCGAAATCTAACGCTAACGGAATGCATTTTCAAGTAACTTTGATAGAAAAGTCTATCAACTGAATGTTATTGATATTTAAACTGGGCAACGTTACTAAAATAAAGCTTTGATACTTCTTTTTTATACTTTTCAACCGTCGCAATTTCTGACTAATGCAACTGCGTGACTAGATACCATCACCGTTTTCACTGGAAGAGAAATTCGAATTTCGATAACTTTTATGTCAATACTTTATACTACTTTTAGCGTAACTACTTTGACCTCACGGAGACCGTTTGTTAGCCAAAACAACGCGAAACACACGACTCTTTAACTGACATTTTAATTCGGTATCAGTAAATGGCTCGTTAAAGTTGCCAATCAATGATAGTAAAATTATGAGATCTGTCAGTTTTGTACCAATTTATTTTATAAAAAGCTGTCTGAATATTCAAACATAGTTCTTAAAATTTTATGGAAAATTAAAATACGTATATAATATCGAAAAATGAGGTATAAAAATAATAAATAATAAACGTGAAGCGTTAAATTTTAGTATTGCAAAATACTGTAAAACATAAATGTGAAATGAACAAATTACGTTCATAGGATTCATATTGCATATCTACTGTTGTAAATAAAATATAGCTACTGAGAAAATACACTTGGTATAGGGCGCAATGAAAGTTTGTCACATTACTTAGTAGACCCTCCTCACAACTTCCGTACGAGATCACTGCCTTTATATAGGGAAGTCTCTATCTCGAGTTGTTGAAAACGTACTACAGTACAGGCTTAATAATTAGCCCTTTCAATAACGGTTCTTCGGAAAAAATGGTCGTTACGCCCTAGCATCGACACACATACGTTGTGCAGCATAAACACATCATCAACTTGTATTAGAAGTCGAAATCTACCCGAAACCGTTACGGTATTCCATCATTTTATCCATTTTCACAGTACACATCTAAAACAAGAATCGGGCTTGAACTAAAAATAAAAGAACTTCACGGTGGCAGTGTTAAGTTTAACCCTCCACTGCTAGTGGAAAACGTAAAACAGTCGCAATATTTGGGGTGGGGGGAGAACCCGACACCCCATTGACATCGAAATGAAATACTCTTAGCATCTCTTTCGATTTACGCCGTTCTTTTCATAATATGTTAATTCTCGCAGAAATGCCCATCACGTAGGGTAGGGGGGCGGTCCCTGGGCTCACCTCCTGTATCCGCGTGATCGGTAGTGCGGTTTAAGCATGCACCGTAATACAATCAAACATCAAACCCGTTTCGAAAGGAAGTCGGAAACAACGAAATTTACGGTTAGGAACTCTCCCAGTTTTCGTTTTCTGTATGCCGCACTTAGTTAGAAGAAATAAGAAGGAGAACTTTTACTTATGAGATTGTTAAAATTTAATCTTTACTCGTACTGAAAGCAAACTTATCTTCCAGAATATTTTCTCCGTAGAAATCCATGGTCAATGACAGTAAAATTACAGGCTAGGGATGGACGCGAGACGAGACAGAGATTTACAGCTTTTTTGCGAGACGGGACAAACATTTTTAACATTAGGATATAGGGATTTTGCGAGACGCGACAAAGCTTTTCGGTTGTTTTGCGAGACGCCTATTTTTCGCCTCGCTTCCATCCCTATTACAGGCTGCGAATTCTGTTTAAGAACGCTCACATTAACCACACTAAATAAAGTATAAGGCTTTTGTCACCTCGCAACGTTTTAGGAAGATTTTTGGGTGTTGATCGATAACCTGCAAGTGGATTTTAAAATTGCAAGAAAGTTAATATAATTCTTCACATTTAAATCCTAAAATGAAAAGTTTGTAAGACAATTTTTTTTCTTCTACTGAATGACCTTCATTAATAAAAAATATTTAAAAGTCGGTTGTAATGTAAATGCTATTGAAAAGATAAGATCCCATTTAAACATAGCTGTTGTAAGAGATTTAAAGTATTAACTAGATGTACAAAAAAAAATTCGATCTAATTTTTATTTATTTATTTATTTTTTCAATGCCATAGAATTCGGGGAACATTCTTGTTCCGAATGCATATTAATTGTACAAACCTTTGAAGTATTAATGAAAAGTATCAAATGGTACAATTCATTAAAAAAAATGTTTCCATATTTTAGAGACTATGTTTTACAAAATGTCAGATGATTGCCCGATTAAATTATTTTATTAGAACAAAAGTCTTTTTATTCTCTCACGTATATTTTACCGAAACGGGTCTGCTTTTTACGTCATTTTATTTGTGCAACTAACTATTAAGTTGTAACTAACCGTGTCCACTGTTACGAGTCAATCAGGGGATTCATCGATTATAGAATGAGAACTTGTCTACAGCCCAAAATTTAAAAGAAACGTTACAACTACGATGCATACCCGATATTATTAACTACAGAGAAGAAGGGAGAAACAAAAAGAAACTTTTAAATTAACTGTGTTGTAATAAGATTGATTCCGATCTCAGCACGTCTATTTATCAAGGCTGCACCAGGTGTTTTTGTTGAGGCTTGAGCAGCTTTCGTGTACGTACGCTAAGGTTGGAAATGTTGTCAAAGCTTCTGAGACGGAGGCAAAATGAATTATGCACGTTTTTATCCCGGAGGACTCGGTCATTTTATGTCTGACCTCGAAATGCACTGGGTGCATTCGCTATTGCGGTCTCTGTTTTTTTTTTTTTTTTTTTTTTTTGGCTACATTTATCTGTAAGTTACCAGTAATACACGATGCCAGGATGCTTGAAAGCAGAGTTCGTCAAACTTCTTTTCTTGGTTGAATTAAGTAAGACATTTCTTCTTGAGTGCATTTTGAACAATTTTAAACTGTTTACTTCATGCAAGAATACAGAGTCTTCTTTTGCGCTCAGCTTTGCCTCCCCACGTTAGTCTACGCACGTCCAAAACCACAACACACACATAAAAAACATAGTCTATTTAGTTCTGACATTTTAACAATGATTTCTCACTCTTTCTTTTTGGCTGCTCTATATTATTATAATTATTATTTAACTTTTGCTGAGTCAATAAAATTTTTGTTGAATCAACGGAATTTTTGTTTAATTCAACGAAACATTTACTACCGTGTGCCTACCTTCAGAGTGGATGTTTATTTATTTATTTATTTTTTATTTTTTTTAACATTTAAGAAATTTCTTACCGATGTGCATCGTATTTTCGAAGATAAAAATTGTTAATAACTTTTGTAAGTATGTATAATATTAAATATTTTGTTTTTTTCCAAGCTATCCAATCATTGCTATACAATGGCACATTATTAAAATTCAAATTTAAATGAAGCCTTCGCCAACTGTCTCAAATTGGTAATCATGGGGTTTTTATGAGCGGGAAACTGAGGCCTGAGTTATCTGGGGGGGGGGGGTGTCTTGGCTTACTTTGAAACCTTTTATGTGTTGACTTAAACCACTTTTCAATGGCTCTTGACTAGAAAAAAATCACGTTGGATGATAGCGTTTCAGGGGTTGCACAGAAATTACGAAAGAAATAAATTTTTTGCACTCTAACAATAAACGTCTACATTCAAATTCACATAAATCCCCTGATTTTATATTTAAAGATTACCCTATATTTAAAGATATCTATGAGTCGTTTTGTGATGAAAGGCTGAAATTTTATACATTACCTCTTTAGCCTATGGGGCACATTTTTAGTATCTGGGGGTTTTCTTTTCGTTACACAGCTTGAAAATTCGAACTACCTCACTTTTTGAAAATTAACATGAGAATTTTTTTCTTAACATTTTTCCTACTTTGTTTTTCCTCCCGAATTTACATTGCCCATTTATATCTAGTGGATCAAGAATTAAAGCGTATTATCATCTTTTTGGGACAACCTGTACTATATATCAGAGACAGATCAGAAGATTTTCAAGGGAGGGGCGATCAGTATGATGAAGCATATTGTCAGAGATGTCTAACTATTTTTTAAACCTATTTTAAATAGAGCAAGAGCCAGCGACCGCCAGACCTTCGTCATAGTATAAAAGCTGAAACTTTCTCTGCGCATACCCCGCAACAGAGGTAGGAACAATCGGCCATTATAAAGTTTGGATGGTCGTGGCTTTGGCAGGTACCAGGTGGCAAAGGTGTATAAAATTGCCGAAAATTTCGTCATTTCATAAAGCTTAATTTTTTTATAGGTTCTTCTTCGCAGTACTAGAAATCACTTTATCCCTTGCCAGACACTTTTCCATCGTGGCAAACCCCCGCCAGTCAACCTGAAAGTCTTGAAAAACGTAATTCTATTACGAACGCGCTGCAAGAAAGTTCGCGCGTAAGAAAGTTCAGAAGTAGCAGTATAAAATGTGCTTGGCACTTTGTGACAGCTTGACGTACTTCGTCGCGGGAGTTGTACGAACACAACAGTTTTCCATGACTTTGGGATTGTCTGGCGGGGGTTTGCCACGATGGAAAAGTGTCTGGCAAGGGATAAAGTGATTTCTAGTACTGCGAAGAAGAACATATAAAAAAATTAAGCTTTATGAAATGACGAAATTTTCGGCAATTTTATACACCTTTGCCACCTGGTACCTGCCAAAGCCACGACCATCCAAACTTTATAGTGGCCGATTGTTCCTACCTCTGTTGCGGGGTATGCGCAGAGAAAGTTTCAGCTTTTATACTATGACGAAGGTCTGGCGGTCGCTGGCTCTTAGACTATAAAGACGCTATGGGGAAGACTCTCCTTTGACGAATGTTACTTCCCAGAACTGTTCTTTGAACGCCCCACCGTAGAACAGGCTAAAAATGGGTTCAAGATTAAACGATTAAACATGAACAGGTTAAAAAAAAAAAGAGTGACCTGTCTCTGATAGTATGCTTCGCTCTATTTATCGCCCCTCCCTTGAAACTTTTCTGGATCGACCACTGTATATATTTATATACATATATTAAATGTGTTTTCTCCAATCCTTAGAAACATTGTAAAATCACCAAGAGTCACGCGTCTGTCATGTATTTAGCGGCGTCGTCTTGAGATCGGGCGGAAATGAAATAAATATGCATATGTGTCGCCGCCTTGTTTCTCATTCACTGCTGAAATTTCAGTCGCCTCGGCCTCCAGCTAATGAATGCGTTAACCTTCGACAACAACGTTCGAAACAAAAACGGCGGAGTGAGAGAGAAAGAGAGGTCTATCGGAGAGAAGATTAATTGCTTTTCGAATGCTGGATTTACTTTTTCCTTCCCAGTAATTAACAGATATAACAGGTTTGATTCTTTCGAGATTATCGTGGATTAAGTCGGTTGAAAAGATTCGCTGATTGAACCTCTCCATCCAAATCAAGATGCCGCTTGTCAATATTCAATCTACGCAGTGTCAGTGAAGATGTGTTAAGATAATCAAGAACAGTGGTGGGCGTGATTTAGTGTAACACAACGGATTGGAAATCGCAGAAGTTTTCTGCATGTTCTTAATACAGCATAATTATTGTATGCCTGAGTAGAATCGACACAATTTGATTACCCCTAAGAAGGCGACAAACCCCTCCTTTAAAAAAGTTTAACCTCTCAATAAAAACTACATTTTCCCTTGTAAACATAGAAGATTATGGGATTACCTTTTTATGGCCTGTATCCCTTTAGCTTCTTTAACCTGTGGCGGCACGAGATCACCTCCGCTCACACAACACCCGGCAATTGAAGGCCGGTCGAAAAGGTACCTTTTGGCCGAGCCGGATTGCGCATCATTCTACCATCCATAAGTCCCTGGGTTCAAACCCAGCTCTCGCCCCACGCTCTCTCCCCTCATTGGCGACCCGGACAACGAACACGCATTCTCCTTCTCGCCTACAGCGACAGAGGACGCCAGCACCGCCCTTTTCCATCTCTCGCTCGGCTCTTCCAAAGTCCGCAACGAGCGGCAGCAACCTCTCAAAGTCCGCAACGAGCAGCAGCAACCTCACAAAGTCCGCAACGAGCAGCAGCAACCTCACAAAGTCCGCAACGAGCGGCAGCAACTTCACAAAGTCCACAACGAGTGGCAGCATTCCATGAAACTTGGAATATCGTTCGTCAGCCTCCGACTGACTCTCTAGGGGGGAGTAGTGAGGCGGCACGAGATCACCTCCGCGCACACAACACCCGGCAATTGAAGGCCGGTCGAAAAGGTACCTTTTGGCCGAGCCGGATTGCGCATCATTCTACCATCAGCAACCATGCTGGGAGAATTGACTGTACATCAGCACTTCTCCCAAAGTGATTATTAACAGGCGCAGTGAAGATGACTCAGATCCCTCATTGCTAATACTATTCTGTAAAGTACCTCTGCTTGAAATCTCTAACACTGATAATGAATCACTCTGCATGCCGAATTCTTTGTTTTTGAGGATTATCAGAAAACTACACGTGAAATGAATATACAGAAAAAAAAGTCTTACATAGTGGAAAAGTACCAGAGTGCATGAACAACGTTTATAAGGTTGAATTGCAGACACGCCACTGATTTGTAGTTAACTTACACCGTATTACTCAGTTATCTGTTTCATATTAATCTGTTATGCTAAATTGTACGTATAGATACTCACTATGTATTATATTTCTGTTTTGAGATTTATTATTTTTGCTATTTTGAAATAACACTCCGTGGTCATTAAATTTACTATTTGCTTCCTGATACTTGATTTTTTGCTTCTGGCAACGTATGGAAGATCGCAATTTTGTTTTTAGTGTTTCAATCACTAGAAGATTTATTTTTTTCTGACTCATCTTTGAGTTCATACTATATTCATTTGCAATGCAGAGCTCCCATTCAGACAATTAGGTTATTCTGGAAAGGTAAACTATTAAAATCCTGCTAATTAAAAAAAAATATTTTGTGTATGATACTTGACGAAAGTTCCATGTATTAAAAAAATTATTTCCACTTCATATTGTTTTCAGGCAGTTGGGTTGGCTGTTTCCCTGATAACCGCCTGATCTCATGGTACAGTCCGTATTTTTTTTTTTTTTTTTGGTTATTTGTACAGAAACTCACACATGCATAATTATAGAAAACCCTTTTTCTAAAAGTACGGTTTCTTCCATAGAAAAATGAATATTATTTAATTTTTATAGTTATTTTCCGATTTAATTTGATTATGTTTACTTGGTTTATTAGCCAAACAAAATCATAAGAAAGTTATATGCTGTAAAACAGGAAAGAGTAAAAAAAAATTTAATTAGTTGAAAATCGAATCTACTATCTTTGTTTAGAACAGCGTACATTCGAATATAATTACATAGTTGAACAGAATTCAAATAAAATAAAAGAAAATGTAAAACACATATAATTAACAAAGTAATCACTTTAAAAAAATATTAATTCATACATAAATTTTTAACTTTATTTATCCAATTTTTATCTGTCAGTAAAAATATGTTTCGGATAACTGTTCAATTTTATAAATAAAGACATCCATTTTTTGAAAGCGCTTGAAAACTAAATACTATGAAGTACGTACATTACGCATTTTGTCAGAAAACAGGTCTAAGTATTTTCTTTTATAACTATTTAATGTATAACATTTAAATGACATGATAACCTGTTACTTTTTACTTGAAGCTTAATAACTTTGTTTCCAATTTAAGTAATTGGCATACATCTTTCTTTCTGTATCTTTTCCATAATTATACCTTTAAATGGAATTGGAACTCACTTTGAATTTTAATGCACTTTTCTTCAAGCTTAACTGCTACCAAGAAGGCAGAAGACATTTTATGTGACTGAAGCTTATCGTCATAATAAAAAATGTTCTAAGAGAGTTGGAGTTAATTTTTATAAATAGCTGGAGGTGTATGAATGTCTTAGTTTTATTTAAATATTTCTTTTTCATTTTTCCTTTTTTGTGTTAAACTGATTATCTTCTTGTAAAGGGGAAAAGGTTATTTGTACTTCTACATTCTTCGAGCGAATCCACAAACAAATTGTTATTGAGCTGCCTTTGCTTGTCATGGATGACTTAATATAGATTATATCCTTGAGGTTGAGTTTAATCGCATTAAGCCTGTAATTAGTTTGTTGATGTGGTAATTATTTGAAACATATAGGATGCATTGTGTGTGTTGAATATGAAGTATTGAATATTTATAGACTTGATGAAAGTCTTCTAGGGGTCTGATGAATATACATGCAGAGCTCGACTAAGCCAACATGGGGCGAGGGACTGACATTTGTCATGAGGTCCCCTTTCATCTATACCCTTTCATGCAGTTTACAAAAATTTGGAAGCCTGAAATTACAGGCTTAAGTTCCAGGCTTTCTATTCTTGTGGATGCTTGGAACTTTTATGGAAATGAAAAAGAGCGGATCTTTGGCACCGCCCAACATATTTATATTGATCAGACATTCAATACTTTATTCAAAATGCTTTATTAAAACCTTTTTTTTTTCAGCCTTAGTTTTTATTAAAACCTTTTTTTTTTCATAGTTTAAAAACTGTTTTTAGAGAAATCTTTAAACACAGAGAGGGAGGAAATTTTTTCTAGAAACAAAATATTTCTATAAATACAGTAGGAACATTTCTTGATTTGGGTCCCCCTCTTTGGCTGAGGTCCCGGGTCAGCTGCCCCGCCTGCCCCTGCCTTAGTCAAGCTTTGTATGCACATTGTCTTATGACTTTAAATGACAAATTAAAGGCTTGACAAAATAAAACGACGTAAATATGTTTCACCATGAAAGTACGGCCGCTACTGTAATCTTCGTACTACATTTGATAAACGTTTTTACAGTTGAAATGTTATTGACATTTTCGTAGATTTTCCGTTATGCTATTCGTCGCATGTCCTAATTGACTTACAAAAACTTTTTTTTTTTTTTACAGAGTTAAATTACGATAACAAATTAATTTATTATTATCAATTTAATTTCTATCTGTCATGTTTAAAAGTTTCCTTTTATAGCATCCATCTAATTACGATGAATTTTAATGATGAAAATTTTAAGGGTTAAGTTAAAATAAGAAATGATGTTTTTATTAGTCTCTCAGCACGCTTAATAGATATTATACTACTATGTGAAAAAGAATTGAATAGATATTGAAATAGAAAGTACTGATAATTCAAAAATCAGAAAATGCAAAGATTAATAAGAAAGAAGACGAAATAATAATTAAAAAAATATATGATGTAGAAACCTCAAGATTTTCATGCACGTCTATTAAATTACATAAATTTTGGATGCACTTCATTCAAATTCATTTAATTCGAAAATGAGAACGATAATTCAGTAATAATAAGGTTTGATGATTTCTCTTCAAATAAACGACATATCGCCCAGCTAGGTTTAGTTTCACAAAACCTATATTTCTGGAGCCACATTTAGCGATATTCCACCCAAACTCTTTCAAATCTGGCGATATTTTGGGCTGCCCCAAACAATGACTGTCCATAGATTTTTAACGTATTGAAACTGCCCATAAAACTTTATGTACTGTATGCCTTTGGTGACCCTCTAAACAAATTTTTGACCCTACATTCTTACATATTTTATTTGAAACTGAGATACGATACTTCAATAGTATTTTAAGGTTGGGAGATTTCTTGGCAAATATGATAGCTATCTTCCAGCTGGGTTAAGCTTTAAAAATTTAATTTGGGGCCAAATTTTGTGACATTTCGTTAAAATCGCCAAAATTGGCAATGGTTTGCGAGATTTTGAGCATGATTTAAATAATGACTGACTATAGACTTGTGTGAACATTATGTTTTGAAGCTGTCCATAGGTTCTAATGCTTTGAAATTTTTTCTGGTGACCCTGTAAGTAAACTACTCAGTCGATAGCAATCGAAAAGGTGTTTAACTAGACGTCGGAACAGTTAAATATACAATTTCAACATTGTAAGCTTAGTAGTAATTTAGTAGATGCGGACGTACAGATGCCAAGAAAAAACTAGTCGAAAGGGACTCGCGGTTGTTTAAAACAGACCGTGAGTGCATACATACGTACACACATACATGCATGCGTATGTTAAGATGTCGCTCAAAAACTCATCAAAGTAAATTTAGAGATGGCCAAAATCGATTTTTCGCCCAAAATCTGAATATTGAAATTTCCTGCGATCCCTATACTACTTTTTTTTGTTTTACTTCGTATAAGAGAGTAATAACTTGTGCACATATTGTTCTTTTGAGTTCATCAATAACACTAGACACAGGCGATTGGAGATATATCTATATTCATTACAAGTCTGTCAATCCATAATTCGTTAAATGAAGGATGAACAAATAAAAGAATTAAGTGGTCTTAAAATATAAGGATTACACTCGTATATTTCATATCCAATTAAGAATGAGCTGAATTGGTCGGTATATTGCTATAAACGTGCATCTCATAACAATTCTTGTGACTTTAAGTCAATACTCATTATATTAAAATAAATTGGAAAATTGCTATTTCTTTTGACAGCATAAGAAAATTGTATTGGTTTCTTTGTTCAAACACAATTTATAAAGATGACATGATTCAAGTTAAAATAGAAATTATGTAAAGATTTTTTCCTCCTCTTTTATGTCAACGGAAGGTTGGTTGGTTGTTTTATACGGACCTAACTGCTCTTGAGAAAATGTTTGTAATTTGTATCTATTGTTTACTAAATTTTTGCTAATTTAGATTGATTTTTTTAATTTTACAAAGTTTAGCATTACTTTTATAAACTTTCATTATTGTGTATGCGTATTTCAACTTAACATCCTCTCTCTGTATTAAAAGAAATTTTCAGTCTTGGAATAATGTTAAAAAACGCATTGTATTTAATCTATATTTTCTATGGTACTTAATGAACTAACATATTATGTACTCAAATTAATAATTCATGCTATTTCAATAAAAATGATTAAGATTTTCGTGACATATATACCACTGAGTAACATGTTTAAAAAAATTTTGAATAGTATTTAATTAAAAATAAATTTTCTTCCTGTAGCTTCCCCCCCCCCCCGTTTTCTGTGAAATAAAATCGTTTAGATGTATTGCAAGCATATATAAGTATACAGGGTGATTCTAAACTCTTGAGGTAAAATGAAGGATGATGCAGGAACAAGAAACACAAAGCAACTGTCTTGGGGTCTGGAACGCTGTCTTCATGTACCCATTAATAACTTTTCAAGCAGTGTTGAAGTGTTCGTCCAATTTCTTAATCGGGTTTAATAAACAATGCCCTTTTCTCTGAAAATTTCATCGAAGAAAGCAAATAGAGTTTGTGAACCATCAATTTTAGTTAATTTCTTTCTACGAAAGCTATATTAGTTTTTAACCCCTTCAGTCTAGCCCCCGTGATATTTCTGGGATTGAGAGATCCAAAAGTTATGCGACAGAAAGGTTAGAGTATTTCAGTTCTTATGCATAGAATTTTTTTTTTGCATCAAAATGTCGAAAACCTTAACATAAATGCATATATGCGCATACATTTATTTTTATACAATCTTTTTTAAGTAAAAAAATATGTACTTTTTTAATCATTTTCTTGAAGGTAATCCGACCTTTAAGTGGTTAACAGGCCATGGTCGATAAGTTTACTATTAATTTAACACGTCCTTGAATGTGATTATTAACAGGTGAAAACGACGTTTCCGACCCCACGTTGCTATGCGATTCTGAACTATCTTGGTTCTTTCTACCACCCCTTGCAACCCCCCCCACACACACACAAACAAAGGGTTCTTAATCACAATGTATGTTACCTGATTTCAAGTACAAAATCTTTTGAATCCGAACTTAGCTCTAGGAGCTAAGTTCGGATAAAACTGTTATTTTAACCACAGTATAACGAAAAAAAAAATAATAATAATAAAATAAATGTTTATAAGCCTACAATATTTTATCATTTATGAATTTATTTGTCTGTGACATTCCACATTATAAACTTATCAGTCCTTTTAAAGTTTTGTATAAATGAAAATATGTGACGTTCAAACATACTGACGTTCAAAAATTTCTTTTTTTTTTCTGAAATCTTGTTTCGGTAAGATGAAGAACTGACGCGTACTGATCCTGACTAAGGCAAGGGCAGACGGGGCAGCTGCCCCTGACCCCATAATAAAAAGGGCTCCAAAAATCAAGAAATAACACTCTGTATCTGTGGATACATTTGCTTAAGCCAGTATGAAAGGGGTCTCCAAGAGAGACGTTTGCCCCGGGTCTCAGGTTGGCTTAGTCGGGCTCTGGTCGTTTATTTGTGAGTAATTTTCCATTATGACGTTATGTGTGTGCAAATTCAGGGAACGAGGGGGAGGGGACCAGATTGCATCACCATCCTTCAAAAGACATTGCTGAATGGTAACATAGTGCTTTATTATACACTTTGGATGGGTAAAATGAGCTTTTTTATAAATAACCCTTTACGGAAATTTTTACATGGGTTCAGAGTAACAATTTGCTGTATTGTGCGTTTTGTTTGGGTAAAATGAACTTTTTTCAAACATTAGATCCTCCTCAAAATGTTCCTGGATCTAACACTATGTGTGTGTGTCGTGTGTGGTATGGAGGTAGTCAAGTCAAAATGTAGTTATCAATTAAAAAGCATGTGTGCAGCTGAAAATTTTATACGTTCAAAATAAATGGTTAAAAATGCATGTTCTGTAATGAATGATCAATCATTCTGAAACACCCAATATACTTGTAGCAGTAAATCTATTATTAAAACAAGTCCAGCTGGATTCTAACCTTAATCAGTATCAAAATGCAATAAAAACCGTCAATTGGCTTCATTGTAAAGGATAACTATCTTTTACCTTTCATTCAATTGCACACGTAATTTGTTTCTTGCCATGTGTATACATAGTTAATCCTAAAATGTCCTTAAGGCAGGAATCCAACGTTGTGAACTTTGAATGCAATAAACTCGTTACATGCTTTTAATATTTCCTCTTTACTGTCGTTTCGTTACCTCCCAAATGTAAGTTCAGAAATGAAATAAAATTTGATTTCTCGAGAAACGGAATTTTGTTGCTGTATTTTTACTGAAAACTCACTATTATATCTAGTAAACTCGTTGAGGCACTTGCTGTGAAATTTTGCTTAAGTGAGCCCTTTTCCACTGAAAGATCAATTAGAACAATGTAATAATATTACAGTTTAAGGTGAAATGAAACACAAAAACATTATAAATTCTTTTTTTTTTTAATTTCTTAACTTTATCTTTTGTTGACTTATCTTTGTTTCCCACATTGGAAGTGAGCGCGGTTGCCACAAGAGGATCTAACTCTTTCCAGACTTTGTGTTCGCAAAAAATACCAGTACTATTGTACAGGATCGATGTCCTAATTTGTGTACATAAAATAATCTAATTTTTCTGGTGCATTTAATAATCAGGATTGTTTATTTATTTTTTAATTATTAATTTAATCCCAAAAATTAGTTAATTCAAAGAGAATTTTTAAATTAGGTCTGAACGGATTAAGGGATCTTGACGGTTTTTTTTATTCTAGAAGGAGACTATTTGAAACTTCTGATAAGGCAGGTTCTGATAAGGCAATAAAAAATTTCTGTTGTATATAAATTAGTTTGCTGGTAATTTTGTGGACAAGCAGAATCAGACCCAGGCAATTTTTCAAGGTACAGTTGGAGACAGGGTCAGAAAATTTGAGATTTTGAGCTAGAGAATGATAGCTGTTTGATAAAACATTTAAATTTAGCGAGTGTACAGGTTCAATTAATATCTACAACAACTCGAATTTTTATATTGTATTAACTATCTCATGGTTAGTTAAGATCTAGTTTAATATTATCATCGCCTATTGGTTTTCGTCAAAATCCTCAGAAGTGGAACTATAATCATACCGCTTTATGGAAATGCTAGTCAATTGTACAGGAGATGGACCGAAGAGCCCGAGTATTCTATTAGAGTGTCCACTGGAATCTAGCATTTTACTACACACTTTAATGTTTTTAAAACGTCCTCAGCTTTAATTAAGTGACGATTTCTTTCCCTTTAGGCAGATAGTCTGTGCACAGCATTGAATCAATTTTATCTTCTACACATGAAATGCGTCTAATTTCAAAGATTAAAAGTACTGCACAAATTAATATTTTTTTTAAATGTCATGATACGAGTTTCGCACTTTAAAACTCAAGAGACAGGAAAGAGGAGAATCCCGCAAAAGCTCTGAGAAACAAAGCACAGCAGTGTCTTCAATCCTGGAGGATTTCGCGATATCGTTTGTGATTCCTGTCATATTTCCAGAGAACTAAAATATCTTTATCCCTAACCCTTCGAGACATAACTTCGACATTTCCAAGCAACCGCATTTTATTCCACGCAGACGATTCGAACAGGCACGATGTAAATCACGTTCAGAGTTCAACCTTCAGGGGGGATGCAGATGCTTGGAAGACAGAGAGATAAATCATCTCAGAACAAGTATCTACCGTCACTGCCTCTGGGAAGAGTTTGGGGTTTGTGTTACGTCACAGAGAAATCTTTCCAATGATCCGATCAAAAGTATTCAATTCCGAAACATTTAATTTCGGTACACGATTTTGGCAACGGTTGTAGCGCAAGCGTGATGGAAAAGATCGCAGTCTTTGATCACACACCACAGGCATGTTATCTGATGTTTGTTTTATTTCGTGCTGTTCTACAAACGCCTGAATTTTAAAAGATTGTTTTGAATGAAATGCGTGATAACTTTCCGCTTTTCGTACGAAAATGTAATCTGATCATCGCTACCGTAATTCATTAAATATTACGGCATGTTTTATCTGAGATTTGCGTTTTCTGAAGAACGTTTGTTTTAAAAGCGAATCCGTGAAAGTAATGAACTTTGAGATTAAAATTTTTACTAGATTTTGAAGAGAATGTGCTCTCTATATATATTGCTTGTTTCGGTGCTTAAGAAGCCATAATGAATGATTTATTTATAGTTGGAACTTAACCATTTTCTTTTATCGAATGATCAATCTACGTACATTATTTTCATAAATGATAAACCAGTTAAATTCTGAATATTTTGATGCACCAAACAGATGCAAATGTTAGTTCATTAATCAAGAATATTATTTTGAAAAATCATAATTTTCAAATTTTGTTGTATTATTAATTGATTCTACAGACATAGCGAATATCGGAATAGTTGACTCGGAGCTGCACGAAATAACGGATTTGGAAATTCGAATTAATTCTGAAGAATCTTTTTCAAACATTTGCTAATTATTATTTAAAGTTTTTCTGCATTTACCAAATGCTCTTACTTGCCTGTTTAGACAAAATTTTTAATGCATTTGCACATATGTTTCAAGATTAACCCAGAACGATTCTGACAACTTTTTTTTGTTAACATAAATAATATAATTTTAAATGAAGGAGGAATTTTTCCTTTTACAAAGTTCAATTTTCAATTAAAAAATACCTCAAAATCAATGCTAATAAAAACTATTCAGTTAGAAATTAAAAAAAATACCATTACAAACTCGAACTCTCGAATCTAGGCGATCGTTTTAAGAAAAAGAAGTAGTACCTGAATTGGGGATTTTTAAGAATTCAAGTAAAAAAAAATGAAAGGATTCCATTTTAAATATTTCTGCTTTCATAAGGTTTAAGTGTAGTCTCTTTTTTAAACAGATAAGAAGTGTTTTGAAAACTATTAGACTTTCAGGTGTTGTATTTCTTTGAACTTGTATCTTAAAAATTGAACTTAGTAATCCAACCTCCTTCTGTAGTAATTTACATTAATTTGCATCTTCTGTTGGAACGAAGTACTTGCAATGCACAGACCGTCTCTTCTGAAAGATTAGATTTTAAGCTTCCAGCGCCCGCAATACCAACATAAAAGGTCACGCGTATTTCCAAAAATGCAATTGTAAAATTGCGCATTTCCAAGTTTTATTGTATTATTAATTGATTATACAGACTAGCGAATATCGGAATAGTTGACTCGGAGCTGCACGAAATAACTATGTATATAATATTGAAATCACACTGCAATTGTCTTAGGGTTAATAATTACAAATGCTTAAAACATTTGTTTACATACTTAGTGTATCTCTCATATGCGATCCTGCAGAATGGTTAAACTTAAAAGCGTAATATCTTGCGTCAAACAAAATGGACATCGGAATCCAACCTCCTTCTGCAATAAATTACATTAATTTGCACTTTCCGCTGGACTAAGGTACCAAGCGTACGTTCAGATGCGATACGTTTCTGAAATCACTCAAGTACGTTATCACCACCATCTTAAAATAAAGAAATTAATTAAGAAAAAAAAAATCAACAGTTTACTGCAAAAATCAACTGCAGTTTTAGAACCAAAATGCCATCCCATGAACACGCCGCTCTACAATGAGAGGATGAATCTTAAGCCAAAGACGAACGAACAAATGAAGAACAGGGGAGTTAAAAAAAATAAAATAAAAAACGTATTCATTAAATCAAGGAGCGCCGTCGTGGGAGTAAATTACGGGAAAAGAGAGTAGGGGGGGGGGAGAAACACAGCAGAAAATTAGTTTTTCTCTCTTCAACGCTAATTAAAAAAGTGAAACGTGGTTCACGATATTTTAGTACCCCGGAGGAATTTTGACCCCCCGTTGCCTCGAAAATTAAGAAGTTAATTCCGATCGCAAATTGTTCGGAAAGTGAAGCTCCGCAGAGTGGAATGAGTATGGGTGCCCCAGCCTATATGTGTGTATAATGGAAGTATTTATCTAGAAATTTCATTTGCATTCGGTGAAAGCGTTACGAATGGCGGTTAAATTTTTTTTAAAAACCACCGTTAGGATTATAACAGTAGCGGATCTCTAAAAGTTTCAAGGGATCTTTGCGATAAATAGGACAAAGTATATTATAAGAGATGGGTCACTTTTTGTTTTACATTTTTTAAAAATCTTCAGCCCGTGTTTAAACTGTTCGCTCTGAGCACGGAGAAGACTCTCTTTCTTTGACTGATGTTGCTACCAAAAATGGTTCTTTGAACTCGTCGTAACTCAGCGATCGTGCAAAAGGCAATGCTGGTCTCCAGCGGAGCATCCTTAGAACCATTCTCGGAAACAACATTGGTCAAAGATGGAGAGTCTTCTTCAGTTGCATTTTTAAAATGAGTAGAGGGAACAGGTTAAACAGGAGTTCAGTAATGAGTTTAAGAACACTCAGCTGGTGGGTGATCGCCACATTGACCACTCCACACCTTAGATCAGTCATTGGATTATAACAGATTTTTTAAAGTATTTTTTGCCTTGAATGACTTCTGTGACTTAACATAGACTGAATTAAAAAAAGGAGGGCGTGTCATTAAAAAAAATCTTAAACTAGCGTTGTAAGGATTTTAAACCCCTTAACAAACTCCTCGTATACCACTCCCAGTATTTACCACAGCGTGCAAACAACTTTCAACTTTTGCTTTTGGCTAAATCAATTCTTTTATAATTTTAAATCAATCATAAAATAGTGAAATCTGCAAGATACAAATATTTTAAATTCCCTGCGAAGTGAAACATTTTAAGTATGTGTTGTAAAAAATATCTTGAAAATTTACGTTTTAGAACATTAGTACAACATTTTGTGAACGAGAAACTTGCGATTAATTTTACATAGTGACACCGCAGAATATCGTTCGCAATTTACAGCTGTAAATCTGTTAAATTAATCAAAATGTTTTAACTTTGACATGGAAAACAAAATGCACTATGCTATGGAGCAACTATTTTTAATTGTTATTACCATTTCGTTTTATCTCGAAATGTGCAGAATAAAAGTTGTTAGGGGGTCATAACCCCCCCCCCATGAGAAACTTTTGCCATACAAAATGTATAGTCTTCACTGCATTATCACACACACGTATACATATATATGAGTTGTAGTAGTCGTAACCCCCCCCCCCCCCCCATGAAAAATTTCTTTCTGGCTACGTCCCTGATGCATTTAATATACTTTTATAAAATATTTTAGATTTAAAATACATTTTTACTGAAATATCTAAAAATAAATGCAACTTTTAATATTAATTTTATTGCATCAGCTACAGATAAAATAATTTATTTTTGCAAAGTTCACTGAGTCCGTGGAAAACTGAATGTTCAAGGTTTACATTCCCGTTTGTCTTCTTTTTAATATTGTCCTTCCACAGATGCATTAAGATAATTTTGAAGGCACGAATATGGGGTTTGCAAAATTACAAGGAAGAAAATTAAAGAAACTACACGTCAGAACTTTTTTTTTTGAGTTTAATAGTTTAATTAACTGAATTATGATCAAGTTTTTGAATTAAGGCAAGGCAGTAAAATCCTGATTGATAGGGAATCAGCTTTCAAATTGGAGGGTATTTCAAAATTTTAAATTTATAAGTACTAAACATGTGCATTTTTCAGTTCATTTGTAGAGGTCTTTTGTTTTGTCTTGAAGATATATGTATTTAGAAATCAATTTCCTTCTTAAAGAAGCGTTAAATTGCTGAGTGCTTTTGAATGGGTGCCTAAGCTCGTTCATTCGTCTGATAAATGTATCAGTAAGAGTTTAATCCTCCAAGCGGCTGAGACGTAAAATCCCATTCACTTCATTCCAGTTTTCACTGCAATGCATCTATGATTTAAATTATTTATAACACCAAGGCATCATAAAATACATTTCGATATTAAAGCTTATGGGTATTTTAGAAGTTAACTTTTTAATAATTACAAATCTTCCTATCAAAATTTTATTTTTTTAATAATTTTAAAGCTGCATGAAAATTTTGCAGTGAAAACAACTTTACATTATTTGCCCATTTCCAAGACGCTCAGAGGGTTAAACTACTGTTTAAACTAGTGTATTGAGTGTTTAAACTAGTGTTTTGAACTGTCTACTGCCTAACAGCCCTACTCTCTACAGTCTAACTGCCAATTAGAAAAAGGGGTATTTTTAAATCTTTTACAAAAACCTGCATTGGTTAAAATAATTCATTTTATATACCATGAATTCATTTGTGCAATTCATTTTTCATGTATTGATTCTCTTTGAAAATGGGTCTTAAATATGACAATTTTGCTACCTATGTGTGATAACTAATCGATGCGCAAAGTATTGTTGCCACTTCAGTGCATAAAATTAGAATACATTCTACGCATGCTACGCGTCATAAATTATTTAATTGCAAACACTTTCCTTTCTTCGTTCCGTCACTGTGTTAAAAACTGTATCTCATTACATGCATCTCAATTACTCCGCCCCCTAGTGAAAAAGAAAACCACGTTCTATTATTAGAAATCACTTGCTGTAATCGACTTTAAAACGATTCCCGCAATAGCGTCTGAGAGGAAAATGAATTTGCATTTTATTATAATTTGTTAATATAAAACCCATAGAATCGGTAATCATTTATAAGCATTTAATGGTAAACATGGTAATCAAATGCACAGTGGTTGAGAGATGTTTTGCATGTGAATAAATTTTCTGCCTAATAATTCAGAGTATTCATCGTATGGAAATGAAGTTGAATTTTATTTTTTTCCTTCAGTTTAACCACCTGTTGGAAAAGTAATTTTTTCCACCGATTTGAATTTTTTTTTCCAGTAGCTTTTGCACTTTACACGATCACTTTTTTATATCAAGGCACACCATCAAATGTGATGTTTACAAATGAGTGGCTTAGTGAATATAGAACGAAGTTCTGACAGTAATTCTTCATTCGATGAAGGCGAAATAAAAAAGGAAAAATTTTAATGTCCGTTTTTTTTTGACACAGTTTAACCTCGAATGAGTTTCCTTTCGTTTTTATGTATTTTCATTGACGGGCAATTGTTCAACCCTGTCTTTAAATATTACAACTTTAACTTAACTCATTTCAAGACGTCATACGTTGCCGAAATTATGCTCAATGAAATGTTTAGGGTGGCAATATAATATCTCACTGCTCCTTTAATAATCTCTTCTTCAGGCTGACTAATATTTACTTATGGAACATCCAGGCCTGTCGAGAGGGGGAGGGGAAGAGGGGGATTCCAACCGGGCCCGTGTTTTTTGGGGGCCCGGGTTAAACTTAAAAAAAAAAATGTCTATATAGACAGAAATAGAACTCTTTGTATTGAGTCGCCACTAGCGAAAGAACTATACTTTAAAATTATTATTCATACTTTCGCCTCAAAAAAAGCGAGAAAAGCTAATTTTTTAATAGTTTTGATTTTGGAAAGAAAAAATCCAATTATTCGTATCATAAAGACCAACATTAAACTATTTAATGAAAGCGTCTTTTTTAAACTAAAATTTGAAAATGCCAAATAGTGAAAAAAAAAGCAGTTTATTTGTATTTTACAATGTGAATAACTTTTTTTTTTTTTTTTTTTGAGGAGGAGGAGGGGGGAGTGGGATGGGGAGGGCCCGGCAGATATCCACCCCCCGGGCCCGAGTTTGTCTGTCGACGGGCCTGGTAACATCATATTATATTTTCTCTATTAATTTTTTTTAGAAAAGGAATATTTAAAAAATAAGTCATTAATTTTAAAATTGAATATGAGGTTTAACGTTTATCTTATTTCCAAATTTTTAGCACTATTCATCGCATTTCAGATTTAAGTCCATGAACACATTCAGCATCCACGTATACAAATATATCAAGTAACTATGATTAATATTAAAGAAAAATGTTTTTTTTATTTTTCTTAGTATCAGTTTGTAATTATAATTTTTAAATAATTAAACAGCGATTAAAATATATTTTTCTTTTTTTTTTGGGTGTGTGTATGTGAAAAACAGCTAAGGTCACACATTAATAGAGTTTTTAAATTGTACTTAACCCCCTTTTTTTAGCCAGATCTTTGTTTTAAACAGTAAATGTGTCCTGTGCACACGACAGTAGGAAAAAAGGAAAAAAATAGTTTACTGTATACTTTAAGCAACTTACTTCCTGTTTCTCAATGGGAAAGGATATTCTGATGCAAAAAATGGCAGTTATGGTTTTTAAATAAAAAGTTAGAATACTGTTTACTGAATTAATGTTGTAGAGTGGTTATACTTTTGTTTATCCCCCTTAGCACTAGATTCTTATGAAAGTATCCACAATTGTAAAGTCATTTATTAAAGCACATACTCTTGTGTCTCTGCGTGTTAATTTATGTACAAAAAAATAATTAATTTAATAATTTTATTCAAATAAATAAATTTTGTTGTTTCTGTTCACTTGGGACTATATACCCTGTCTCGTAAGGATACATCTATAAGAGAACATAACTTATTAATTACGTGTTAGTAAACACTTTACCTTTAACAATTTACATTCAATAAATCTCGCAAGCGTTTGTGGCCGTTTGACTAATGGTTTGTTTCAGAATTTTCTGGGGAACCATGCGTTTTGCTCTGTTAAAGTATGAACATGCATAATAAAACTGGAAAAAGCAGGGAAGTACTTTGAATGTTAATAAATTGTAAGTTTTCATTTGAACTTCGTATGGAATTTTCTTTTTCTTTTTTTTTTATTAGGAAACTCCACTGACAAATTAAATTGGTTAAACCCCCAATAGAATGCTGAAACATATTAATATATCTCTATTAAAAAATTCTATTGTTTTTATATCATTAAACTTCATTTTAATTAATAGGGCATTGTCGGGAGGGGTGGCGCAACGAGAGGGATGGACTATCAATTATGCCTGAAGGAAATAATAGTTTTAATTTATGACTTTTTCCATCAGATTAGTAGCCATAGCATCATAGTTATTGATGTAATTCATTTTAATTACAAATTTCAGTGAGTTTATGAGGGAAAAAAGCTGTTTTCCAACATCAAATGTAAATAACTTCTTATACTTTCGATGCAAGTTTCAGTCTCATTTATTGTAACTAACAAAATTCTTCTTAATGTTTTGTAGACCTAATAATATATCTTTTATAAATTGGCAGTTCAGTCAGGCCTAACAGCTGCATATTTTTAGGACTAAGTTATTTTGTTGAGATGTAGTGTAGAGGTAGAGATGAGACACTTAAATTTAGGGAGGGATAGTACACTGAAGAAGGAATTTTACATTCCACACTTTGAATTAGAGAGGAAAAATTATGAGAAAAAATGAAAATTTATCTTTCCAAAAGAAACTGATTGTTCCATTTTTGATCAAGACTATATTACCACAAAACTGCATCCACTAAAGACGATTCGCGCAACTAATCTTGCACAGGCATATTTTTCATTTGGTTTGGACAATATGTTAAGTAAATACATTTTATAATATGCAATAAACCTTGGGAACTTACATTTTACACTGTCATTTTCCTTGAATACTTATGAAAATTCGGCAAAAATTTCAATTTTTAAAAACATGTTTTATACCTCCCTCACGTAAGAGAGGGATACCGATAAACACCATCCAACCTTGACTTTCGTTCTTTTTATTGATTTTTTTTTTTACAGTGTCCTTACATTTTCTTAATGTTTTAAGAGCTAGTGTATAAAATCTTTACCACCAAAAGAGATGCAGCTCACAATTTTGACTGATACGTTTAGAGGTGATATCTGCCTATTCTTCTAGATGTTTTGAGTGTGACTCCTTCAATTTCTCAATTAAAAAAAGCCATTAAAGGTTTGAGAATTTTCTAATGCCGTCCTTTCCCAGAAACTTGTAACTATTGTCACGAGGATTTATGCTCCTTCACAGATTGAACGTAGGCCACACGCAAATCATGAATCTTTAAATACACTGGTCTCCAAAAGCTAAGGAACAGCGTGTTTTTTGAAGCTAACCATAAAAAAATGACACTAACAATAAAATTTATAGTTTATGTAAATGATAACAATGAACTTTGTGCAAATTTATGCAAAAACGAAGCTGCCGCTTTTTTTTTTATAGAAAAGAACACGCACATATGAGTGAGAGAAAAATATGCAAATATCAGGCTTTTGCAATTACGCGTGCAACTTTTGTTGATTTACAACTTTTGTTGGCAGATTCGTTGACAATAGGCAGTAGGGGCCCGAAGTGTCTGAGAGAAGGCGTTTGCCAAATTCGTTAAGGTGGCGGTCGGTCGGATAATGGAAGGAAATGGGGTTGTCACAGGCTGATGCTGCTAGGCATTTTAATGTGTCCCGCAGTGTGGTCCATCGTTTCTGGAATCAATATCAAACCGAAGCTTCTGTGTCCAGAAGACATGCTCCAGCTACAACACCTGCAAAAGACTGTTTTATAGCTGTATTTCGGCCCGAAGGAGATGAAGCATTTCTGTGCCGCAACTTGTTGCACACTACTCTGTAGCATCAAGGTGAAGAATATCCGCTAGTACGGTGCGAAGGCGTCTTCCCAATGCAGGTTTCTATGCAAGGCGATCAGTTGTGTGTGTCCCCTTCAACGGACGATGGAGAAGGGCCCGCTGATCGTCTGCAAGAAAACACATTTCATGGACTAGACAGCGATGGGCTTCTGTACTCTTTACAGACGAGTCCAGATTCACACTGGAGAGCGATTCAGGACGTCTGCTGATCTGGAGGGAACAAAGCACCAGTTACCGAATTGGTGGAATAATGGTTTTGGCAGGGATCTCACTCGTTGGTCAAACTGTGCAAGTGTTCCAGGGAGGAACTCTGGCTGCTGTAAGATATCAGAATGAGATCCTTGATCCATGTGTCCGCCCATATGCCGATGCAATTGGCAATAATTTCATTTTGATGGATGATAATGCACGACCTGATTTGTAGTTGTTGAGGAATATCTTGAGGGTCTTTGAGACTATCTTAATGGACAGGTTGCTGCTTTAAGTACACCTCCAAGATCTTTAGGAGAGCTAGAAAAAAGCTTCTTCCGTGTCTGGTCTTCGCTTCCCATTTCGGTAACCAATGCATTCAAGCTAGGTTGTGGGCATATCCCTTATTAAAACTCATTTTTATTATGTTTCTATGATATTTTACAACATGAAACTGTGATATATTATTTTTTCCAAAAATGGACTTTTCAGCGAGATCAAAAAAAAAAAAATCATTTTTGCGTTTTTATTATTAGGGATGGACCCGAGACGATTTTTTGCGAGATGAGACAGAGATTTACACCTTTTTTTAGGAGACGAGACACACATTTTTAAAATTACGATATGGCGATTTTGCGAGACGAGACAAAGATTTTAGGCTGTTTCTCGAGACGCGAGACTGTTATTTTTTCGTCTCGCTTCTATCCTTATATTATTATGTGAACTTGATGTTGCAGTCAATACATAACTTTTTTGTGCACATGTCATCCAAATTTGGTGTTTCTACATTCATTCATTTGAAAATTAGGCGCAAAAAAAACTGTTGCTCCTTAACATTTGGAGGCCAGTGTAATAGATTTCAATCGAGCGGGTGATGCCATGATAAACGTGAAACTACGACCCTATACTTTTAGTTCTCATTACGCTTTATGCTGCACTCTATAGACGGGGGCGTTTGTAAACATTTTTTTTTTTTTTAGAGTAATATGTGCCTGGGACTTCCTTGGTGGTACCGAACCATGGGTCTGTTCGTTGTGGAGCCCTCAGCTGCCTCTGTGCTGAGGGCAACATAAACTGATTTTACTAATTTTTTGGCATATATTTTTTGTCCCTCCCAATGTTGTCCTAAAAGTTTACCCCCTTTTTTTCTTCTTTTGCAGATTCGAGGCGCTGCAGTTGAGCTTCAAAAACATGTGCAAGTTAAAGCCCCTCCTGGCCAAGTGGCTGGAGGAAGCGGACAGCACTACGGGTTCACCAACCTCCATAGACAAAATAGCCGCCCAAGGAAGGAAGCGCAAGAAGCGGACGAGTATAGAGGTCTCCGTTAAAGGGGCCCTCGAGAACCACTTCCACAAACAGCCGAAGCCATCCGCGCAGGAGATAGCGGGCCTGGCGGACAGCCTGCAGCTCGAGAAGGAGGTGGTTCGGGTTTGGTTCTGCAACAGGAGGCAGAAGGAGAAGAGGATGACGCCACCGGTCACCATGGGCGGGAACCCGGGCACCCCCGGGGAAATGATGCTCGCCCACAGTCCCCCCCTGCACTCGCACAGTCCTCCCATGCTCTCGCCTCCTCAGCAAGGGCCCCCGCACTCCATGCACGGACAGTCGCTGACGGCCCACTGACAAATGGCCCCCAGGTTCGTCTTGCCAGGTTTCCAGTAAGGCGATTTGCACAACGGACAACAACCATGACCTCCTTATATAGCCCATTCCTTGCGCTCGGGCCTTTCGAAAAATAAAGGTTCTTTGGGATCTATTTCTACCTCAGGGTAGGATCAGTGATGTGAAGGTGGACGCTGAGCGCGAGAACAAACAAAAACAAAAAGAAAGAGATATCGACTCCTCCCCCCTTATACATAAAGAAATATATTATATATATATTGTAAATAAAATGGACCGCTGCGGACTTGCGATGCTTTTTTTGCCGGACGCTGCTGCCAATGTACCATAAGAGAAGAACACTGTAAAGGTCGACGTTGTGTGGTCGCTCATCGTATATAAATAATATATATATATACATATATATATATAGTGCCAATATTGTCCTCAATTTTTCACCTCAGACAGTTTTTTTAAAAGAAGAAAAGAGTACGTTCACCACTTTCCCACACACGCAGTCATCTGTTCATTTGAGAAGAAAAAAAAAGAAACTAAGGCTCAAGAGTATTTTGGAGGTCTCTTCACAGGCCGTGCATTATTCATCTGTCATCATTATGTTCAAGTTACACTAGTGTTTGAACGCTGAGATCCCGAGCAAGTATGATGGTAAGTGAGTTTCTATCTTTTCCCAGTATTCGACCGCACCAAATAGCGTGTATGACTATTACTTTTAAAGCCTTTGCTACAAAAGGCTTTAACATTACATGTAACATTATTTAATACACTACTTTTAAAATACTGGAGTACAAGGGAAAAAAAAGAAAAACTTTACTGAGCTCTTTTGTAAGTTTGGACAATTAGACGTCACCGCAAGCGATTTTAGTTATATTTTTTTAGGTTTGGCGTTAATTTTAATGCCTGCCGTCCTCTAATTTTTAAGTTTTTCATTAGTTACATTGTGAATTTCTCAATGTTTCATAAGAAAAACAGTAAATTTAGTCTATTTATAACATTGAAATGCGGAAGATCATTCTGCAAAACATTAGATTCACAATGGTTTCTTAGTTTTAATCCTTGCAAAAGAGGGTATGATATCAAAACATATTTTGGCCTGAAAAGGAGATGAGAATTCTTGTATTTAGATAAAATTAATAGAAATCTTAACTTTTTAAGCCAAATGTTTAAACCAACGGTATTCTTAGCGTCGTGAAAAATACAAACAAAACATAGCCAACTTTTCATAATCTATAGTAATAGAATTAAAAAAAAATTACTTTTTTTGAAGTATATTTCATTATTTTCAGTGGTAAAATAATATTGCTTTAAAAAAATGTTATATATATATATATATATAACCCAAAACCAAATCGTTGGATAATTTTTCTGACCACCAATTCGTCTTTTGTTATTCGTCAGTTACATAATCTTGACCTAAATTGTAAAAAACTGCCGAATGAAACCTCTGGTGTTCGTTTAAAAGTATTGTGCCGAAAATCACTTATCTTACTTCAAAACCGATAACGATTGATTGGATTTCATTAAAACCAATCTTCTTTGTTCTTCACTGATTTATCAGTGCACGACAAAACGTTACTAAATGTCGTTGTTATTCTGCGATGAATCCATTACATTTTCACTGTTAAGATGACTGAAAAAGTCGGATAACTTATCCCCACCGCCTTGTTTATCTTTCAAGAAAATAATAAAGCAAAACATATTACTAAAATTCAATATTAAACTAATATTGATGAAACACACGTCGGCGAAATTTTCGAAGAATTATAAAACAGGCCCTTACAACTTGAAGGGCAGAAATTTTTCCAATGAAAAAATATCAGGGAACTTGTTTACTTGTTCGGAAAAATATTTCCAGCAGAATTAGAACAGAAGTTATTGGGAATGCAGCAATTCTTTTTAAGTTTTTGTTAATTTAACCGTAAATAATGCTTAATTAAATGGCACATTTAAGTCAATCATAGCTGTACAAACATATTTAAAACTCTTCTAAATTATTTACAGGATCAATTAATGCGACTTGCGACTAAACAAATAAATCAGTGAAATTAAGTTGACTTTTAATTAATTGAATTACATTTCAGTTTAAATAAGTAATTGTGAAATTACAATGACAAATTTATCTTCAGGAAATGCACACTCTATGGCACTATAATTAAATTTAAAATGTCTTAAATATTCTTAATTATATTAGAGTTGAGGGGAAAAATTTAGAATGTACGCGATACTTTAATTAGCGTCTAAATTGGCTTCGATAAAAGTAAAAATGAAAGAGTGTCTGTGTAAATATAATGTTGATGCATTGCTATTTACTCATCTTTTGCTTGCTGTTGCAGTTTCACAAATATTAAATATTTTTATCAATTCCAATATCACAAAAAATGTTAATATTTTTTTAATAACCGATACTTCTCACCGTAACAATTAAGCAATTTTTGATCAGTGGAATTTTGGCTGATCTTAGCAATCTTAGCACTGTTTTACTGGAATTGGTTCAGAAGTTTACATGAATGAAGCTCCTTAAGGGCTAGTTATCTGGACCTAAACGCTTTCAGAAACTTTACACTAGGATAAAATTGCATGATTTTTAATATGTTCAACTGTTATTAGAATGAGAAAATGCTTTTTCTTCACCCTTATACAAAAAGATGCTTTTAAGGTGACAAAAATACCTTTTCAATTCTTTAACGAGCTAATAAAACTATAAAGTTCTTCTCACGTATTGTTGTATGGAAAGAAAAATGTTTAGTTGATCGTTGTTTTCTATTTAAGTTACTTATAAACTCCATAACTGATATTAATTTCTGAAACAGAACTTTTAGAGTTCAGAATGTAGCGGTGTAATGCTACAGAGAGTGTCTAGAACAATATTACTTTTATATCCACTATACAGTTGTCCTAAAAACACGTTGTCCTGCAGGTATTGACAGTTAATATTTTAAAAGGCAGTGGTAACTATACTTCCCACCAAATTCATTAATTTTAAATGTCGATGGGACACTACTTTCCCACCTATGATTTGCGCTGCCAGATGCTGATAACTCCACACACTTTAGATATTTTTAATAAATATTATGTAATAATAATAAGTAATAATAATTAAAAATAATTTTACGAAATGAGTTAAGTAAATTTATTTTTATAAATCAACCTAAATTCCAAAAATACTTTAACATAACATTACTAGAAAAAACTGGCCCTATAAAGGGTTAAGATTGATTAACAGTGACACTTCTGAAGAAGATACAGTCTACATATGTGGAATGAAACCTTCTGCCTGTCACCTTTAAAGGGAAATTTTTAAAAGTGCTTCTTTCAAACTGAACTAGAAAGAAAAAATTAGCTCTTTAGTAGTCCAAAAAGTATCGTGCACTTTTCATCTCTATTCGGATGAGATAACTGGTAAAAGTGGGAAAGATTGTTAGTAAAGTCTTTTCTGTGAATACTGACCATAAGCATACCTGTATAATCTATGCATTATAATCCTTTTGCTAAAAGCTACTCTCATGGGAGCCGAAAATAATTTTTTGCTTTGTTTTGTTTAAACTGTTCACTGTTATTGCCATGCCGATAAAGCGATACTTAGTTTAAATTATTAGTAGCGTAGTTCAGGTTTAAGTATTATGTATTCGCTGTTGAGATATTAAAACACTGTAGAAAGATATTCATCATTTAATTCGATGACTCGATATGCTTTTTTCTCGAATTTTAAGAATAAGAGCATGATACATTACTTTTCCACAAAAATGTTCACTTCTGTAGACAAATACACGCGAAAAGAAAAGAAAAAATATCTGTACTGTTTTTAAAACAGCTATAAAGAATTAAAGAAACAAGATAGAAGAGCATCGGCATTTTTAATAGCTTTTAGAGCCTGTGTCTTAATGCTGTTTTCGTAAATAAAAGAAACAAGAAATTTTTTTGTTCTCGATATTTGAAAGGTTACAACGATCTTTCAGAAAAAAAAAAAGATATTAAGTACATGTGGCAATCTTTTAATGTATTCGATGGATATTTCCATCTTACAAACTACCTAAAGAATCACTTTGGCTTATGCAAGCTGTAAGATATATCTGTTTGAGCTTATCTAGAGCTGAAGTGTGGCTAAAAGGAGGTAGATAAATGTGCAGGCCATAAGAGAGATGCTTCGCAGTGTTGTTCCTTATACTTCTCTTCAGAAGTAACCGATAGAAACGGATGTCGTATAAATGGTACACGTGTCTTTATCACGTGGTTCTACAAGCCTAAAAGTATTTGACAAGATATTAAAATTCTACTCACTTTTCTTTCTACAGATACATAAAATATGTGAATTTCACTTCCTGCTGGTTTTGGAAAGTTATTTTTTTGGTTACTTATTTTATGGGGGGGGGATAGTGTGGTAAGTCACAATTGTGCCTTTTTGTTGTTTTAAACAACGTTAATTTTCATAGAGATGTAGTGTCGTTGTTTCATTTCAAGAGCTGGGTAAAAATAATGACTGTCTGAATTTCCCGTTATTTTACAACATTTCTACGAAACAGAGGAAGGTATAAAGAACCAATTAGAGTATGCACATCAGCAGAAATTTGCACACGAGTTGCTAGTCAGTATAGATAAAAAAAAACTGTATTTGGATATTTTTGTAATGAGTATTCATCAGCATTTTTCTTTTGTATGCCTCTACGAAGTTTAATACGTATCTTTGAACAGCAGTGCTACTCTCAAAATAAATATTACATTGAGAGTATTAAACGATTACATATATCTTGGGCCTTTCCAATCGTTTTATAGCCTTACTCAAAGGGTACTTTTTTAGATCTACTATATTGGGCTGTTATTTTTCTATTAACTCAACACAAATTTGAATGTTTGAATCATCAGAATAACTTAAAATAATTTTGTGATTATTGGAAGATATTTAAAATTATTTTTTTGCCCTCGAAAAAAAACAAAAACAAAAACCGATAAATCGCTTACATGGATAGGTAAGCACAACATAATCATTATCATTATCATCATTGTATGAGTAATTTATCAGTATGGAATGACAGCACTCCCCTATTTAAAAGGTATTCACCTGTACCACATTGTATAAATTGCAAAGATTTGCAATTATAAATATTCCAAACGGGCCTTTTTTTTTCACCTGTGGCTTTAGAGTCACCGATTTCGTTTTCTTGCGTGCACAAATGTTGCTGTGAAATATAACCATTAGTAATGATATAGTGTTTCATGAGATTCAGTTCCAACATTTTTGTGATACATAGAGTTTCACTTTGAGGATTGAGAATAAACTATATCATATATTGGATAAATTAGTAGAGTTCGCAAACTTCATTTGATAGAGGCACAGAGTTAAGTCAGCATAGTTGCATTAGGCGTGACATGGGTGTTCTGGGAGGCGTTATATACTTTGTCAAATGAGACAACATTCTGGTTATCCATGGGTCATTTGAAAAATTCGATGCGATTTGCTGTCGCGTGTAAAATAATTTTTTTACAAGTTATAAGAAAACTGAAATGAATTTTCCTTTTATCGTGGTTTTATCAGACAGTTTCCAGTACGGAAACAATAGATTAAAAAAACGATATTATTTAATAAATTAAAAAAATAATAGAGAAGATACTGAAATATAGCTGTCCGAATCAGAGAACATAAAAAGTGCTATGCAGAATTACTGCCCCCAAACTGAAATTTCTGCCTTGAGATGCTTTAATATTGCGAAATAGAGTTCACATTACATTATGAAAAGGTTTTTTAAGGTTTTAAGAAAAATAAAGACTTTTGTATAATTAAACATAGTTGTCCGGACATTGATGTAATCTCTGTTACCAGACATTATTTTCCACTTTTCAAATGACAAAATTGAAATTTGAGAATAGCAACACCTGTTTACCATTAGAATGTGGTCAAGAAGTAAATACAAGCAGCATCTCAAGTTTTTGGCATTTCACTGAAAAGCAAAAGCAAAAGCCTGCTTGTGATAAGTAGTTTTATTGCATGTCATGTCTGCTACCTTAATTAGTTGTATAAAATATATTTATTTATTTGCTAATTCAATTGATTAATTTAGATAACAAAAACTACAAAAAAAGAAAAATATTTTTAAATGGAAAAGACTACATTATATAGACAAAGCGACTCTATACTTATGTAATATATCATTTTGCATTATTTTGTACTAAACTAAGTGTATAAATTTCAAAAAGAATGTCTAGCAACAGACATGACTAATTTCATCAAGGTCTGATAATGGAAAAATGTAAAAAAATTAAATAAAAGAAAAAAAATGCATGAATAATGCTCAAATAATGTTCAGAAACAAGCTATGTTTTATATTATGGGAAAAAACGACTTACTTTTAAAAATTATATTTTTGCTTCTTAAATTACCAAATGGGACCCAATTTTGAAAATCACCCTCATACATCATTCGACGTGTTAATTTGCTCTTTTATAAAAGACGAAGGACAGCTCAAAAATTTAAAAACTGTTTAGAGCTATATTTTGCTTTCTTTGGGGGTTTGTTTGTGTGTGTGTGTGTGGAGGGGGGGGTTGTGATGAGTAAATACGGAAGATTCTGTTTATCCAGACAAACAAAAGCGAAACGACCGAGCACTCCTCAGATCTAAATTCCTCATAAATCACCCACTGTCCCCGCTGTTTTTCCAACTCTTCCAAAGACAGAGGGCAATTTTACTGACTTTTAATAAGTACTTGATAGTAAGTGGGTCTGAGAAATTTCACCAACGGGATTCTATTGGAGAAAAGAGATTATTTGATAAATATAACTATCAGAGAAAACGTTATTGATTTGAGTAGGAAGATTTTTTACACAAATATATTTAGACGAGTTGATTGCAGAACGATGCCACAGTTCCAAAAATTTGACTAATTTTTTTTTTCCAGATATGTAATTGCATTGATTAAAAGATGCTTAAAGGTGTGTGGTGATAAGGTCCAGTACCTACTCAATCTATATAAATCAATTAAAGCCCATTTGATTTTTAGCAGATTCAAACTTGGGTCTCCTTGGTGTTACATAATCTTCCAGTTTAAGCAGCGTTTTAAAGTCTCGTTAGGAGGGGGAAAATGGAAAAGTGTTTGAAATATTATTCTAATTATGCGAATGCCATTTGCAGTATATATTTTAACTGTGGTAAATATATACTTTTGTCACTTTTTAAATGAGTTATCGATAAATATTTACAATGCCTATTTTACAACAGAAACAAAGTCAATATAATTTTATATCCAGACGTTTGTAAATAATGGCTGAAAGTCTATATTTGAGTAAGCAAACAAAAACACTCCTTACCTTTTTTTAGTTATGACAGAAAAAAAAGATACATCATTTAAAAGCGATACACGAATCAATAAATATCATCATCGAGCGAATTCACTTTTCAGACATTAATCATATCTTAATGACATAGACAATTTGAAATATTTAGTCTATGCACTGCGTGTTTCGATATTATTTTCAAATAAGCATATGTATTTTTTTAGACTATTTTCATTTAGTTGTTTAGAATGTCAGAATATAGTATAACTTCTAATATACATTATGCTAAAAAATTCAGATGGCACTTTAGAAATGTATGTGCTTTCAAAATTATCCAAGTACACGCTATACTGTCTGTACAAAAGTTGATAACAACTGCCTAATAAATAGTGATTTTGGTGGACTTCTATGTACTCGTAAAGTTTGTTCATCCGTTCAAATTAAATACGTTTTTTTTTTTTTTTAGTTAAAATTCTGACTAATTATCCCAATTCACGCATATAATGCAAACCAGACTTAGTCTATTCTTTCGTTTTTTAAAATTTCGCTTTTATTTTTATTTTTTATAAACTGTATAATTTATTATTTGTTTATATGTAGTTTTTCATGGATACTATGAAAACAAGCTTTTTCTGTTTAATAATTATTTAAGGATTTCTACGCACACTTTATTATTATTTATCCGCCATTAAATTTAGAAGAGAAAGCGCGATCAGTGTACAATGCAAATACCAGATGGTAGCTGTTATTCTATTAGAACACGCCTCGAGCTTGCTTACTCCTAGCATTTATTGCTATTAGCCTAATCGGAAAGCTGTCAAAATAGCACGAACTGTCAATATATCTATATGACAAGGCACAAAAAAGTTGAATACTCCCCCCCCCCACACACACACACACTTCTAAGCTTTTGTTATCTTTTGTAAAAGAGGTAATAGCAGTAAAAATACTAAAATAATTGACATTTCTTGTTACCTATTTTTGGGTTCATATAAAACATGAAAGTATCAATTTTGTTAATACATCATTTCATTATTTATAAGTGACATTAGAAGGGATATTACCAAAAACTTGTCTCATTTTTATAATATGACTAGCTGAAGTACCCGTTCTTCGCACGGGAACGAATAGACTTTTTGATATTACGATTTGTGGTGATTACTATTCATTGTAATAAACAGATACAGCAAAATGGATATCGCGTTATATTGTGTCCAATAATCATGCATACCGAATTGCAAGGCAATCGTTTGTACGGTGCAGAAGGCCATGCGGCGTAGCGCAATCTAGTGGCGAGTTTTAGCAAAACGGATACGGCGAAAATATTTTTCGCATTCAGATATCGATGTATACGAATTTTCAAGACTATCGGCTGGACAGTCCTGAAGTTCATGTGTTGACGCGACATCTAGTGGCAAGTTATAGGAAAATGGATATCGCCAAACTCTTCCCCGTGTCCGAATATCTATGTATACCTATTTTCATAGCTATCATTTGCACAGTCAAGAAGTGATACACTGCAGGGCCATCTAGTGGTTAATTAAAGTAATGATTTGCTACAGCGCCTTCAAGTGGCGAGTTTTAGCAAAATGGATAACGCCAAAATATTCCCAGTGTTCAAATATCTGTGTATACGGATTTTCATAGCGACCGTGTTCAAATATCTATGTATACCAATTTTCATAACGATCATTTGCACAGTCAAGAAGTGATACACTGCAGGGCCATCTAGTGGTTAATTAAAGTAATGATTTGCTACAGCGCCGTCAAGTGGCGAGTTATAGCAAAATGGATAACGCCAAAATATTCTCATTGTTCAAATAGCTATGTATACTGATTTTCATAGCGAACGTTTGAATGGTCAAGAATTTGGCCTGCTGCAGCGTCATCTAGTGGCGAGTTAAAATAATAATGCATTGCAGTGTCATCTAGTGGTGAGTAACATCAAAAGGAACGCAGTTAGAATATATTCTTCGTGGTGAAATGTGTAAGTATAAAAAATTTTATGCCGATCGGTCGAACGCCATTTTGCAAGTTTTTTCAGGGAATCATTCGAAGCATTGACTTAGCAGCAATCAATATGGGAAATGGTTCCACCGCCAAAGAGTAAAGCACGCATTTATTTGAAAAGTGGAATCCCTTAATACAGCCGAATTTTTTAAAATTATCAACTATAATGTGTTTTATTCATCGTTACTCCGATGTACTAAATGAGAAGATTTCAATTTTCTGAAATTTGGCGGAATTCCCCCCAACTTAAATCAATGTAATCAATTGGCGAGAATTCTGAAGTTAGATCGCTTGAAATCCCTTAATAACTGCATTATTTTTCACGGATCATTAAAATTTAACGCTGTATTCTAATAAAACCTTTGCACTTGTTTTCAAAAATCTATTTCCTTAAGCTCTCAATAAATTGCGCCAAGCAGAAAACTGTGCAAACCGCTAGAACTCACTTACTCAAAATCGATATTTTAGCCATTTTATTTTTTCGCCAAACTAAAAAGTTACACATTAGCCTCGGAAATCTTCAATTCTTATTGTTTTGCGTATAACACATTTCATTCCTGCTCTGATTTCCCATGCAAACGATATTATAATTTTAAAAAAATAACCTTACGAATATAAACTAACAACAAAAAATCATTATTATTCTTTTATTTTTACTTTGAGAATTTAAAACATTTTATTCGGCAAAATCGCCACACATGGCAACCACGATCCTTATTTCACACTTTTTTCACTACAGGGGTTACAATTACGGAAAGCTTTTTGCGTGGAGAGCATAAAAAATCTCTTAAATTCCGGGAACGGGTGGACTTTCAAAGTTTTAAAGTGGACTACGATTTATTCTATATTATTTTACATATCTGTGCTAAATTTCAGGCCGATAGGTCCAAATTGTGGATTTGTATACGAATCAAATCCACAAACAAACAAACAAACAAACAAACAGAATTTCATTTTTATTTATAAGATTTATTTGCAATTGCTGACTGGAATGTTAAACGTTCATGCTTCTATTTGTAGGTGTAGGCACACTTTAACAACATCTACAACAAAAATCTTTAAAACTATCGCAGTGATCGATGTTGAAAATTAATCGTTGCTATATTGAGCCTTTTCTAAATTTACTATAGTATTACGACAATTTCAATGAAAAATTAAATTAAAAAAAAGATTAGACTTTTTGTTACCGATTTTATACACATATTCTTCAATATTACACATGAAATTAACTTTTTGAAAAAGTACGTTCAGACCTGAATAGGCAAAGAAAAAAATCTTAGTTTCCAAAGGCACATAAGTGTTTGCGAAATGTGATTTCGTTGAGTTTGATAATGCAGCAGCATTCAAAAGATTATCCTTATCAGGAAACTTTAAATTCTCTGCATGATGCAAAGTTTGTTCGAAATACATAAAGTTTTCAAGATTTCTAAAAATAAATTCGTTAGATATTTTCAAAGTCATGTAAAGACAGAATGGCAGGAGAAATGTACACCATTTTAGAAAATTATACTCAAATGCCTTCTAAAACCAACAAAAATTGCGATTCTTGAGCATAATTACTTAAATGAAAATGATAATATAAAAAACTAAAGCAAAAGACTAAACTATCTGCGCAAGACCTTTGAATGTATCCGCGCCCGGCGTGCGCGCGTGCGTCTACATTATCTGACTAGGTGTAGTTATTTGACGAAACTGGGCTGGATAATGCAATTTAAATACGAATTTTTAGAGGTTAAAAGAAAATTATGCAATCTGTGCGCAGGTAAAAAATTAGAAATTAATTGAAATGCATCAAATGAAAGATAGAATATAATATTTGAAAGCTGTGTTATTTAAACTCTTAGAAGCGCTTAACCTATGAAAAGTTTCAAAGAATAAGGCACGTGGCACGTGCCACCTCTACTTCACGAATGCGGATTAAGTTTTATATACCCGTTCTAAAACTGAAAGGACTATCCGATCCAGGTCGAAAACATACTGAATATACTGGAGGAAAAAATCTCATTATCATGAATACTGCTAGTAGAATGCAAAAATATCGAATTGAGAAGAAAAAAAAAAGGATGATACAACCTCTTTATTCCTTTCCGCTTTGTTCAGCTTTAATCACGTCTAGAAAAATTGCATTTAGCTGTTACAATGAACATCTTTACACCTCCATCGCTTTGTTTACGTTCTCTCATCTTCGTGCGTCCATTTTAAGTTATTAGAATCACTTTGGCCTCCAAGACCCGACGTTGTTATTTATTATGGAGCAGTCTAATGCATTTTGTGAATATAAAGGATTGCGCAGAACAAATGAAATTAAAACCAAGCCTGTGGTGCTTTGTAAAATCCGTCACAATTCAATGATGCGGGTAAAGATAAATCTGTAAACAAGGTTTAGTTATATTACCCGCTGTTTAAAGAGGTAGTTATACAGCTCCGCGCAATTTTATCGGTACATCTACATCAGTCTGCGAACCTTCTCGTTTATGGATGCATTGCTCACTGCCTTACATACTAATGATTATGGGTTTCCAGATCGCACTGTGGTTATGTATTTAAAGCTGAGTCAAAAAATAATTTGAATTTGAATTTATAAACATGAGTGTGACAACTTGTTTTGGTAGATATGAATCAAAATACGCGTTAAAAATATCGTAGGTGAGAATTTATGTAAATATGCCTTTTTTAATTCGAGTGTTTAAAAATTTGCTTATCAATGGAGTAACATTGTTAATGTGTATGAAATTAGTTTTCAAAATGAGAAGACATATTTTTAAAAATAAATGATTTATTTTTATTTTTATTTCTTTGAATTCGGTCTTTTTTTCTCTTTTTTTCGATAAAAATAAATTACTTGGGGGATTATGTTCAGTAAATTATTTATTATTATTTCATACCAAATAAAATAAAATGAATTAGATAAAAATTATATGTAATTATAGTAATATGATATTCAATGGAATTCTTCCTTCAAAAATTGTTTAGAAAATAATTCTGAATTCAAAAAATTAAGTTTGCAAAGTCTCTTTTTTAATAGGCGAGCGCTAATCAACTTGAAATTACAAGAACAAATGAACAAATGAAATTAAAATCAAGCCTGTGGTGCTTTGTAAAATCCGTCACAATTCAATGATGCGGGTAAAGATAAATCTGTAAACAAGGTTTAGTTATAAATTGGAGGAATGATTTTGCCAAAAAATAATAGTTAAAACTGATCGCTAACTCTCCAACTATCCTTAATTCCCCCCCCCCCCCCCGCACTTTTAAATTTTGATATATTGAGAACAGCTTATGATGAAAATTATTCTGCACATAAATTTCAATCATGTACATTATGCTATAACTGCAATATTCGTTTATTTCAGTTGTACTCCAGAGATCTAGAATATGAAATGGCAGCAGACTATCCTTTAACTCTACAGGTTGCAATTTATATATCTCTGCCAGCATTAGTGTCCATCTTTGACTTCGAATTTGATTTTAACACGCGACAGCCTAATTTTTCGGTGTAAATAAAATGACATCATTAAACCAAGCTAAACTGTTCATTCCATTATTCCGTGATAGATAAAACTAGGGATTGACGTTTTTTCAACCATGCATAGACTTTTACTCTCCATCTTCACTAGTGGTGATAGGTAAAGAAGCGACTATGGCAGACATCAAAATTGCGCTTTTTCTTTTAGTAAGAAAGAACCCAATAACATTGTTTGAGTGGTAATTCTTAAAATTTCTTTGGTGTGTTTTCCTTATGGCACGCCTACACGAACGACATCTGCTTACAGGGAAGGGGTTACCTTGGTCGGAGGATTTTTTAAGGGGTCCTAACGGGTATTCACGTTATATCTGGAGAAAACCGACTAAAACTTTAGAGTTAGATAGACAGCCGCGCGGTAAGCCCGATCGTGTGACCTTCACACATCAGATGTCTACCATGTTCAATGTCTATTCCACTCGACCATGATGGGGCCCTTAAAATTTCTTTAGAATAACTATTTATGTTGATTTCTGTCGTGAGAGTTCATATTATGCAAATGAAAAAAACTCTCATAGATTTAGCTTCTGAGAACAGTGACTCAAAATAAATATCACAGTGCCTTATTGACTTTAAATTATTTGCTTTCATTATTGCAAGGATGTGATGGCACCCTTCTGCACACATCGTTGCTTCCTGACATGGGTCTTTGGATGCTTTTGTTGTGGGTCCGGTCGAGCACATGCGTTGTGATACAGCAGGGGCATTAAAGACCTATTCCAGGAACCAACGATGAATACAGAAGGAAGAATAGGTGTCGTCGCGCCCTTGCAAGTATGGGAGAAAGCGGATTTAATGCTTCTTGCGTTGCAAGAATATCGCTCGTGGAATCTGTGCCCCCCTCCCCTTCTCTTTTAGGTGTTGTCCATGGAATGTACCCTCCCTTCCTGCCATACCCTAGATACGCCAACTGGGTGACCGGCACTTCAAGATAGCCCTTTCCTTCCCGGATATTCTTCTTTCCGCAGGGATAGACCGGAGCATCTCAGACTCCACCACAAGTAATCCAAGAACCTGAGTACCTCTTCAACTTACTAAACCTCTCGGTATATCTGAAGGAAAATGTTATCTCCGAATATAGTCAGAGGAGGCGGAAAGTGGAATTGATTGATGCTTAGCGCTTCGGTGGATCGGCTGACAGAAAACGAAGACAGCGATCGGATGCAGAGAGCTTTTTCAACTCAGTTGCACAAAAGCAACGTATCGGCGAACGATATTGGGCCGATGATTAATTGAAAACCGATTAAAGGGTGTTAGGCGGTAGCTGGAATGAGTAATTTGCCTCATTTGTTTTCTGCAAAACGATCGCTTGTCGAACACGGAGTATGGTGTCTTAATCAGGATTTTAGAAATACGGAAGACAGGATTGGATTAGAAATCAGCTTGTCGATTTACTTTATCTGATTTAACATCGAGTAATATGAATGCGGGAATGTTGTTGTCAAAAAAGATGAGAATACTTCATGTAAGCGTTTTTAAGCTATTCGTTTTACGTTTCCTCTATTTTAAGTGTGGGTTGTTTGTCAACAGGAATTTAAACTAATAGCATATACGTATGATTTGAAGCTCAGAATTATTAACGTTTATGGATTACGAATGTTCCAATTGCCACAATACCTGTTTCATCTAGAAACATGAAGATAGAAGTCTTTTTGTACTCTGGTAAAAAATTAATTATTATTTTATTTTTTAATTGAATTTGGAATATTTGCATTTATAAAAGGTAAACACCAGCTCATTGTCAGAATTATTAAAAAAAGGCATATCTTCTGTCAATTTTTAAGAGTTGTCTAAAATGACTTGTTTTAAGTTAACTTCAGCCATGTATTTATAAACAACCGAAAGTTATTCACATAATTCAAAAAGCTCAAAATATATTTAAATATACATTAATATCATGCGCTAAACTTTTTAGCTATTTTATAAGTTTGGAGTCCAACGAGAGTATGCAAATATATTGCACTTAACTCTTATTAAAATATGGAACATATCAAAAATCAAAGCAGAAAAACTTCTGTAATCTGGATTGAGAATAATATGATACAGCTTGTAACTTGCTCACGTGCAACGTATATTTTTGTATGGAGAAATACTTCTGGCATATACTACACATATTGGGGACGATTTTACAGATAATCATTGCTGAAATAAAAGACTGAGTTATTATAAGATGAGCTTGTATATTTATACCCTTATTTTTAAAATAATGCATTAAATTTTGCGAGGGAGGCAATAATGATAGCGGGAATAAAAAGTAAAAATGACATTTCAAATCGAAGTTTTATAAAGACCGATTTAAGTGGCTTAATTTTGTAAAAAGGCCGATTTTGTCTTTTGTAATTCTCTCCGTGATATGCCAGACACTATCCGGATCAACACTTAATGGACAAAAAAATCATGCAATCACACGATATGTTTAATTTGCTTGCTTCTATACTTTCATTCCGGCTTTTAGCTCTTGAACAATAAAAAACAATGCATTTTAACGCGAACGCCAATACCTTAATTCGCCGATTACACCGGGCATATATGCATTCTACATTTCATCGATGACGTTCCTTGTCGAGCCATTGCGTGATCGCACACCATTATTCCGGGCCTATCTTTGCGTTTATTAGCAATGAAAACCACCATTCCGTAAAAACCATCGCGGCATCCACTCGATTTTGGCACTCGTGCAGAGCTGGAAAGCATTTTCTGCAGCCGCTTATTAAGGAGAGAAATTGGTGCGTTCCAGAAATATATTAACTGGCGAATACGCGATTCGTGCATCGAATCGGCATAACCAGTGTGAATGGGTATTAATTATGCAAGATAATCTTGTATAGATGCTGCTGGCATAACTATAACTGTTCGCAAACCCCGCCGCTGAAATGAGTGTAATTTGGAACAGTTCCTTGTGATTTATACGTTTACTTCGCGAGTTCAAATGTTTGTTCTGGGATAGTTTAGTTTAAACTGTTTGGGGATCTATTATAGATTAGTGGTTTGCATTCGGTTATGGTATTTGCACGGGAATTATTAACGAGCACCATGAATAATGAGCTTCAAAATTTTCAGTTAAATAAGCTTTATGCATTACTGAGTGCACGCTGAGTTTCGCTCACATCCCAGTACAATGAAAGATATATATAAGCGGAAGAAAAATGACATCTACATAACATTTTTCTTGCTAAACTCTTCATTTTATAAATGAGAAAGCTTAATTGAAAATTTTTCACTCGAACAGATGTTGAGATTTTATACAGCATAATTTTGTGTTTACGGCAAACCTGCACAAGGGGTAGCTGCCTAGAGTGGGGGGGGAGGTACTTTGGTTGGGGCACTTCCTAAGGGAGTTCTAACGCGTATTCTCGTTACATCTGAAGAAAACCGACGAAAACTCCAGAGCGTTAAATCGACAGCCACGCGACGTGGCCCGAACCCGGAAGCTTCACATTTCAGCCGTCTACCATTTCGAGCGCCTTATCCACTCGGCCATGGTGGGGCACAGCATAATTTTAAACATACGCATTTTATCATGAATAATAAACTTAACATTTTCAGATCTTGTGTCCGCAATTGAGGACACAAAAATTACCTATACTATCGTACAGGACGAATGTCTTAATTTGTGCACATAAAAAACTAATTTTCCTCGAAAATTTAATCATCAGGATTTTAATTACACATTTAGTCTCTATTATCAAAAGGAAAATTATTCAATTCAAAGAGAAATTATTTAAACAAGTCTGAAATGGCTAACAAGAAAAATGTTGTATTGAGATTAGGAAATGTTTTGTTGGCATAGCTTGGATAGCATATTTTAGCCAGCAAAAGCTTTAATTACAACTACTACTTTCTTTATTTTTGTTTATTTATTGAACAGCAACAACAAAAAAATTACTTTATTTTTTCAATTTAACAAAGTTTTTATTTACTAAACAATATATTTTTTGCCGAAGCAATATCAACGAAAATATTTTTCCTGGATAACAAAATTATCTGTGATCAATGTAATTTATCATAAAATACATTTTAACAAAAATATTTTAAATTTAGTTTTTTTTTCTTTCGAGAAATAGCTTTTGACATAAATAGTTTACTATGAAAAATATTGATAGTTAAATCCGATGTGGTAAATTTTTAATGCATATAAAGAAAATGACGAACGTAAGATGAAAAACTCGAATTTAATAGAATAAATATTTGCATTCAAGTTAAAGAATCACACTTTCACATTCTCTTAACTAAGTGTAATAAATTCTATGTAAGTGTAGAAGCTAAATGCTAATCATGAACTAAAGATTTTTACGTAACTGCTTAATTCATCGAAAGCATAGTCCAATTAAAGCCTTTATTATTAAACGTTAACGTATGATTTTAAACAATAGCATGGAATAAAGAAACTTACAAGTTTTCAGGAGCCTGACGTGAAATATGTTGGAAAAAATATCAGAGTTCTAATAACTCGAAGAAAGAGACAATAAAGTTCTCTTCTTTCCCCTTCTACTAGTAAAAATAAGTAAATAGTTTAGTTTATTTCTTTTGTATACCAAGGTAGCCTAGCTATTCAACTTCTTCACTACCGTACTTAAATTTAAAAATAGTTTGTGAACAAAATACCTTCTTATTCAATGACTCGACAGCTTGTGGCAGGCCCTGGTCTTCATTAAAATTTTATTCCACGCTTTCCAATTCTAGCTCCTTATAATCACTATTTGATTGGCAAAGGAGCAGGTTGAAATACTAAAAGGTTGATATCTAGTAAATTTATACAAATCATAATAATTATAAGAATAGAAAAACATTTTTGGTGATCAAAATATGAAGTAAATTTTAGTTAAGGTATTATATTATTTGTATGATATATGTGATGTGGCTGCATGTAAATATAATTAAAATTAAATTAAAAATAAAGTACAGTGGAACCTGGTAAAAAGAGACCACCTGCCTATTGTGACCACTTTTATTATTCCCGAGATTGGTCACGTTAGATAAGTATTACAGAAATAATATGCCATTTTCAGGACGAAATATATATATTTCTTTTTAGTAGTAGTTTTTAAAACTTTACGACGTGTATATATGTTTTACGCTCAACATAGTAATCAATAATAGTTTCTTTGTCTGTCTGATGAACATTCATTTGCACTAGGTAAATATCTGAACTATTGCAGTATTTTTTTTTTTTTTTAAGAAATGCCTTGCCTATTGAAGTATCTAATGTACTTCACAGTAGAAAACATTAGCGCCATAAAACTAATTAAAGATTTTTTTGCGGTCACTCACATTTACTTTTCTGCACGATTAACAGCGATTAAGTGAAATCTACTTTGTGTCACTTAAAACGCTCGAGACGTTAAACAATAAATGTTAGGTCGTGTAAAAACTACACTTTGCACTCGTTTATGCGTGCCATAATTAGCATAAAATCGCTAATTTTTTCTCCTACTCTTCAACTTTTACTACTGAACGATGTGACAACTCCAGAGAGAGAGAGAGAGAGAGAGAGAGAGAGTGGGCGGGTGGTGGTGGGGCAGTGAGACGCGATGCTTTTAATGATGACAGAAAGACAAACCGAGACATGCTGGGTAACAATCACTCAGTCAGTTGCGTCTCCCAGCAACAGCAAAATGTAAACAGTTTCTCTCTCCTGCACTTCGGGGACTCGTCATTAATTTGATTGTCGGTGTTTGGATTGATAGTGAAAAAACTGGTTTCTCTCATTTTCTAGAGCAGAAAACACAATTGTAGATATATATATATATATATATATATATATTTATATATTTTTTTTTTCAGTTGTCTGTTTCTCTTTCTCTTAACGTTTCACGCTTACCGGGGGGAAAAATCTAATAAAAGGAGAGATGAAAATGCAGAGCTGCGTGTTATAATTTCCAAAATTTTAATGAGAAAATGACAACATTCTTATCGTGACCGTGTTTCAAATTCAAATCAGTGCGACAGTGTTCTATGCTGGTTTAGTTTGTAACCAGTCAGCACAACAAGTTCTCTGAACAGAAAAAAAATTAGTGCGTTGCCTGGGTAGTAATAATTTATCTTTAGAAAATACTTTAAATGTTGTAAGACCTACAAAGTCTATACCTGCAATTTGTTGTCTAAGTTGGTTTCTGAAGAAAGTAGAAATGTAGCAGATATCTTTTATTCTCCCCATAGTTATCTGTATTCTCCCAAAGAAAGGAAAATATGGGAAACTTTTCGATCGTGACAAGTTATATGGTTCTTAGTTTACTTCAGTGGCAAATACAGAAAATTTGGGGGGGGGGGGGAGATGAAGGACAAAATTTTATGAAAAGTTTGTTTGAAAGAAGTAAATTGTACATAAGGCAAGATATTATCATACAGCCATGCACTTTATTTGGGAGAAGCTAATTTATATAAAAAGCTTATTTCACTCCTAGTATATACTGAGCAAAATGTTACATTTGAGCAATGTCTTTGGAAAATCTGCTGACTGCCTAGAACCTGATTTACATCCTCAACTGGCTCCGTAATGCAAAAACTGTATGATAATCAACCCCTTAGAGTTTATACATCAGACAAAATTCAATGCTCACAATTTCGGCATTAAATGTTGCATCGTTTAAATTCTAAAATGAGTTTAAATAATAGATTTTTCCCAGTGTAATTCTATAAACTTTCTCATTTTTATGACGTGTTTAAGAACAATAACATTTTTTCATCACTGCAAGCCCTGAACAAAATGCAATCCCTTTCAATAGATATTAGGAACGCTTTTGCACACATTCAACAACATTTAGTTTAAGAACTTCTGACTAATCACTTTTTCTGAGCTTAATAGTGTTTTTTAGTCTTTTAACAATGATTATAAACAGTTTTAATGTGAAACATTCATTTCTGAGCAAATATGAATGGGAATTCTTTTCCTTAATTAAGTTTGAAACGCATTGCTATATCGTGTATGTAAACATATTTATTGAAGTAAGTTTTCATGTTCAGCAACGTGGCTTTTTGCAGATTGCATCACAGTTTGAAGTTACTCTTTTCTTATATGAATAACAGTAAATTTGCCGTCAGTTTCTCTGCTTTTCAAAATTTTGTTTCTGAAAATATATGTGTGTTTATTTACTTTTTTTATTATTCAAGCAACATTTAAGTAAGAAGTTCCATTTTAAATATCGTAAAACAAATCATTGACATTTTATTATTTCATTAACATTTTTAATGTGCCATATAATGAAGCAAATTATTAATTCCTAAGCTCAATATAAAGTGAACCAATGTATGTATCAGAGAAAATAACTATCAAAGGACGATACTAACTCCTGCTCTAATTTAGACTAATTTTCCGAAAATTCTGAACGGCTAAATTTTGTTCTAGCAAGAAAAAGGCAGAGTTAATTACTCTAAAATTCAAGTTCAGTGAAATTTCGCATTTTGGTAAGATTTCTTCCAATGTCTTAGTTTCACATTATCAACATTACTCATTCGATTAATACAAGGTTATCAGGAACAGATCATCCCATTACAAAATTTAATATTTTCCATGATTACAAACTTAAAATTATAAGTAATATGACATTGTAAAAGAAAAATGTTAATTTGTTTTCACAAGTGTTGACATGCCTTTTTTTTTAGTCTCATGTTTAATACATCGCAATATGGCATTTCTTGCGAAACACGTAAAACATGTTGTAATATTTCACTTTTAACTGCCGTAAAGCATGTTAAATGTGTTGTTTAAGTTCGGGCAAACTTGTATAGACAAAGGTGGTATAAACACCAGATCTTAAGCATATCCCCATTGGAAGATGTACAAAATCAAGTCAGGTGACATAGGAAGATAGGCCAGCTGACCAAATGATTGTCTGTCCTGCGACCAATCCAATTGTCTGATAGTTCTTTGGTTAGTTGTCGTTCAAAGTGTTACAAGCTAGAAATATATCAGTTTTCCTTTTCATTGTCATGCTAATTATATTTTTCCGATCGTAATTGAGGAAAATATTAAATTTTATAATTGGTTGATTCTTCCGTGACAACCAAGGCCGTAGCTATGATGAGGATTATGGGGGTTTGATTCCCCCCCCCCCCTGAAATTTTAGTCAGAGCATTAGTAGTTTTTTATTTGCGTTTATTCTGGAGATCAATTAATTTGAAAAAAATTTACCAACGTACTGCCCCCCCCGATATTTATTTTAGTACTACATATTCCCTCTCCCAATTTTTTTTCTGACTATGGCCTTGATGACAACCCTACGACACTCGAACTATCCTCCTAGGTCGCCTGACTTAACAAAATGCAACATCTTTCGTAGGGGATGGGACATGCCTGCCAGTGTTTCATGAAGAGAAGAAAAAGGTAGAAATGATTACAAAAGAGTAGTGCAAATGAAATAATGGAATGAAATCGGCAGTTCTATGAATCTACAAGAATCTCTTCCTCGATTAACATTTTAACGAACAATATCCCTTTTATTTCTCACATTACATGATCTCCTTTTCTATTAAGGATTTGTACCCAAGAATGGAATGCTAATAAAGCCAAAGGTACACTTCCACCATTCACCAAAGGATGAGTCCCGATTTCTTTTCATACCGTGTTGACTTTTCTTCCGACTCGCGCTTCTCCCAAGAAACCAGCATAATTAAACACCGCGGCCGCGTCTTTCAGAATCTCTGAGCAACAAAAGCAGGGCGTATAACTAACTCACACATTTTTTAATACCTATATATCTCTGCGCATTTTTCTCTGTCACACCGGTTTCTGTTCCTCAAAACCAACAACAACAATGACAACAACAGCAGCAACAAACAGGCCGTAGGCGTTCGAGGAGGTGGGCTGCTGCTGCTGCTGCCTGCCTGCCTGACGCTTCTTTCTCGCTCCTTCCGCATTCTTACAACAAACGAATGTCGATACTATGACCGAAGATCATGCAGACTGAAATTGCTTTTTGAATTTGAACTATGACCTTGGTGCGTAAGCCTTCGAAATACCTCAGAGGCACGATGGTGTACATCATACTTCTAAAAATAAACCTGTCCGTGATGGTCTTATGAGGGAGTTAACCAGTTATTCAGAAGGTCTGAAAGAGTTATACAGGGTCTCTTGTTAACCCTTTAACGCGCAGTGTTCCCGCTCTGGGAACACCAAACTCTAACGTTTTGACTGTTGCCAGTCACGAAGAATAGATTGGATTTCTATAAAAATAGTTGCGGGTGATATAGCTCCACGAGAATCTTTTACTTTGTAGCACGTCATTTCCCGTAAAGAAATTGTCACGATTTTTTTTAACAGCACTGACATCTGCTGAAAAATGGAAGAATGCGAGAACAGCTGTATAGATTGCCCAATGCTGAAAAAAGGGCAGTCGTTGCCATCGCTCGACTTAACTACCAGCAAGATGGCGGACGATCGAAACGTTCATCGCGTGCCACACATCTAGGACCCTTTTTTGACGCAGCTGGCTAAGAATTTATAAGCTTGCTCTTAAGATGCTGTATATTCATCCTTATTTTTACAGGAATAGATGATAAATGGTCATTTGAACGTTTTCTTAGCCATGATTTTAATTCTTTTTATACGAAATCACCGGAAAATACTGCTTAATAGGAGTTATACGAAATAGCCGTCCTAGTATTTTCCAAGCTTAGTGAGAACCATGCGACCCCCCCCCTTTTTTTTTTCTTTTTGCATACAATAGTACAGGTTCTTTCGAGAGTTATCTATGCTTTGTCGCCTTAACTTATTTTACTTTTTTTTTTTTGTCAGTTTTGGTTTCAAACTTTCATGATATACAGTGTGGAACAGAACACAAACAATGACATTAAATAAACCTTCGTTTATCTCATGATATAAATAACTATGCTATATACAATGTACTATACTGTTCAGTTTATTTCCATTCGTGTTTAGGTAAATTTTAAATTGCCCGTGTTTAAATTCCTCTCCTTGCCCTTCATATATATCTGTTTTATGTATAATACGGTATTTTTATCTCTTTGTAGATTGGGAAATCTTTATTTTATCTTCTGGATAGAATTATGAAAATTTATCTTAGAAAAATTATAGAAAGTTTTTCTTTAAATATCAGAATAGTTTATTATTCATACGTTTTATTTTATATGAAACAACATACATAAGTTTATTTATTTTTTGCTTATTATTGTTCGTATTTAAACCTTTTACATGTAAAACATTCAGACTATCTACTTTCTTTTAAAACTTTTTTAAACGAGACTCATTGCTTACCTGAAAAGTCTCACTTGCCTAGTTTAAGTAGAATTTTTTTTTCTTTTCCTTAATTTTTTTGGCATTCTCAGGAAATGAAACTTTTCGAATTCAAACAAGAATAGGAGATACACGTCTTACGTTCATAAATTAACATGAAAAAGGACGAAAGTATGCGCGCATGCTAGCATTCAATAAGTAGCATAGTGTTTGAAATAGAGTTATTTTGCTTTTAATAAAGAATTTACCATAACAGCATTTATTTGCCTGCCCGAAATCGCCATTTTCTTACCTATTCAACGCTCCTGAAAATCAGTCCGTAATTTTTCAGCTGCCAAAATGTCCGGATCTTTTACTTTAGAAGCAGCACAAACAAAAGCGCGGAGAACTAGTTTTGTCCAATCTAGTTTTAATTGCTCACAGCTACTAAATTATAAATGAAAGAGGCAGTGGTTACATGGTGAAGATTAAAAATAAAAGAAAGACAGGAAAAGAGCGGCAAGGGGGGAAAGAAATCTACTCTAGTTTAAAACTTAATGTCGATCGCGGACCGGAGTTCGTGCAAGTTGAGAAAATTAGAGGCTCTTATGTATGCGCGTCTTTTCAATTGGAAATGCGTGACGTGTGTTGTTAAATGGCTCGAGGGTAAACAGCGTTTTTGAAATACAATCTTTTCTGGAAAGAACGAAATGCACACTACGGTACACTCAATCATTGTTTGTATGCCGCACGCGTGTAGAGGTATTTAGGTACACAAACGCTGTTCTTGTGCGTTATTGATAAGTATAAACAATGCATTGATAAATGGAAACTGAAAAAAGGTATTTTCAGAGTAATTAATTAAAATAATTATATTTTCCTTTGAATTTATTTGAAGACATGTATGAATTACACGTAAACACATCATATATAAAATTTTTTAAAGGTTCTCCAAGATTGAAGCATATTTAGTCAGTTAAAAAAAAACGTAAATGATAAATCAAATTCCTAAATTATTAGTTAACGAAAAAAAGTAGGTAAACTGCTTAATCAATTACGTTTACGTGTAAGTTTATATTTCACTGTTGTATTTCAGTTTGGACCCCAATTTTAGATACTTGTACTGTTTTTAGAATTCAAGTATATTGTCAATAAGTGGTCAAACTTGGGACTTGTAACTTCCGATCACTTACCCGACACTGTCATTTTGCCAATTATGAACCTTACTCCAGAAGCTTTCTGAACATAAAATTTGTTTCAGAAAAATTCTTTTGTCTGAACCTGAGGCCCGCAACCTTTGGGAGAGTGCAAAACACTTGTGCTGGTGGGCTAAAAAAAATTGTGGAACAATTAATTAGCTGTAGGAGTATCAAAATAATTTTCTTTTTGCAGATAAAGTAAAATAACTTTTTAAAAAGTTGTTTTCCCAATTTGTTTTGAAACCAGAGGAGCAGGTGGTAGGATGTAAAAATGCGTAAAGGCGGAAGTAAACGGAGAAAAAAAGAATACTGAAAACTACTTAACAACGTTCTTATCAGATTTTTTGACAAAGTTTCAAAAATATTATGTCTTATAATTATCAATCAATATGCTACGAACTTAAAATGAAAAGCTCTGACGTCAGAAAAGTAAAGGTGTCCATGAAAGACTGAAATAAAAATGTAGGACAATAAAGCGACTTTGATATCCTTGTGGTGAAGCAGTTTGGAGACAGTTGTACTACTCCAGCGTCTTACTACCATTAAATACAAAGTTTTACTGTACTGGAATCGGAACCACGTGACTAGAAATGTGAAATTAAGCATTCATTTTCAAGTACACACTTTTATCTTGGACAAAAATCATTTTCTGTGAAACCAATATCAGGAATCAGACTGATGCAGAATTGATATTTCAAGTTATTGTCCTGCCTTAGACGTAATTTCCTGTAATTGTTCCTAAACTCCCTCACCACAAGGATAACTAAATTTTTGTCTTCTTATATTTTCATTTCGGCCTTTCATGAACAACTTCATTCCATTTCCGACCTCAAAACTTTTTTATATTTCGGTCGGAAGCTTTCAAAGACTTTTTATGAATCAACTATAAACATGAATCTGGAGAAAGAAGAGTGTGTGTTTGTGTGTGTGTGTAGGGGTTGGCAGAACTTTCTAATCTATGCGATAGCTATCGGGCTGGCCTGAACAAAAGGGCACGAAAGGTTGGCTGTCATGAAACTCATTCTCGGCCTCATGTAGATTCTTATCGAGGGGCCCTGATCATAATACGCAAGGCGTTCTTTTATTCGACGAACAAACGAATAGTTTAATTTGCGAATCAGCTGCGAGATTCGAGATAATCGATTTTTACACGAGATCCGATTTGTTTGAAAAGGAGAGCTGTCGCTTTCGAAAATTCGGTAGCGCAGTTTTTTAGAATTTCGGAACTCCTCTTATTCAAACTGTTTTCATTTTTTATGTCAAAAGAAGTAAAACCAGTTTTCGAGTTTAATCACCTAAATGATAAACTTAATTTAATTAATAATAATAATAAAAATATATAGTTATATTATGCAGAAAATTAATGGTACCGTAACATATAACTGTTACTATAATAATAGGTCTGATGGTATAATTTATTATTTCTTAAGAATTCACTGTTTTTAAAATTTATTATAAATACACGTAAAGTAATTTTTAAACGAAACTTTTGGTTTTATTTAAACTTGAATCATTAATACAAAAAATTCCATTTCATGTTTATAAAATATTCTCTGAAAAATGTATAACATCATTTAAAAAATAAGTTTGCAGTTTGACAAATTTTCTTTAAATACTTTGAGAACAAGCTAGAGCAAAAGTAATTTTGATTCGAGAAATTACTTCATATTTATTGAACAATCTATAGTGCATTTAAAAAATCATACTTTAGCGCAATCGTTCTTTTTTTCTGCACCTATTAAAATTTAAAATTGTCGATGAATTTCAGACTTTAGATAAGGATAAAACACTTTTATTGTTACATTTAAATTATTATATTTTTGATTTAATCTTTAATGCCATTGGAAAATCCATTACCGTTCATTTCAATATGGGACTTTACCATGTAATGTTGCTTCAAATGAGCTGTCATCAGATATTGCAGGACTTTAATGCGATTTTTTTCCCTGTCATCGAAGACTACTTTATTGAAATTAATTCATAAAAAAAGTCCTTCCGAATCATTTATATGATGGATCTTTACACATTTTGAAAATTTTCAATGATTCCAACAATAAAGGAATTATATTCTTGTACTTTTGGACTACCACTGGGGTACTTGCTGCTAAAGCCCAAAACATACCCTATGACTCACCTAAAAAGACTTCCAGTTCCTTTTAGGGGAAATGGGAGTTCTGGGTGTCAAACACTCTTAGTAAATGCAAAAAGCATTAAAATAAGAGAAACAATAGTAATAATAAGCATCATTATTATTACATTCAAAATTGTGCAATAAATGTATTATACAACTTTTCATTTTACCACCAAAACTTGAGACACGTATTGAATCTCCTACATCAGTATCCATGTTAAAGTATTTTGTGGTGGTTTACTTTGGAAGCAATATTGTGCTTATAGCCTCTCTAGTTTTTTCAGTAAGGATTTTTCCTTCTTGTAATCAATTTTTTTATTAATCAAAATCATACCTCTTATGAATTTTCTGAAAACATTGTTGGAAATTAATTTTATCGTTTCTGAGTTTACTAATATTTTAAAGATAAAATTCTACATTTTTGTAGCTCATTCTGTCGTTTGAAGTTACGTGAGACGCATGCATATAGAATGCAAAATAGGACATTATATTTGCTGCAAAATGTTCAGTTTCATTTAAAACACTTACTTGTTTTATGATTGTGCATATATAAATGCTATCGCTTACAAGATCAAGTCTTACAAGAGATTGCTTTTAAGCTTTGAAAGATACAAAGCTCATCCATTCAAATTACTTTCAAAAATTATTTTTTTTTAAGTTATAGCCCTTCAGGCGCGTGCAAGTTTCATTATAAACAAGTTAAGTAATATTATGCTATTAAGGGTATGTCGCAAGCCTTCATTGCCATTTCAGAATTACTTAATCTCTGACTCTTTAAAAAAAATGCAATTTATTCTTATATCAAATGGCTTACACTTTTGAGTAAGATTAGTGATTACTGTGAAAAGAGTTCGAAAGTAACATCTCTGTCTATAGACAGAATGGCTTATTGTTAAACAACATGAAAATGTAATGAAACTTCAGCTTTCAGAGATTAACTCAGGGACTTGCAAAATTTTCCATAAAACTCGAAAAGTAATGAAGTTGATTATAGCACGTTGTTCGTAGAGAAATGGAAATTACATCATGTTATTACGCTCATCTTTTTTAAGCTCAAAGAAGTACTTTAAAACAGATGTTTAGTTGGTAGTAAACTGTTTCCTATGGAATGAAAATTCATTTGAATTTACTATTCATTCAATTAACTCAATTTAATAACTAGATGCAGGCGCGTAGCCAGGAAAATTTTTCGGGGAGGGATATGAACTTATATGTGTATAAATAGACGGAATTTCATCACTAATCCAAAAATTTTCGGGGGGATATATACCCCCCCCCCCCTGGATACGCCCCTGACTAGATGTATGGTCATATGTTATGAACTAAGAAAACTATGTTACCTCGTATCATTATTTTCCTGTCAAATCCCAGCAAATAAGCAATTTTCTTACGCAATATACAGTAACGTAAAGAGTTCTGTAAGCTTTTTTGTCAGCTTTGTTTCGTTCTCAGATCATCTTAAATGACTAAACTAGAGGTTATTTATGAACACAAAACTGTAAAAGTATTACTATGGTTATAACCTATGTTGGTTATTTTAAAATATAAAGAGAATTGTCTGGTTACCAAACTAATTCTAACTATCAGTTTTAGATGAAGATCATATTTTTCGTGTAATGATGTGTGAAAAGATGCACAAAATGAATGTGATTTTTCAAAGAGATTTTGCGTGTTTTCATTTATTCTCCAAAATATCGCAGCTTTGCTTCTGAATGGGAGAGAGGAAGAGAGAGAGAGAGAGAGAGAGAGAGAAAAGTAAATATAGAAAGAAAGAGATGAGCCTTCCGAATAGGAAGCGGCAACTTTAGCAACTTCCAGCAGTCAGTCAGTCTTCCTGCTCGATTTTGGTCCAGACTTCGCTAGGCATCAATAACACGAAACAGCAAAAACTCAAAGCACGCAAAGAAAGGGGCCGATCGCCGTTGACCCCGCGCCAAGAGAAGGGGGGCCCCCTGGGGCAAGAGCCCGGACAGGTTTCTGGTTTGGCGCGTGCAGGATTGCCCAGTGCTCAAGGCAAATCTCTTATCCTTCCTACCTACTCGGTGCCTCTACGCAGGTTCCTCATATGAGTTTTTTGTTCATTTTATTTTTTCTCTCTCTTCTCTCTAGGTTTATAATCATTATTATTTCGGTGTGTCAAAACTGGTAAAGGACCGAGCTCGTTATTCTTCTTCTTCTTTTCCGGATTTTCGTTTTCTTCTTTCTTCTGGTGGGCAGGTAGGGGCGTACGTCGGATGTGCCTTGACAGAGAAGGAGCTGTTGATTGCTATGCGTTGCAGTGCAAAACACAGAGAAATAGTTTTAGGAAGGAAAGTTGGAAGGCTGGCAGATGGTTTTCGATGCGCGAAATTGATGCCACACATTATCTAATTTACATTAAGTGTAGGTCATCAAATCTTTAGGGGTGTTGCAGAGCTGTTTGGGAAGTTAGTGAACGAGGAGTTAATGGCTAATTTTTGCGGCCTTAGAATCGTTATTTTCTGATTAAGTACTGAGATATGTTTGTCCACTTCTTCGCGACGCACACTCGCTCGAAGTTAATCAAGTTTTTGAAGATTTCTGCTACAGAGCCATAATTATTTTTTATTTCAAACATCAAAACTAAACTGCGCCATAAAGTTTTACCTAATTAAGATTTTGGTATTATAATATTTTTATTCTGCGCAGTATCTATTCGGTGATTTTCCATTAACTGTAGAAAGCTGTCGCACTGCACAAATAACATCTTAAAAAATTAATAAACAGTGAAATTTTATCCCTGTATTAACAATTATGACACATTAATCTGTATTCAAAATTGATGATAAAAGGCTTTATACTTAATTTAAAAATAAATGTATCAAAAGTACTACATTTTATTATGTTAACGTTGTAGTGCTCATCATTAGATTACTACTATCATCACTAAAATTTGAGGTAGTGAGATTAAATTTAAAAAACAAAAATTCAGGATTTTTCATCCGACGTTAGGAATCTAGATTGTCTTCTCCCTCCTCCTCATTTTAGACTAGTCGTTAGAAAATAGTTAACACACTGATTTTCATGTGATTTTTTATGTTAGTAATATTTAACACTAAATGTAAAAATAAAGTAAATAATAATCATTTAAATTCTACTCGTAAATGCAAATTATTTAGTTCAAATTTTCCAGCATAAAATAAACCGTGCGTCTATGATGAAGTCTTTCCAGGTTCGTAAAAATTTGAATCCGGCCGTGAGTAGCCATGTTTCACCCGGAAAGAAAATGCTCAGAGCAGGACACACTTTGTGGTTTGTCTTAGCATTTTATTTAGGCATCTTAGAAAACTCAGAATACTTCTAAAAATACTTTTCCCACGGTGGCTGACAGAGCCCCCCGTAAACCGTATCTTCCTTAGCAATAGCAAAGGCTAATCTGTGACGACAAAAAACGAGCCTAGAGAGAGGTAAAAGGAATAAAAATTCACTAAAGTGCACGCCAAAACAAAGCCCCAAAAAGGTGTGATGCCACAGTCGGTTTAACATATTTTTATTAATAGACGTGTTTATACGTTCAGCTATTGAGTTACAGTGCGGATGGCCAGCTGAAGAATGACTAATTTTTATACCAAGTTTATCATGAAAATGATTGTAAATTGGGGCTATAAAATGTGGCCCTAAATGTGACAAAATCACAGCAGGACAACAAAAGTTGTCGTAATTAATAATTAAAATAAGATGATCTGCATCACAGCGTCCTAGATGTCAAGGGGTCAATGCTACAGTTTGCATAGAAAACAGGGAAACACGAACCTTAAAATTATGGACTGGTAACAAACAAGTTCAAAATGAACAAGAATCTACCAAATAACATAAATTTAAAAAAAAAACATAAAAATGAACTATTATAAAATAAAACTCTTTAATTTGACTAGTAGTAAAAATAAAAGGAAAGCTTACATGAAACAGAAATATTGCAGATTTTCACATTTATTAGTTGACTATGAATAGATAATTCTCCTGGAACAATGATTTTTCATGCATTTTTTTTTTTTTTTTTTTTTTTTCTCCAGATGCACAGAAAATCTAGAAAAATAGTATCAGGTCAATCTTAAACATCCGCAAACCGGATACTTGGGATTTGGATGTATATCTGCATGAATTTTACTATTTTAAGGTCTCCTTTCCTCACGTGAAACGTGAGAGCAAAAATGTATTCGAGAGCTAAAGATCGAAGTTCTGAAAAGTTTGGTTAATGCGAAGGCAAAAGAGTCAAACACTTCATCAGAAATTTAATTCCCTCCCCCCCCCCCTCACCATTTTATCAACTCTCTGTGGCATCTGAAAGATACGGATGTGTGGCATCGCGTGCAAATAATTAAAAAAAGTGAGGCAGAGAGAGAGAGAGAAAGGGAAGAGATATATATAATAAAAAAAAAGATCCAGTGCCCGAGACAAGATAAATGCCTTATTACCGGCCAGGGGTGAAACGGCACAGAAAAAGGATAGCAGGTTCAATGAGGTGTAGGGGGAAAAACAGTGTACGGCTATTTATCCATTTCTGGAACTACGGTCAGTGGCTGCCAGAGAGTTCGGAAGAGTGATTCTCAGGAGTGTTGTGCCGGAGTGGCACGTTCGCAAGGGCCCCTCATCGAACTGGACAGCTAATCATCAAAATTGATCTGGCTTCAGGTGAGGGCAGCGGAATTTGATTACCAAGGGTGACCGCATCGTGTAAAAATTTCATGATTCCTTTTCGGGTTCGCAGCACAGTCATTAGGCGAATGAAATGTCAATTATGTGTTTTTATGATGCGAAATGCTACAGTCTTTTCCCCTTGTGCGTTTATTGTGCATAATTTAAGGAATATTTACGAGGAAGGTGATACAAACAAGTGGCTGTGAGTGGAATCTAGAAAAGGATCGTTATAGAGGTCAAATTACGTTTTCCAACATTGAGGCGAAGGTGAACTGTTTTCTTTTCGTTTTTTTTCTTTCTGACATTTTAGTTATTTTTTAGGGTTTTGAGTCCTTTTAAAGCGATATTGTTATTCTGCGAGTCAAAATATGTACTCCTGATATCTGTTGAATTAACCGGTTCATGTTTAATCAAAATTGGTTCCTTTACTTTGGCAGAGATCTATTTAACCCTTATTTGTCTTAACAGTTGAAATGATGACTTAATTAAACATTCCTTTAAAAAATTCTGCTCCAGTTTCACATAGTCCAGAAGTTTGGAGAAATGTGTACTTTATTTTTATTCGTGGAAACTTATACCGTAGTTTGTGGCCCTGATGTAGTACTTTTGTGGAATAAGTATTTGAAGACTGAATGCCATGTTGCGAAGCCATATTGCAAATATTAGTTCTTTTATTTAAAAGCAAGCGTCAAAATCTAAGAGGTAAAGTAAAAAATAACTAACTAAAAAGTTATTTAAATGTCAAATCATGTAAAAGAAATTTTCTATAATTGACAGTTTTTATTCGTAGCATTTACGAACTTCTAATGCTGTACGATTCTACATGGAAAAACTCAAAAATAGTAGTGTTTCTTAAATTGTTAAAGTGAATTACGATTTCCGATACATAAGAATTTTCCGAGCTGGAAGTCTTTTGTACACCCGCCAATGACTCAGCAAGAATACACTTTACACTATCCAAAATAATCTTAGTAAAAAAAAAAGAAAAATGAGAAAGGCCATTTTATCTATATATGTATCATACAACTACCAGCTATCATAAGTTTATTTCTTTATATACTGCGGTCTGACATTCTGTCAATTTACATAAAAGCGAAGACGTCCAGTCAAAGTGGATGAAGAACTATTTTATAACACTTTCTTCGATTAATCTGATGACTCCTGATATCTAGATCTCCGTTCGAAATTGAATGGGCACCACCAAAGAAGCCCATCTTTTAACTATTAGACGCGGGTGGTTAGTCCAGATAATTTTTCCCCAAAAAAGAAATAATACCGATTCGGTAACAGCATCGAGCTTTAAAAGAATAATAAAAAAAAGCGAACACGTGAGTTATCCTTGAATTCATAGTACTGGAACTAATGGCGAAGATGGTTGACTAGTTGCTTTCGGACAATGGATACAAGACGCTGGAGCGACGTGCTTCACGCTTTGTAGGAAATTTTAACATGGGTCTTTGTCAATGAGAAATGCATAAGTCAGCCGCTTTTAAGATCTTTTAATAGCCACGATGAAAAGTGGCAAAGTCTCTTTTTCTTTTTGCTTGAGAAAGATTCCACATTTGCTCGGTCTTCAAGTTTAGAATTCACTGAGAGACGATGGGCTCGATAATCGATGTTGTTTTGTAATCGCAGTCTTCCTAAGCTGATTTTAAACAATTGAATTGAGAGATTAGTTTTGGGGTAATTTGTTTCTCCGTTTCCATTAGCGATTGTCGTCTGCCGAGTTCAAAATCGCTTTCTACTACTTGGTGACATTTTTGTTCTTGGTGTGATCTTTCTATCCCTGGGAGACAAAAAGGCGTGTTTCTGAAGTCACACGTGAGATGACTATCAGACGAAGAGAGAATAGATTACGTTCGAAGTATTGTTTTTTTTTTTTTTTTCTTTTTACTCGCACACAATTATTGCACTTTCAGAATATACAAAACAAATAAAATAATTCGATACAGGCTTGATAACCATTTCAAGAAATTAAGTTACTCGAACTTTTAAGGTAAGGTCATGGATTTTCTATGCACGATCATTGGTGACTTTTTTTGGAGGGTGGAGGACGATGTCGATAAACTGCTGTGCCAAATATCGGCTTCTATCAACTTATTTATTTTCTTATCAACTATATTGCCTACTTCTTACTTTACTTTTGTCAACTGGGTTTGTGTAAGTTCGCCAAATATACCAGAAATAAAGTAAATTATAGTTTTCATTTAATTTTTTTCCCAAGTTTGTCAACTAGGTTTCTAATTTTGCCAAGTTTAATAGAATTTCCGAGTGTTAATTATCAAAGGTCCTATTCCCATGCAATCATAGTTACATACAGATTTAACGGGAGTCAGAACAGAATCTAATAAAAAAAATCCATTTTTGCGAATAGTGACACTAGAAAAGGAAGAAAAAAACAGGATCACGAGATGAGCGTAAAGTAATGCCAACACCCAGCACGTTGTGATGCAAGTTTCAAGCTCTGTGTTAAAGTTCTACAGCACACTGTTTGCCACGGTGTGATATAATGGCACAATAGAGCATTGCGTTGTGTACTTCCAAGAGGTGTAAATTTACAGCATTTCATTATTTAATTACCTGTGAGAGTTTAAAAACTCAGTACTGTAAAATTAAAAGACATACAACAAAAATATGCATAACCTCACTTGGAACAAATACTTTGACCTTTTACATTAGCGATTTGACAAACGATATGCTTCTACATCAAATCTCACTTTTATGGTTGCTTTAAAACAGAATTCCTTAGCTCCTCATTACTAACTTGACAATTTTGCGTTCTCAGTCACGATCTGAAATTATTAATCAACTTTTATATGCAAGCATCGCTGGTCTTCTTTCTATCCCTTTTAAAGAAAGGAAAGGAAGTTAGTACCAAGGAGGGCGGCTTTCTTATTTTGTTTATAGCTTTAATTACCCTCGGAGTGTTCTGCTGTCCAGGGAAACCCATGCCGTTTGAGACAGATAAGCAGAAAATTGCTTTTATTTAACTGACACCAATATTTTACATAGTTGTAATTTTTGATGTAAATTGGATACCAATTTGGCCAGATACCGAATATCCGGTAATCCGATGGCGGTATGTTTTCTTTTCTCTTCTTGTTCTCTTCTCTCAGTTTTATTTTCACTAGTTTTCATAGATTCATCTACTACCTTATATATATTTTTCATTAATTTCAAATCATTTAATTCAAAAATCAGAAATCTTTTTGGCACTGTTTCCATGAAATTAGTAGGCAATTCCATTGCAATTAAACTTTATACAAATAACAATGTTGTTGAATCATCTCTCCTTCAAGAGTTAGATAAATATCTTACAAAATCAATTATTCAAAGAAAACCATCTCCATTCAACTGTTAGAAAATCAAAATAACAAATTTCCCTACTTTATCAAAATTATTTGGTGGGTGAAACTTTTTTCACCAACTACCAGTACTATAGCAAGTATACTTTTCTTATAAAAAGGGTCAATTTATGGGGAATAAAAGGTAACCGAATTCTAACAAAGATTGCAAAACAGTTAGCGTTTTTGCACCATAAGTTTACCAATCTTAAAAAAAAAATTGGAGTGCTTAATTTTTTTTTGTCAGTATTCTATACATGATAAAAATGTATTCTAAAAAGTATTTAAAACGAATTATTTTCACAAAATTTTGTTTTTCTCATTTTTTATTATTGCAGTTTTTAGAATTTATTCATTTATTATGTTTATTCATGTTATTTCTCAGTATATAATTTTAGGCCGGATGTACTGCCGGATATTTTTAATATCCAGCCAGTGGCGTAGCCAAGGGTAAGGGGGGGGCATTAGGGGGTTATAACCCCCCCTCATGAGGAATGTTTTGCCACACAAAATGTATATTCTTCACTTCCTTATCACACACATGTATGCATATATGTGAGTAGCAGTAGTCGTAACCCCCCTCCCCCCCATGAAAAATTTCTGGCTACGCCTCTGTATCCAGCTAATGTCAAGTATCCGGCATATTGGTCGGATTGGCCGGATGCAGTATGTTTGCCAGATATCCGTTGCATCCCTAGTTGTAATATACATGTACATTTTTTTTTTTACAATGTAACATTACATTATTTATAGTCTTTGTGATATGCTATTCAACAATGTAATCAGTTTAGTATTTTGCTGTCAAATCCATAATTCTTTTGAAGAAATCTGAATTTAAAAAAATAAAATACTATCTCTGCTTCAGTGAAGTTTTCGATATGTTATTAACACCAGGCATTACTATTCTAATGCAGTATGGCGCATTAGAATATTTGAGCAGAATAATAAAAAAAAATTCTAATTGAAGTTTAACAATATATTAGCATTTTATTTGTTATTGAATGTCATCAGTCTATAAATATTATTTTATTATTAATTATTCGTTTAAATTTAACGTTTCATATGACATGGCAAAAAGTTGTCCTAAAATAGAAAATTAAATATTTTTGCTACAAGCCAAATTTTTTAGATGCTAATAGCAGTGAAACACTACTGCTCTAATGCATTATGAAGCATACACATTTGAGCAGACCAAAATAATATGTTCTAATTTAACTTTAACGGTATATCCTCTTAGTTGTTACAGAACATACCAGTCTATAAATATTAATATATTACTAATTTTATTCGTTTAATTTAAAAGAAAAGAAAATTAAATTGCATGATGCGTTATATTCACGTTATGTATGTATTTAAACTTGAAAGTATAACACCACGAAATTATAAGTATGACCTCGGATTACTCTTTGCAGTGTAACATTTAAATGACTTTAATGACTGATGATTCGACTGATAACTTTACATGCCAATTATTTACAGCTCTTGTAAGCATCCAGAAATCATAATCTTTTCAAGTGGTAAAAGGAATTTGTTATCCAATTAAGTAGGAAGAGATAGATTTGATTATAAGAAAAATTACACTTCGTCATATGTCTAAGGTTAACTGATAATAGTTTATTTATTGTGTTATGTTATTTATTCAACATGTTATGAAGAGCCTTTCAAATTTTTATGCAATTAACATGCGAATTTCTAATACTATAAACTTGCATTTCTTAAATGAGTAAAAATTGACCAATTTTTGAACAAATAAAATTCAACATGCACACAATTAACGTTTAGAGAAATACATGAAGTACAGAAAAACTCTTTTGACTACAATTACGTATACAAGAAAATTAATAATTTAGCACAATTACTTATAATTTTTAGTAACTAACATACTGTAAGAGATAACTAAAGAAAATAGTTTGTGAAATTAATTCTAAAAAAGTTTAGACAACTTTGAAACTAGTTATTTAATTTTAATTCTTTAATAAATCTTGAAATTTTTTACTATCGTGAAGAGTGCCAGTTCCATTTTAAACTATATTGCAATGTGTTCATTTTAAAAATATTTTTGGGGGCAGTAGGGAAATATTAGATTTACCAACAACTTTTACAGTACTTTTTGAATTTTTATATAAAAATTCATCTTGTATTCACATTTATTCATGTTACTGTTATATCATAATCTCTAGTCTCGTAAGTTATTATAGATGCATAATACATAGTATATTCTGTCAAAATTATATTTACTTAATTTTTTTTTTTTAAAAAAAAACAGTTGAATTCTGCAATAATGAATTTGTTTCACTCTCAACGTGTAGAAAGATCCTCACGGAGGGCACCCCACCCCTAGGCCTAGCTCCCTCACATAGATAATTGGCCTTAATCCACAACACACACACAGTCACTCTCAAGATGGTATTTCAAGACCAGAATAACAATTTTTTGGTACTCTCTTGTATTTCGTTGAAAATTGTTGTGTGTTAAATTTAGAGTGTCATCTTAAAAAACAGATATTTTGATTAGGATTCTATCATTTAAGATCTAAATAGAAATCTGAAAATAATCCAGAAAAACGACATTAAATGAAGCTGGATTTCCCTGAAACGTGCTTCGCAAACTACTTTTGAATTGCTCATTAAAAACTGAGAAGAATTAAAAACACACTATATTTTGCCTTCAGAGTTTTCTGTGATGTATATTTTATTTCGATCTGAGTGGGTTTTTAAACCGTTTTAAGACGAAGTAAATTTAACGATATTTATCTTTTGCGAAAACTTTAAGCGGTAAATGTACGAATTAAAGCCATTACATTTGAGTCGCACAGTGACTCTATTTTACTCTTCAAGTTCTGTGGTCAAGGCAAAAAGATATGAGAAATAGATTGAAAAGACGGCTCAGGCAGATCTCAGAGAACAGTCCATTCTGCATCTTGCTTTCTTACGGTAAGATGATTCCTTGAAGGTTCACGAAGTCACGTCTGACATGTTCAGGATTGAATTTGCCTTCTCTAGGACAAATAAAAACACTTTAAGCATTTAATGGACTAAAGCCTGTTTCTTTTTTTATCTCTTACGTTATTTTTTGCGCCCCACACAAAACTGCTGCCTTTTACCAGTACTGTACCTTTCAGTTTATTACATGGAAATTTCATTATCCCAGCTTCTAAGGCTTGTTTTCGGCCATTTTATCAACCCAGATACTGATTGACCTTTAGGGTGAAATGCAATTTTCTTTCTTTACGTCTCGACGTTAAGAGGATGAATAGTTTTATTTATGATTACACTTTTTCTCTTGGAAATCCATTTAAGTTACTCGAGGTCTTAACAGTGATGGATTAACATTAACCCAGAAATTAATCATGTATTTTCATTCAGTGATGATAGTACCAGTTATATCATAATACAAACTATCATATATATGGCACTTATTTCGTAAGAATGTTTTATGCAATTCTAAATTCATATAAAAAAGTTCTCCTTTTTTATTGAAAATAAACCATGTACGGAAAAAAAATATCCAGAGACACTACCAAAGAGTTAAAGATTCAACAAAAGTTGATTGGCGCAATTTAAATCAAAATTTTTGTTACGTTAACAATATATTTTTGATTCAATAAAATATTAACCAACAATTTTCAGTTAAAATAGCGCAATAAAATTTTCGCTGAATTCAACAAATTCTTTTATTGCAACGAAATACTTTGTTACATAACAAAGTATTTCGTTGATTAATAAAATATAAAAGAATATTTTGTTGAATGAACAAACTTTTTCGTGTAAAATAGCGTCTTTTTATTTTAACAAAATTTTGATGATTATATTTTAACCGAATAATTCTGTTGCATCAATAAAATGTTTCGTTGATTCAACTAAGTATTAACGATAATTGTGTTGAATAAACTTTTCGGTTAAAAAAACGCAATCAATATTTTTCTGAGTTCAACAAAACATTTCTTTCAGTGTAATGTGTATAATAAAATGATAGTGAATTTTTAACTAGATTACTAAACCCACTACCAGAATTCTAATTAGTTGTAAAGTATAGTTCTATTCCGGAGCTGTGATATACTCTTTCAAGCTGTAAAACATAGAATTAAAAAAAATCACAGAACAATTTTAATTTAAATAATTACTTAACGTGTACCGTACTTTATTCGAATTTGCAAATTGATTATGTGTTTAAATATCATTTTGTGAAAGTATAATATACTTTATGATTTAAAAGACTGTATACTACAGACTATGGGAGTATAATTGATTCTCTCTCACTCTCTTCTTTTGAGTATGATAGAATTCTTACTTCAAAGATGTTCCAGACCAATATTCCAGACATACGTTGGGTTTCAAAGAATTGAATTATTTCTTAATTTTGGCTTGCATGTAATTCTGTGTGCTTTTCAATATCATTCATAATTCACAGCTATAAAACAACCGCGCACTGACAAAGTGAATAAGAATTAATGAAAATTTGGAAATTTAAATGAATCAAATTGGTTGTTATTTATTATTAACAGTGTATAATTCTTACTGACAGAATTTTATTGCTGATTGATCAAAGATGAATTTTGCAGTTTTAAATGTAACCAAGATTAAATCGACAAATTTTTGAAAGTTTAAATTATGCCATGACTCATAAGCTAAGTATGAGTTATTTTATATACCAGCTCAGCTGCCAAATGAATAAGGTCAGCTATATATGTCTTCTAACTGCTAGTACGTCACATTTTTTTTTTTTTTTTTCAATTCTGAAAATCGTAATGCATGAAAAATTTTGAATATGACTTATTACATATTTTGTTAAAAACGAAAATATGCATATGATAAGGTATTAATTTCGCCATTTTATAAGCTCCTACACATGTAAAACGTTCTGTAGGAAATAAATTTTCTCCCTATTCATGCACTTGTTTTCATTCTTTTGTAACCTTATTTAAACAATAAATATTTAATGGATTATTATTACATAATTTACTTTTTAACTCCATTCTCTCACATGGAAACGCGTATCGGTAGCACTAGGCAATTTAACAATCTAATATCCACAGCGAGCCTTTTTACGCGCAACCAGCATGCCTTGCCGAACCCCAAGTATTAATTACCACTAGTCTCCTCTTTCCACACCAAGTGTTCACAGGCATTCTATTTTTACCACACAACGTGAATTATCGATTGCTGTAAAATTTACGGGAGGATGGAAAATTGTAAGATCTTGATGAATGCGAGAGACGGTATTAAATTTCATCTACACTACTGATATGAATTAGGAATTCCGATACAAAGAGCTAATTAAATGGATAAACTCCGAAATTTTCATCAGTTAATTAGACGTGTTAATAAAACTGCATAATATTTAATCATTTTTACAATTAATTTTGTGTATCAACAGCTTTTAAATTACATTTGTCTGGGTTTCTTATAATCAACATACCTAAATTTCTCATGTTTAACGCTCTATTGTAGCGATTCATCGTAGTAAGCAAAAGTTTTCTTTTTTTTAAATAAATATGGCATATATTAACTGTTTAAAACTGTAGTTTTGAATACTTGTGTGATAGCTTTTTCGTAATTGTGATCGAAATACAGCTATCTTGTGTGCAGAGAAAATAAACACTAGGCATAACAATTAATTTTAGAAGGAAATGCAAAAATTTTTGTATTTCCTTTATAGTGTTACAGGAAATGCAAATATTCTTGCATTTCCTGTAACACTATCCACCTGTAACTATTTGCAAAAGATTTTAAATTTTCTGCAAATAGTTACAGGCTTAAAAGCTATAGGAAGGATTAGTTTTTGATGAAAAAAAAAGAAAATTTACAGAATTGAATTATCGCTATTGAGTTAAACATTTTGCTTTGAAGAACTATGAGGAAGAAGCTTAAGAAGAATTCCTTATAACTGATAATTTTGAAAATTCATTTTATAAAACTAAATTTAAATCGAATAAAATGCAAGGTTAAGGATGTAAGAACATGAACTAATATTGATTATTACATGTTGATATGATCATTAGATTTGATCGTGTTTGACCGATGACAAGTCGCATCTCTACTTTCTCAGTTGTTGTTTAACTATGCTTAAATTATGATTTCAGTATCTTTACCATTTCTTGACTGAATTATTCAGTCTCATCCGTATTCCAAAGTTATATTTTTGTAAATGAAATATTGTTTGCGTATATTATATCTTGATGCTTACGTTTTTCTAATCCTTCTAATATAAGTACTAATTGTGATTCTTTCACTGTTGCCAATAGATATGCAATGTATGAACAGATAAATGGTTATTTAAAAAACATGGTCACATGGTGGTTCTGAATTTGTAGTTGCTTTTCCCATTCTTCTGGTAAATGTTAGATCTCTCTCATTTCTTTATGTAGTCAAATTTATGCTATTGACATGCAGCCATTTTGTTTTTAAGATGATTATACCGTTCGGGCTGTCGTACTTAAAAATACCGTAGTCCTTATATCAGTTTGTACTGAAATGTTTCCAAACAATATTCTGTAAAATTCTCTTACATCTATGATAATTTGATGCGTTTTTTGTTTAACTAACAAAAAATGTGAGATGATTTGACACTTATGCTATTTAGTTCTAAGAAATTCGTAATTATTATCAAGCTAGTAAGGGAAAACTGTGATTACATACCTTTTGATGAGTGAAAGAGGTTGATTTGATAATCCCCGAACCTCAATAAAGGTAAAGCAGTCACTATCGAATATAATCAGTTTTGAAGAATGAAATAGAATGCAATATAAAGTATTACGTTAAAATATAATAAATTGATATTTTACAATCTACAGAATTTATATTCTTATAGACTTTTCACTAAAAACAAAAGTACTTTCTTCTTTATTAGATTCTTCTATCTTCTTTATTCCTTAAGATTTAAGGAGACGTATCACTTTAACTGCCAATTAATAACCATAAATTTGAATTTATATTGTCTTTTCTTGTAATCATTATTAATATTTATTCAAAAAGTTTGGATATCCAATATTTAATGTAGGAAGGTTTTGAAGAAAAAGCTATTAATCTTTATGTTATCTGGTACAGAGAACTTATCAACTACTCCCAAATCAGATTGAGGAATTTGAACTGAACATCATTGCACACTTTTGCATATTTATGATGATACTTGTAGAATACATAAAAATAGACAAGAGACGATTTATTTCACACATTTGCCCGCCGCAGATAAATGTTTCGCACACATAAACTCAGGATCCCCTTTGTTCTTCGCAGAGTACCTACCATAAATTGTTTCAGCGCGAAGCACGAAGACCATATAAAAAGGAGTAGTCGAATATCGGAATTCTTGCTCCTGCAGAAAAAAAAAAACAACAAAAAAAAAAAAAATAAAACGCCTATACCCTCTCTCTTCACTGTTTCATTCCCACTGGATGGAAAAGAAAAATCCTTTAGGTGTGTAGACACAAACACGTATATATCCCCAATAAGAGCAGTTACAAAACTCAGCGGACTTCCCTAATTCTACGTTAATGCCCCTGCCATTGAGGAAATACTAGACAAACCGAATGGGGTAATAACAGTAATTAAAGGGATCAAGCAGTAGACAGCATGAGGCGTATTGCTTCGCGGGGCCAGAACAAATAGGTTCTTGTGTTTGGAAGTTTCTCACGATTATTGGGGGTGCGTTTCAGTTATTTTACGTCCATTTTTTTCCGTTGCGAGGAAATTCGGGAAGCTATGGAAATAGGATTATGTGGGCGGCGAGTACTTTTCTTGGAGTGCCCGTTGTTCTTAAAATGTAGTTGCGCACGAGAGCTGGTGTTGCATCAGTGAAGTAAACACCATGTGAAGAGTTAAGTGCGCAGTGTTGTTGTTTAGGGAAGATTTGCTGTGAAAGCTTCATTTTATGGTTTCTTCAGAGAAAAATACTTGAAATTGTTTTACGAAAAGGATTACGCATATAAAACTGAAAGAAATAGTCTTTAGGAAGGACTGTAAAACCTTATTCTCGTTAAGTACACACACTTACAAATATATAAACAAGCCATTTTTACCGTTTTTGCAGTAGATTAATTTGGAGTCTATTTTAGAAATCTAGTTTGAAAATCTCCATTCTATCACGCCTAATGTCTCGGCTCGATTTTTGACTTTAACTTGGGTGTTAACTCGCCCGTCTCTTCATAGGGGGTAACTTTTACCGTCCACTGGGGGTCTTTCAAATAGATTAGCCAATATTTCCGGCCGTAGTGGAGAATGTCTTATTGGGAAGTGTCTCGCCGTTATTAATTTAAAATAAGTTTGTTAAACTTTTGTGTAGATATGGCCACTGAAATGTCCAACAAAGCTTACAATATATAAACTTGAAAAGGAATTTTAAAATTTTCTAAACTAACAACAGCTGATAGTTTTAAATATTTTAAAGAAATTTTGAATTCAGCTACTACTTGAGTAAGAGAAGACGCGTTTTCTCATTTAGCGTCACAAACTAAACAATGAACAGTCTATTTTGTCAATGGTATTCTGTACACTGTAAAACTTTGTAGCGCATGAAAACTATATAAACGTTTCTTTTCCTCTTCTTAAAAAAAAAAAAAAAAAAAAAAAAAAATGTTTTCTAAAATATGCGAGTGCCTTTTCGTTAACTGATAAATAAGCACCTGAAATGCACACACATCAAAAAGAAATAATTTTACATTCCTCCCCTCCCTCCTTTTTTTAAAGGTAGAACTGTAATAGCGATGGAGCACTAAATTGGTTCTTGTTTATTTCTAGAGTTTAAAAAATACCCAATCATTCATTTTAATATGACAAGATGACGACTACAGACGATGATTTTGCTGTGAAGAATGACGATAACGTTTACCCTTTTCTCTTGTATACTTATTTGTATCATTCGCATCTGGTTTTGGTTTAAATAAAATTTTATCATTTCTATATATATATATATATATATATATATATATATATATAATATAGAATAGCTAACTTACGTAATGTGGAATCCCAAGATAATCCATTGATAAAGTGAAAAAAAAAAAATATATATACATATATCACCTTTTTCGTTTTCATGTATTGGCATCATCTATGAGCTTTTTACTGTCCATGTTTGGTTCATTATCACGGTTGTTTTTTTACTTTAGCTATGGTCGCGCCCCTAGATTGATTTTAATGACTCTTATTGCCATACAAACTGAATTCAAACTGATTAGAAAGCTAAGACATCTATGTTTAAAATAAATAAAAACTTTGTGAAAAAAACACACATAAAGGTTACTTCAAGGCGTAACGATCGTTTCGACCGAAACGATCGGTCGAAACGGTGAACGCACAAAACATTTTCGGTCGAAACGATCGTTACACCTTGAAGTAACCTTTTAAATGTGTTTTTTTCACGAAGTTTTTATTTATTTTATCTTTTAACAACAGTTTTTTGAGTGTTTATTTTCATTGACATGTATGTTTAATCAGCCAAAAGTAGTGAATTGGTTTCTTAACCGAAATTTGAATTTTAAAAAGGTAGGCAGTCTGTTACTTTAAAGTATTATTCAATAGATTATAGAATTCTGCATTCAAAATTGTTGTACAACATCTGATGAGAATATGCATACTTAATTTTGAATTTTATGTGTGGGTAATATTACTAGTCAAATTAAACAAAAACATCGATGTGAATTCATTTTAAAAAATCTAATAATTATTCACCGGTTTGTATTGAAGCATTATTTTATGTCCGAAACGAAATGCATCACTTCCAAATCAACGAAATATTTCAAGTCTAATACTTTATATACACACACAAATAACTCTTAATGTTATTAACAAACACGACCTGTTATTATTTAAGTCCATCCAAACCTGCAATTTTATCATCTCAAGGTTTATTCTCCGCTCCAACCAACTGTGAAAGAAATTCCTTATCTCAATTTACATTTGATTGGTCGGAACAAAGAAAAACCACCTGCTTGAGGTATGAAGCTACTATTCTTTAATGTGTATGCGTTTAGCAGCTACTTACATTAACCAGTTAGTTATGCCACTATTTCTGAAGATGTTTGGTATTGTTTGTATGCGCATCTTCGTTTTATTTTCATAATCAAGTCAATATCTGTTGGAAATGAGAAACAAGTTAACTGTTTCAAAGGTACATCGTAATGTCCCAAAATTTATCCTCATCAAAATTCTTAGGTTTAAAGTATTACTTTTTTTCAACGTTGGAGGTTTGTATATATTTTCGAAATTGAAAGCCTTCCCGTATTGTCAGTGTTTAAATCGTGTGATCAATCTACAATCATCGTACAAGATTGGAATAACTGCATCAGCTGGAGATTGAAATTCTAAAACGTTTTCGTTTGATGGATACGTGGAATGGTACTTACAAACGTAGGTTGTGCCGAATGATGCCTAAATGGGTGAATATAGATTTTTCGAAGTAGAAATATACAGTCTTATGTTCCAGTAAAAATCTTTTAATTTTATTTTAAACGCGGATGTTGGAAACTTGCTTCTGTTTGGTTTTAGTCATTATTTTGATACAATGTATGAGTGGACGAGAAACGAATTTAAAATTTTTGTACTTAGATATTTCAAATTTTACATTTGTTTTATATATTTTACATTTGTTTATTTGATGTTTGTTTCAGTAACTTTTAAATGTAAAAACAACGTATTTTTTACTATAGATACCTACTTTTAAAAATTAAACTTGAATGTTAAACAACTTTTAATGAGAATCATGCTCATCTCATATACCGTTACTTACATAATCATACCTCAATAAGCCGCCTTACTTATAGATTAATTATTTTGGATCATTTTTTAAAAACTAGATTTATAATTTACTAAGGAAGTTCTTTGGCGATGCAAGGTACAAGGTTCTTTTCCCATTATTAACTTTTTTCAAACTGTAAAGTATATTCTTGTTCTAGTGTAGGATATCTGAAGTAAAGTGCTGGCTAGAGTTACATATTTTAAATTTATTTTTAAAATTTATTAAAGTTAAAAATTTAAGTTTAAATTTATACACTCTTTAAAAAATACACATTGACTTTTGAAAAATTGCTACAATATTATCAAACTAAAAATGAATTTAAAAACAAAGAAATAATAAAAGGGTGTATTTCACATAAATTTTATCCACAAATTTTATTACCCTTTTAAACTTTTTTTAAATAGAAAGATTTTAAATAAAATTTGATGTAATACTGAACTAATTAATACTAATTAATATTGAATAATTAACTGATACTAATTAATATTGTTAAGAAAAATTTAATAAAGAAAAGTTGTTTCTCGAAAATAGCAATCATATCTACATAAATAAAATTAGACTTTTGTGTGTACATTTCTTGGAATTCAAAAATTTTGCGATTTCTATCCGTTTCAAGCACCCGGGAATCCGATGCGACCCTCAAAAAAAAAGTTTGTCTGTCTGTCATTCTGTCCGTGACACTTTTTTTGTTTAAGCATCACATAAAAACGACTGAAGCGAATGATATGAAATTGGTTGTCATGATAGGTGGTCACTCAACTTAAAACGTAGGCGTCGAATTTTAAAAAATCTTGATTAGATGTTCAGATTTTGCGAAAATCGTTTCAAACTGCGTAAATTTGTGTTCGAGCATCACGTAAAAACGACTGAAGCGATTGAAATGAATTTGGGTGTCATAATAGGTGGTCACTCAACTTAAAACATAGGCGTCGAATTTTTAAAAAATCTTGATTAGATTTTCAGATTTTGTGAAAATCCTTTCAAACTGCGTAAATTCGTGTTCGAGCATCACGTTAAAAGTACTGAAGCGATTGAAATGAAATTTGGTATCATGATAGGTGGTCACTCAACTAAAAACATTGTTGTCGAATTTTTAAAAAATCTTGATTAGATTTTGAGATTTTGCGAAAATTGTTTCAAACTGCGTAAATTTGTGCTCGCACATCATGTAATAACTGCAAAAGTGAAAAAATGGTATTTGGTGAAATGATAGGTGGTCACCTTAAACTATAAGCATCTAAAAAAAAAACCGATCAGATTGTGGGATTTTGCGAAAATCGTTTCAAGCTGAGTGAATCTTTTTTCACGCATTACGTAATAACGACTAAAGCGAATGATATGAAATTTGGTCACATGATAGGTTGTTGCTCAACATAAAGTATAGGTGTCCAATTTTTTAAACATTTTTATTAGATTTTGAGATTTTGTGAAAATTCCCCCAAAATGCGGTTATATTTCTTCAAGCATTGCGTAATAACGACTAATACGAAATTTGGTGATATGATAGGTAGTTGCTAATCTTAATTTATAGGTGTTGAGAGAGAGAGAGAATTTTTAAAATATTTTGATTACATTTTGAGATTTTGTGAAAATCGTTTTAAAATGCAAAAATTTTTGTTCCAGCATCACGAAATAAAGACTGCAGGGAATGAAACGAAATTGGGTGACATGATAGGTTGTCACTCAACTTAAATTCTAGGCTTCCAATTTTTCAAGAATGTTGATTAGATTTTGAGATTTTGCGAAAATTATTTCAATATGTGTAAATATTCCTTCGCGCATCCCATAATTACGACTAAAGTGAATGAAATGATATTACTTAGTTACTCTCTAACCTGTAATATTTTAACAATACATAAAAATAATAATTTCGCTTTCTTTACTTTGGCAACATACTACATCCATTCTGTGTACTTCTACAATGCTGACGAAAGTTCTTGCTTTTAGAAATTTGCATTCAGTACTAACCCGTCAACGACGGGTACTTCAGGTAGTTACAAATAAAACAAATAACTCATCTAAACTTTATCTATTTAAATACAAAGTTTTTAAAACAAATGCTTAAAAATCCTAAATGTACTTAATTAGGATTAATAAAAGTTATTAAAAACTTCCACTTATTAAGATTCGTGCTATAAATATTGATAAAAAAATATGCAAGTTTATTTACTTTTATTTTCTTATCTTCCTTATGTGACAAAAGGCAGAAATATTAATTTTTTTGCTTCTTTTTAAAATTCTTGCTTTACCACTCAACTTTTATTTAAAATATTACTATAGCAGTTTTTTTAGTGTTTTTTTTATGTTAGTTTTTTTAGCAGTTATTGAATTGCAATGGAAGGAATATTTGAAATAGGATAGCTTTACAAACGGCTGAAACATTAAAAACAATTTTTTAGGAAAATATAACATGCTTTTCTAATTTCTTTTTGTATAAGTTTTTTAAAATTTGTTTCTGGAGTTTTCTTTTTAGGAACAAGGAAAAAATTTTAGGAACGAGGAAAAAATACTAAAGTTCTGTAATTTACTGAAAACGTACTAACTTAATTCCGTTATTTAAATGACATTTAAGGAATCACTTAGTAATTCCAAGCAGGAATTCTTTCCTTTTGTTACTTCTATTTCTCCTTTTCTTGTTTACATACGTTCAGGAAATTTCAGGTATTCGTATCGAGTTCTTTTGTTTCCATTTTATGCTAAACACGGGCTGGTGCTTTTGTTGAGACTCCGTTCTTTGTGTCGTTATGATTAGGGGAGTATTGCATAGAGTTGGTTGATAACTTCCAAGGTGATGCCAGTACAATTCTATTAAAATATAAGATTATTTTATTCATGATACAAAGAATGCATCAAGATGTTGGTATTACGTCGACTGAAGAAAAAAGATACACCCTTTTATAAACATTTAAATAGATTATTGAGTTTTTCTTTCATTTTTTTAAGGATAGATAGAGAAAAACATGAATGAATTGATAAAATAAAATTTTGTTTCAAACACATTCATATTCGAGTACTTAAAATGAATCAATCATTGATATCGACGGAACTACCTTTTATACATATATCAATAAATGCAGTTTGGTGGGTGACAATAGTAAACAAAAAGGTGCTTCTTTTGTAAACCCTAATTCTAAACATAAACTTAGACAACCGGTTCTTTATGATACGACATCACAATGTGACATCATGTTAAAAACAGTATGATGGTTTGTTCTTAATTCGTGTTCCAATGTTGCATCATTCTTACTGAAAACTATACAAAAAATCTGAACCGAGTTTTGAGTTGAATAATTAAGCTTCAATGCAACCAACTTATGTACTGATGTTCGATGTTTATGTATTTATAAAACTATGTTAATAACTAATGTTTAGAGAAATATTCTTTTTTTTTTCTTTCATTTTTAACCCTTTAAGTGCCAAAAAAGAAACGCAAAAATATAAAATCATTTTCATTTCACCATAAATATTTGCATTTTCAAAAGTGATTAAAAGTGATCTTTTGTGATACAGCTAGCTTTAAAGTAGAAAAAATCTTTTGTAATACATCTTTAATGTAGATTTTTTTTTTAAAGTTTCACGTTCTCGCTTTGCAGTTGACATAGTCAGAAGCAGTTCAACGTTTCATAGCGCTAATTATCTGCAATTTTTCTATGGGGCTAGGTTATACCACGATTTGGTTTCATTGATGAATTTCAGGACCTAATCATAGTGCAACATTTCTTTAATGAGCCTACCCTAATGAGCCTGACTTCTCATAACGCAGGCTGAACGTCTTTTGAACTAGTTGTGCCACTTGAGGAAAGCCTGTGCAGCTAATTTAGAGCCAACTTATATTAAACCAGATTAACTATATAACTATGCAGTCAGGGCCTGATTTCTGGGAGGGAATTCGAGACAAACGCCCGAGCCCCCAAATTGTCCTTGAAGTTTTAAAATTTTGAAATTTTGAAAAAAATTTCGAAATAGGGGGGGGGGCAGTGAAGCTTTTGTCCAGGGCCCTCAACTCGACCAATCTGCTCCTGTATGCAGTATAGATTAATTGTACTACTTTTATTAACAGTTACACTGAATCTTGGGGTAGGAGTGAAGTAATGAAATTTTTATTTATATAACAAAGATAAACGATGAAAAGACTGAAAGAGTCGCTAGAAGTGTTTTAATATTAGAAGATTTTTTTTGATATCTCGCATATACATTTCTAACAATTGTAAGCGTCAGCTGCTCTCAAAGCTCGCTTTCGTTCTTTAGACTTTGCCCATGATGGAGAAAAAAAAAGACTGACTGCTCTATCTGAGGAAGGCATCTTATCCCGTATGGCCCTTATTCTTCCCTCAAAAAGTACGTTGTTGCGTGAAACGTCGTAAACTGTTTCCCTGCCCTGAAACGAATGACTTGCCGAGGACAGGTGCATAGGGGCTAATCACCATAAAAAGTGCCTTTTGCCCGTGGCCGAGCGACAGAAAAGGGAAAAAAAAAAGAGACACGAATTTAATTCCATTCTGCGGCACGTTTCTTTGTTGCATGGGCCGAGGAGAGCGATTTCGATGGGTACCGAGGAAAAAACACGCGTCTCCCGATCGGTTTATAATGGCACGGTAATTAGAACATAGATTAATACACATTGTAATTACTCCGGGAAATAATGCGACACGTTTAAAACACTTTTGCGCGTGTAATTACAATGCGTTTGTCGTAACAATGTTTCTTCCTACCCGAACCCCCTCTCAAGGGTGGCTTTTTCTTTTGCTCGAAGTGTGCGCCAGAAACACAAGAGTGGTAATTCTTTTATCGTAACACGAAAAACTCCTTTTAAGAGTGCTTGTGGTAGAAAGAAGTACTGGGAAATACAAAACGGTTTCAAGATTTAAAAGAATACTTTTTTCCTCAAAGTGTGCTCCAGGAACACAAAAATGTGGTAATTATTATAGTAATACAAAATACACCCACAAAAAACTGTAATAGAAATGTTACGAGTACAAAATAGTTTCAGCATTTAAATAAAGTTTTGCTCCAAAACAGGGTTTCCGCTACGGTCGCATTTTTAGCAAAATGCGAAAAGACTATAGAAAAATGCGAAAATGAAACAAGACATTTTCGCTATTTTGCTAAAGCCTTTGTTTTGAATAATAATAAAAACATAATTTATTTGTTATTTTCTTTATTCTTGAAATTTTTCTATAGGAAAACCGATAAAGTATGGTATAAGCTTGATATAATGCAGTTTTATATAGTAAATAGTATTTCTTGTAAAAGAATATAAATCTCAACTAAGACATTTAATTTACTATAAATTTCAACAATATTCAGTATTAATTGAGTATGTGTTATGTTGGGCTTGTACTGTCTTAAAATTAAACTTGTTTTCTCTTAATGATAAGTACAATTATTAATTTTCATTTCAATTTTTAAAAAATGTTTTTTTTTACTGCTGTGTATTACTTCTTTAAAGATATCATTCCTACATTTTGATATTTAATTTACAAATATAAATGAAACACTATTAAGTCATCGGAAATGCTATGTGAGCTTGTATTTATAGACCTATTGGTACTTTAGCATGAAAATGTCGGCATGATATCTTTAAAGGTGTCACGCCTACATTTAATATTTAATATACAAATGTAAATGAAACACTATTAAGGCATCGAAAATTCGATGTGAACTTGTATTTACAGGTATTTTAGCATTTTGCTAAAGGTTTTTTTCTGATTTTAGCTTTTATGCTAAAGAACTTTTGAACTCAGCTCAAACCCTGCTCCAAAAACTGCGTCTGAGACACAAAAGAGGGGTAATTTTTTTATCGTCACAGGGAAAACATCGTTTATAAAGTGTTCTGCTGGAAGTATTAAAGAAATATAAAAGAATACAGTATTCCATGAATTCTTTTTTCTCTGAGTATGCACCAGAAGCACACACACACACACACACACAAAAATAGTAATTTTTCAAGTTAACCCAGAAAATATCTTCTTCTATAAAAATTTGTGGTAAAAGTGTTACCAGTAAAAAAAAATGTTTCAGATTTAATCCTTTGAATCCCCTATTATTTAAAAAGAAGTTCGGAACTTTCTTTATTATACGTTTTTATGTATTGGAAACATCTCATATTAAATAAAATATTAAACCTGAAGGACTTAAAAATCCCATTGGATTGTTATTGCAGACTCTTATTGCGGATTGAGGTCCTATTGAGCAAAAGTCCCGTCGGTTCATAAAAGGTTAAATACTTTTTGCTGACATTGTGCTTGTGCAGTAGAAACGCCGGATGATTTTTTTTTTTTATCTCTTTACACAGAAAATTCCTGTAAAAGTGTTGAGATAGAAGTGATAAAATGTTTAAAAAGGTTTTAGTATTTTTATATATAAATACTTGTCATTGAGAAAAGGTGTAACTGTAAAGCTGTTTTCACTTTACAATAAATTCAGACAGTGGCGTACATTATGAACAGGGGTTTTACTGAGTTTCGTTTCCCTGGTGTGAGTGAAAATTTAAACAACTTCTTAAATCAATTTTTTTCTTTCAACATCCATCGTTGCACAGATGTTTCGGTGAAGATTCACTTTCTGCGCTCCCTTTGGTAAATTTAGAAAAAATTCTGAGAAAGCTACTGATAGTTAAGGCAATTATAATGGCACAAAAGGTGATTACTTTTAAAGTTACTACTATAATTAGAGGAGTTAAGCTCTAAATTTTACTTTCGATCTTTAAAGACGCTACATTTGTATAATGTATAAGTGAATCTTTTAAACTCAACAAATAATATAAGTACAATAGACCCCTCTATAACACGGCAGATACGTTCCATGTTTAATGAATCCTTCTTGTACGAGTTAGGGAGGGACGCGAGACGAAAAATAGCGCCTCGCAAAACAACATAAAAGCTTTGTTTCGTCTCGCAAAATCCCTATATCGTAATGTTAAAAATGTTTGCCTCGTCTCGCAAAAAATTGTCTCGCATCCATCCTCTGTACGAGTCGCAAACACATATTCAGAATCAGAAATGTTAACAACTAATACAGAAACATCTGTCCCATTCTTTTACTGCGTTGTACGAGTTTTTTTTAACGTATAGGAAAAAGATCGCAATTTTTCCGCTGTGTTATACTAATCTGACTTATATGAACCCGCGTAAAATGGAATCTACTGCATATTGCACCAAGAATGGAAGGCGGGAAAAAAATTTCAATCCCAGTCCCTGTAAAAGCTAATATTCTATTTGTTTTACAAAAGCAAAATGATTTTTTACATGAAAAACATATTCCTTTCATTGGAATCCAACTTTTATAAGCGTCAGTGGCTCAAAATGTTTGCTTTACATGCTGTTGTGTTTGTTGTTACGCATCCTACTGGTGTAGAAGAGCCTATACCAAGTTCAAACGACCTCGTTGCATGAGAGCATCAAAAACCTTCCCCTGCCAATCAGCATCTGCCTCCAAGGGGTGCCTGAACAAATACTGTAAAATGATATATCTGAAATTTTTTTTTTTAAAGTGAGTTCAGATATTGGCATCACGCAAGGTGAATTTCAACAGTTAGATCATTTTTCAATTACGAACTTAAACATGCCCCTTGTGACATTTTTAAGTTCTACAATTACGCACCTTATAATCTAGACTAGCTGGAACCCGTCGAATTCGACGGTCACTTTATTGACAGTAATATTCAAAAATAAATGGGAACGATCAAGAATGTCACCAAGGTCTTGAACAAAACTAACAGGAAAAATTAAAGAGCGACGCGGACGGAACATGACTTGTGACAGAAAGTAAGCAAAAGGTTTCACGCCAGTTCTTAGCAACTGTACAATGACGATGAAATGATTGAAATCTTTAAAATTTGTTTTTAACTATCTTTATTAAGTAAAAAAAAAGAATAGTAGATATTAAATGAAGAATGAGCAAATACAGTTACAAATTCTAATTGAGCATTTCGTTGAAGACGATATTTTGGGTAAAGTCATCGACCACGAAACGTCCAGGTGAATTCTCTTAAATGATCTTGACTGCCACAGCATTCTTTGATCTAACCATTGAAAGAGTGACATACAACATTCCATGAGAAAATACGGGTGCAGAAAGGTAAACGCCAAAAGTATGAAGCGAAAATAGTGAACAATTTCGGAATTCTGCAAGAGAAAAATCCAATCCGCCAAATGGCGATCGCGCGCTCCCTGCTTTATTTGCCTTTTCTCAAGCTACCCTCGATGGTAAAGATCCAGTATCAGACAGAAAACTGAAAAATTAAAGAAATTAAAGATAAATCGCTAACTAAATAAGGAGTTTTCTAACTGCCGTCAATGTCGTTAACAAACCACAATGTATTTGTATGGAGAAAAGTTTGAAAAAAATCTGAAACACTTTCATATTTTAAATACTCACTAAAATGCTTTTTTTCAGGAAATGCGGTTTTTTTCAGGAAAATCCCCAGCCGATTAAGTTTTTGAGGGTTTTGGGGTTTTTATCAGGGTTTTTTAAAGAAAAGAATATGCAGGTTCAGAATGTTTGAAAAGATTTTGCTAATTACTAAATACAACTTTCAGCGGCTAATTGATTACAAAAATCAGTTATAGATGAAAAAATGGTTAAATTAATAATAATAATTAATTACAATTATATCAGTTATGCATGAAAAATTGTATCAATCAATAATAATAACCAATTATGGTTTTCTTCTTTTTTGCCTTTACATAAACTGATTATTAGTAATAATTTTAACTCAATGAACTTAATGCACTAGTGTTTAACTAGAACTTTTAAACTAATGTTATTTTTATGGTTAAAAAAAATCCTCATTCCTTTTAATTCAAAAGGCTGGCACAAAAATATTCTCTAGAAAAAGGTTTTTGAATTTTTTTTTTTCTTGGGTAGGGGTAGTAGGTTCTCGGGGCTGTTTATAAACTTGACAAGTGAAGTACTGATATTAAGAGATGTATTATCTATGTAGTTAAAGTTGAAATTTTGATAAAACCCAGTTAGCCTTTCCTTTTCTTTTTTTTAATGAGATTTTTCAATAGAGCCCAACCAGGTTTTTCGGGTTGGGCAAAATCATAACATCCCTGCTCCCACACCCCTCCTATATTTTTTTAATTTATCTTTTATACTGACTTCAGTTTTAAAGACATTTCAAAACATTTGAGAATTTCAAACTTTCTTGTCATAGTTAAAATAAATGAGCACCATATTTTCGGCGTAGTTTTAATTTATGCTATAAATTGTGACAGGTATCAGGATATATTTTTGCCTCAGGGTTTTACATCAAGCATTATGCTATGATACTCATGATGATTTTTATTAGCATTAAAACTAAGCTTTTAGAAGTTTGAATAGAACATGCAATTACTTCCAGTAGTGTTTTTTCAACGTTTAGTGGAGCCTTAACGTTTATCACTGAATTACTGTAACAGTTCAAAGCAACATATTATTAAAAAGTAAGTCTAATAAAAGCTGAAAGAAAACGTTAACTTTTGTTCACTATGCAGAATCTTTTTCAACAATCCTTTTAATGCAATGATACCTAGCTACGCTTGAAATTTTTTTAAAAAGTGCATCTCGACTGGTGGCTTTTAAAATCCAATTTCTCTGCCCCCCCCCTTCCCCTTCTATTTTATGTTCTTCAATACCTACATGGCTTTTCCAAAGCTTTATCAACATACTATCTCCTGACAGATATGAACTTTTTACATTGGGAAAAAAAATTAGTTTTTAAGGCGCGGTCTTGATCTCATCCCTCTGCTTTCGCTTCACATATCGGCTTCCAAATAAGAACCCAGATAAGGTGAGGGATCTTCTCCCCCCCCCCCCCTGCCGATCAAGCTTTTCACCTCAGGAGGCCTTTAATCGGGCTCAGATTCTATATTTCATTTTATTTTATTTTGAACTGCACGTCAGCTATTGACTGGCACGGAATTTCGTTCTTTCTTTCGTTCTTTTTTTTTAAATCGCAGCAAGACCTCGTTAAAGTGTCATTTGATGCGAACAACATCGGTTTCTCAAAGTCTAGTCTTGACTAAAAGCAGACAGAAAAACAATTCACAAATATTTTTAATAAATCAATATTCAATAGGCACCTCTTAAATTATCAAGTTTGGATTACAATGAATCATTTCTATATGTGATCTTTATTACTGGAATTAGTTTTGCGATCTTCCCATTAATGAAATTTCAAAAATTTAATTTGTATAGTTTGAGCTGTTTAAGCTTGCGTTATAAAGTGACTCAAGACTTACAAAAATTAAGTTACGTCTTCTGTATTCATCCAAAATGCAAAATTAGGATTGTGTAACATGAAAAGATGAGCAAAATGCGATTCGGCAAATTCAAAGACCTCAAAACAAGATTTATGTTTGGTTCGTTCAATATCCTACCTCTCTATTTTATGGTCATGGTAATGACGAAATGTTAATGTGTTGTGGAGGAGGTTAATGTAGACAACACTTAAAAAATCCTTTTACATTTTAAAATATTCTTTACTAGGACTCGTGATAGACAGACATATGTCTCAATAAACTAAAACCGTAAATGTAATTCTGATTGTGATAGTAATAGTTCTTGTAAAACATTCGTAGTTCTCTTGTAGAAGAGCAATTTATGAAAATTCCTAAAGAATCTTTTACGGTATAAATATTAAAAAAAAACATGCTGCAAAATTCGCATGATCTGTTTTCGTTACGAAAACTAAATTATCTATTATTTTCTTTTAAATTTGAAATTTGTTCTTATAAATATTGAAAATAAGAATGCAATGCTTGGCTGAATAAAAATAATAATTTCTTTTAAATGTGAATGATTTCAGTAGCTTTTTCAGACTTGTTGAATATCACAATCATCCAAAAAAAAAAAAAAATTTAATTGATTTCGCTTTTCTTGGATTAACCATTGTCTTTAACTCGTTGTGAAATTTCAATGCAGTCATTTTGAAAGAACTGCTACACGGTTTTTGCTTTCTGGGTCTTTCAGAGGATACCTAAACGTTCTGTGAACGTTTTTGTCAGCGACAGAAAATTAGACAAGCGGTAGGCTACGGGGTGCCAAGACATCCTGAAATTTGGATTTTTGTAATTGCAAAATAGTCATGTATTTTTGTGACAAAATCTAACATTTCTACCTTTCCATTCCTCCTACCTTTTCGAGCGTTTTTCTTATTATGTGCCTGCCCAGAGGCACCATGCAAATTTTGCATTGTAGTTGAACCTGAAAGTTAAAAAACATTTTGATCGATTTTTTTAATTAAACTTCGACTATCTCCAGAAAAACGTGCGCTATACGCAATCATGTCGTAGTTGAAAAATATTTCCCCTAGTTTTATCATATTATTTTCTTTAAACTTCATATCATTCAATAATCAGACGTTTTAGTTTTTTCATACTTCTCCACTTTTTGAGAGTTATTATTCAGATCAAACAACTTATACTGTTACCCTTAAAGTTTAAAAACTAAGTACATACACACTCATACGTGGATGAAAAAAGAGTTATTCCTAAAAAAGTTATTTGATATTTTCCTAAAAAAGTTATTCCTAAAAAAGTTATTTATACTACATTTCAATACCATTTATTTTTTCTTGTTTGCTTCATTTTTTTTCAATAACTGACATGGAGAAGCTGACTCATGCCAGTTTTTACATTATTAGATTGTTTCTTCACCCACCTGTTTCATTGTCTAGCTGTGGATTATTTTGTTTTTATGATTATGTAATTTCATTTTAATTCTGTCAATTTCCTTGATTTCTTGTTTCCCACATGCCTCTTTCATTTTTTTTTCAGTTTATTGAAATCACGAGATAAAATAGTAATGATAGTTATTTCAGCTATTTTTTACGTATTTCAATTTCAGATATACCCCAAAAAAGCTATATTTTACTAGTAATGTAATTTTGAGAGACCCTGTAAAAGACGTTTAAATGTAGTTTCCATCTTTTAAATGAAGAGTAAAGTGTTATAAACGTCCCAATACTTATTGTATTTTATTTATAATGGATGAATGCCTCTAAACTGCCATAGCCTGTATTGGAATTCTTTTGAGCTCTCCTGAAACAGAAGTATAAATACAACATTAACACTTTCGATGGAGGGCAATTTTTCGTAATTCTTATACCGATTTTATTTTGTTTGAAATAAAGGAATAATACACTTTAAACAATGACTGTCTATACAGCGTAATGTATTGGGTGCTCCTGTAAAAGAAATATAAACGCTACATATGACATTTTCAATAAGGCACACAGTACAGTACATCGGAATAATATATACATTGATTTTGTAGTAATCTATGCATATTTGCAGTAGATAGAGCATGGACAGACAAATAGGCAAACCGATATCATAAACACTTATCGGTACGGAGAATACGATGTTTGGTTTCAAATAGAAATTAGAAAAGCAGACAGCGCGTAATATACGTCACTCTACATATTAATTTTAGAAACCCATGTCAAATGTAAGGTAACATTAGGTGCTCAATGGCTAGTAGTAGCCGTTCAATTAGTGGCTACTTTTTAAAGTTAATAATCAACTTTTAGTAAAAATGCTAAGTGAAAAAATTTTAGTACATTTCAGGTAGTTAATTAGTTAAAATAATTAAAACTAAAAAGTTCTTTTTAGCAGTGGAAGTGCTTTATTTTAAAATTTGCCTTTAGTTTAATAAATATGTATTTTTTAACTTTCAGAATATTTTTAAAGGTCGCTAAAACTGGCGATTGACAGACGGATAACTGTTTAATCAAAATGTTTTTTTTTAATTTATCCCTATGGACAATGGTTAGAGCTAATTCAACCATCTAAGGTTAAGAAGTTCTTTTGTTCTTTTTTCAAGAGTCCGCTTTTGAAACCGTAAGTGTTACCTTGCAATCACAGCAAGAACTTCTTTCGAGCACTCTGATAAGTGTCTGTATACATTCCTGGAGATAATCACCGGATAGCGATACTCCGAGACAAAATAGTAGACAAGTGTCAGTTTTCTATTTAAAGAGTATTAGTTCGTACATATTCACACACACTTGGGGATTTTAATGTCCGAAAAAACCCTCAGCTGTCATTTCCGTTGTCATGACAACCACCCCAAGCCAAAATACAAGTCACCATGACTACTACTACGGACCGAAGAAATCAATGATACAAAAAGTGTGCATGCTTGAATTTCTGTCACTGCATCTGGCACCACCTACCTCTGAGTCTGAGATTGACCTATTGACGGGGGGAAGAACCCCCACTCACCCCCTCAATCTTTCTCCGATCGGAAAGCGCAGGTAAACGACCACACTCCGAAAAAAAATTGACGGTAATCATATAAGGGAAATAAAGCGGCATAAACACTGAAGGAGGGAAAAATATTACCTTGTTTAGGACAATATATATGGCCGAATATCGTGATCGGTTTCAGAGAAATTAAGTGTGTTTATGGTAGATGAAATTGGATGAATCAGTCTAGAAAATGCAGCAACTTCTGAAGCAATAAAAGGAGTGGTGTAATAGAACTTGAAGGATATTCCGTTTCTGTCAAGTTTATTAGATTTTTGTTTATTTTATGAGTGCAATGAAATATTCATGGATTCTAGAAGAGGGGGGGGGGAGGAATGACATGCTTTGATGCAGATGTTTAGTTCACAGATGTTTTTGTTTCGAGACATAAAGAGAGAAAGAAAGCTAGTTCCTCTCTCTCTCTCTGTGTCTCTCTGTTTCTCTAGCTCTTTATCTCCCCCCCCCCCCTCTCTCTGTCATGTTTTTAGCCAACGCAGTTACTGATCATGACATTAATAGTTTTAAGTATAAGAAGTCAAGATTGAAAACTTGCGCATGTTAAATTTGAGTAAATTGATTTACACAATCACTTGACATCTTCATTTAAGCTGTATTTCTAAGAGAAACTTCACTGAAACACTAAAAATTACTTAATGTTTTATGAGGTAATATAATCAGCAGTTTTTATAATAAACAGCCTTGAAATCAATGGCTATGTGCATCATTAAGTTCAAAATCAACAGTTTCTCTTACAGAACGCCCATGTAAAATATCATAGCCATATTCTTACAAAATTGAAATTTATTTTGAAGAAATGAAAGAAGACCCTAGCAGGGGATACTTTCGTACAAAAATTCAAAAATAGTAAATTAATATACGCATAAAAAGATATTTTTTAAACGCATAGCTTACTTCTTTATAACATGTTAAATAGGTTAAAAATCAATTAGTATGTTGAAAATTCATACATTATACTTTGTAGTTACAGGAATGTTAGGGAAAACATAAAAAAGTCACACAAAGTAGCCCCGGTTGTCGTTACTCGGTTTTATTTCCACAACAAGAAATACATCAAAACACTTAAAACTATTAATGATCTGTTCTGATTACTCCAATTAAATGACTTTACGGATCAATGAGCTATAAAAACACCAATTTCTTCTTTTCTGTTTAACAGGACGATCCGTGTGAAAGTGCTATGTTGCCGCACTGCTGTTCGAAACGGGTATTCTTCATGCCTGGGTATTCCCGAAAGCTCTAAAGCATTTTAGCAGTCGTAACTCTTTCTTTTAAGATCATTAAAAATACGAATTGCCTGTATTTATGCAGTGAAGTCGAACTGCTTGGTTGAAGCTGGCTACTGTTTGAAATTTGAAACCAGTTGGAAGAAATCGTAACCGCCCCGGGCAATTCTCATCTGAAATGCAGAAGTTTGTAAGGTTATACTGCAATTCGAACAAGCTTTCTTTCTTCAGAAACAAGATAACACTGAACGAACCCGATTTAATCCCGGTCTCTGTGCAGTTAATCGCTGTAAATCCCTCGTGTAGCGAAGCTAATCCTTGCCTTTTTTTGGGGCCCACCTAACCTCCCTTTTGCGCATTCCGTAGTGATATTTGCATCCGTCGGCCCGACACATTCAGAGCAGAACTATCTTTTTTTTTCCCAAAAAGAAGAAAGTTCTAGATACATATCCTCTCTCCTTTTTAAAAACTCACTCTCTGGAGTAGACTTGTTAATTAATTCTGTCCATATTTTAATCCGTTAGCACTCATTTGTGAGAAAGAAAAATAGAAAAATAAATATTCGTTGAGGTTTGAGGCACTATGTAGTGCATGAAGCTTTCACGTAGAGACTGCGAAGGCAATTTTTTTTAACGGAATGCAGGAAGATTCATAAGCAATATGTAGATAACAAAATCACTCGAAATGACTGGCGTTTAAAACATAAAGTAAATAAAACTTTCTAAAACAACACCATAAAGGTTACTTGAACGGCTATGAAGTACCTTTATTGTGTTATTTTACAAAGTTTTTATTATTTTAACAATATGTAGATGGCCTGGACCTTACAAGTATGTAACTGTACAATGCATTGAGGCAATTTTACACTTTTGAGTTTTGAACATTTTTGAGTTTTGCTAAATCAATCATCCATTTCATAATATACAAATTCAAGCCTCGTATAAAATCATAGAATTTAAACGATTTAAAAATTTGCCGAGGCACCTTAGGATTTTTAAATGTATTTTTCTAGTAATAAATGAAAATGTAAAAACACATATTTTTGAACTTATTAATAAAACCAGTAAGTAAATCAAAATTGATACATTTTGTATTGAGCTAGAAAACTCATTGCGTTTTTTAAATTAAATAAATATATATTGCTGCTTAAATTGGAGTTTAGTTGATGGGGAAATATTTCTTAGACAATCAAAAAACTATATATGAAATTCTCGATTTAAAATGTAGCAGTTATAAATCCGTTTTATGAACACAGCACCTTTGCCATTAGAAACTTTGTTCAAAATTTTTTTGTTCAAATTTAATGTAATAAAATGACATCACATTATACCTAATATTATTAATATTATAAGACGTAACGTTAACTTTAAAAGCGTTTGAATTCTTATTTTTCAAGACCATTTTGTTATGATGTACCCTATGTATAAAAAGAAAAAAAAAATGTTTCAAGAGCAATATGCGGAAGATATTATGTACTATATACATTGAACATCAAACTATTGACATTAAGCCATACCTTACAACTTTACTAAACCCGATACTGAGAACATTAAAATTCTTCAGAAATTATGCCAATCGAAAATGAAAGTCAGAGAAATCTTTTGAAAATTGAAGCTATTTCCCTGACAACCGCACGTTTATCCGTTCTCTTTTCAAACTCAAATATGAACTTTCTTTTGAACAAACCAAATGTTTTTACTAGGATAGAAGCTTAACTAGTAAGAGTAGTTCTCGTTCTGGCAAGAAGTCAAGTATTCATTTTTTTTTTTTTTTTTTTTTGCCACTTTTACTTTTGATTTAAAAGCTGTCAAAGTGTTCATTCAGCTGAAGGTAATAATAACCGGTTTGGGAGCACAAATTTAAAAGGAAACATTGGCGTATATCCTGAAAATACTTTCGTTCTGCTGTAAAAGGGTATCAGAGTAAACAGATGGGAGATAAAAAAGATGCTTCCCGTAGAGTGTTGTTGATATGCTAATAGGAATAAAAGAAATTGTTTAAATTCGTATTAAGGTTATAGATATATAATTAGTTATGTGTCATAGTGTATGCTAGTTTATTTTGTGGTGTATGTTTTATAGGGATGCAGATAAAATGTCTTAATTTTCGGAATACACGCTCTAACATTTATTCATTTACGTGTTGTACATATACATACACACGCACAAGAACAAAGTTACAAAAAGAAAATAAAAATGCTTTTACATAGATGTAAACCCTATGTATAAATGTATGCAGTTTTAAATTTAATTACCATCTAAAACTTTATACTGACACTCATTTTACGTAACGAACCGCCCAGGTGGCGTGGTGGCAAGCGAACGAATCATTCTGTCACACCTTCTGTCCGGGTTCGATTCCCGCCATGTGTCGGGGTATTTTAACTCGTGCTTACGAGTGGCAGCTCATGAGATGCCACTTGTAAACACGGCAGCCAGTACTGCCGGGCTGCACCGTAACTTTTAAAAAATAAGGAAATCTGCTCTCCCCCCTCCTCCCTCATGCTATCCCCACACAAAAAAGAGAAAACAAAAGAAAATGAAAATGAAATTTAGAGTTTATTAGTTAAGATTTTCCGTTCTTGTACGGAGAGAAGGGTTGGGGGTGGGGAGTCCGGTCCACTAGCATTTTTGACCACAAGCCGCCATCAGTCCTTACCTTTATGGAGGGTAACGTTGTCCGATTATTAAGTGCCTCCATTATAAAAATTTCCAGTACTTTGGGCCTTAGAAAGTGGCGAATCCCTGGTGGACAAGACGATGACCTTGGGGAAGAAACTTTGCTTAAAGAATTTTCGCAACTTATCACCATGGACGTAGATTTATTTAGTCTGTAGAAACCAATCTTCCGAACATTTTAAAACAAATTTTGAATTCTTTTACTTATCTAATCAGTTATATATTACTGTCACATATGTGCATGTTACTTGAACCTCAACCCCTCCTCACTTTCCTTCAAAATTTGAAAAGTGTGTAAGGCAGGAAAGCTTTGAGTTAGATTCTTTGTTGACACTGAGGTAACTGAAGAAAATTCCATTCTTCCCAGTTAAATATTCAAATGGTGGGAAATTTAAGAGCATGATTCGTAAAACTCTTAATGTCAATTGCGCACTCTCTCACAGAAATATATCTCAAGTTAATTCCATAAAATTTCTTTCCTTATATTCCTTGAATATATAGTAAAAATTATATTAACCCCTTGAAGCGCAGCTCTTTCCCAATGCTGAAAAAAGGGCAGCCGTTGCCATCGCTCGACTTAACTACCAGCAAGATGGCGGACGATCGAAACGTTCATCGCGCGCCACAGATCTAGAGACCCTTTTTTGACGCAGCTGGCTGTGCCGGCACAGCCAGTCGCCATCTTGCTGGTAGTTAAGTCGAGCGATGGCAACGGCAGCCCTTTTTTCAGCATTCGGCAATCTATCCGGCTGTTCTCGCATTCTTCCATTTTTCAGCAGATGTCAGTGCTGTTAAAAATAATCGTGACCATTTTTTGACGGGAAATGACGTGCTAAAAAGTAAAGGATTCCCGTGGAGCTATTATAGAAATCAAATCTATTCTTCGTGACTGGCAACAGTCAAAACGTCAGAGTTTGGTGTTCCCAGAGCGGGAACACTGCGCGTTAAAGGGTTAAAGACTTATTATGACTTTTGAAGTGAGCGCACAAAGTGTATCTCGCTTCCTAGTTAGCTGCTGAAAGCTGAGGAAAACAAAGCTTTATGTAAAATGTATGGATATCCCCTATATATATATTGTTTCTGTTGTCAATTCCGTTTCTTCATCTACTACAAATATAAAATTAAATAAATGAAATGTATTGCCTGAGAGAAAAAAAAAGAAAGCATGGTTTTGTATTTTTGAGGAAGACTGAACGCAAATGAGTTTGTGTAAGGAGATTACTCATAACCAATAAAATATGAGCTTGCGTCAATTTAGACTAGCAGAAATCTTCACGGGCAGTAGGTCGTATTTAATTCTACCTACTACCCGTGACGAATTTAAAAAATAATTGACTTTTACTTTTAGGGCTTCTGCTTTAGTTGAATTTTGAATGCTCTGAGATCATTGAGTACATTTGCGATTCAAGTAACAACAGGGGGCGCTGTTCAGTGTAAACAAACGTGTTCTAAGTTTGTTCCATGAAGAGGCTTTCTTTGTGTTTTCCAAAGATAGAAGTTTTATCATTGTAAGACAAATGCCGAGAAAGAGAGTGTTTACTGGGTTGCATCATGTTTATAATTCGGTCGCTAGATGGCTTATTGAGTTCCAGAGGCTATTGCTAATACAGCAACTGCGCAAAATATGTCTTTGTTGTCAATAAAGTTCATAAAATGAGCCTGTCCTTTGAAACTATATTAAAAATTGTGCTGCATTATCTTTAAGTACGACTAGTAAAAAAATTAATAAGAATTATGTGTTGCTTAATTTGCAGCAGGAAAGTACAGCACCAAAATTTGGTTACTTTTATAATCACATGAAGAAATGTACAAGAACAGGTTAGAATACAAATTGAAGAAATAAAAAGTGAGGTATGGTTTGAAAAAAGTCAAGGAAATAGAAATATGGATGTTGATGAGAAACCCTAACAAAATAAGTTTGTTTCCTACGTTGGGAGCAGCTACTTTTCAGAGTAAGGTACTCTGAGCCTCAATAGCGAACCATCATAAGTCCTGGTTCAATGTGTTTAAAATGGATCGCTTCTCAACACGTCAGTGTTAGAGCTCCTCTTAAGGTCCTGTAACAACTATTACCGAAGTTTTCCCTTGGACACATACTCACATTTAAGAAAAGGGAGAGAAAAAATATCAGCAAAAGTACAAGCAAAAGCGGAGTGGGGAGATCAAAAAATTGCCTTTTCTTTTGCGCCTTCGGCCCCACGTGGTGAACTGTCACAACAATTTGTCGCGGATAATACGCGAGAAACCACCCCACGACCGAGCGAAAAAAGAAATGTGTACAAAAACAAACATATAATGCCGGCCCAGGTGTGAGAAAAGCTTGGATACGATCTTGGTCCCGAACAATAAGCTCCCGAACCTCTATATATGAAATCTCATTTTTTTGTGGGGTGACAAAAGTGCCATATATTCGTTTCTGGGGGGAGGTTATAAGTCAAATAGGTACAGGAGGGAAAAAAGTTACGTGCTATTGGTCGTTCAGAGGTCTGCAAAAAGTTTTATATAAATACGTTTGTTTGGGAGCGTGGTATGATATATCGACATGCAAAAGCTCTATTGCGCAATAATGTGTTGAAGTATACAAAAAAGGGTAGCTTTCCCGAAGATGAAAGTTTGTTTTTCCTTTTCTCAATCATATGCGTTGCTGTGCCTTATTTATCAATTTTGTTTTCAAATGTGACAGTTTTAAATTGCCGGATATATATATATATATAAGTGCGTTGAATGGTTTTTATAAATGGATATTAAAAATTTGTCAGAACCTAAATATGAAGGATTAAAATGTTTCGAAATACAATTCAAAATTAAGTCACAACCATACAAATGTGCAATGTAGTATATAATACTTGTGAAATCTTTTTGAAAATGAACTGTAAATGCTGTAATGAATTTCGGAGACGACCTTAATCAACACTCTCCTGAGTTAATATGTATACTATGAATACATTTTTCTAAAATCAGCTGATAACATTGTAAATTTGATTTTGACGAAACGTGGACTTAAAACATAGGTCTTTGTTTTTTCCCCACTGGAAACAATAGGTTTATGTATAACATTGCGTATTTCAAAATGAGAAGATATTCTACATATATTTTTAAACTGTTCATCAGTTGCGTGAAGTCCGGAAACGACAATTTGGAATACTTCTTTAAAAGAAAAAAAACCGATTAACAATTTTCTGTCATTGAAAATCACATTCAAACTCCTTATGCAATGCACAATTATCCATTTAAGTGGTCCCAAAACAGCAAATTGATGCATATACAGTACCAATATTACCACTTACTTAGTTGACGTCATCTTTGAAAATGTTATGATGTCGTCAAATTGGCCATCTGGTTCATTAGTGATTCAAAAATAGTGATGTGAAATCATTAATGGCCCATATACCGTTTATGACCATCACTATCACGTTACTCTTTCTTACTTTCAAACATCTGACAGATGCTGATTACATTAAATACACATGTATTCTTTTTCTTCTTTAAGATTATGGCATGAAATATACTGTTTCAAAAGAAATCTTTCACAATGGCGTTATTTGAATGCTTTTTTAAAATTAAATATTTAATTTTTCTAAACTAGGAATTTAATTCTTAACTTTTATAAAGTTAAAATTCAGAAAATCACATGAAAATAAACATATCAGTAAACAGTAACATTAAAAAATAGTAGGATAAAACATTAAATATATTTTTTTTTTCTGAAAAACACATTTTGGACTGTTATTTTATGGTTAAGCACTATTACTGCAGTTAAAAACATCCTCCTGTAATTTAATTATTTATCGATACAATTCATGATGAGAAATGAATACTTAGAACATAAATCATACAATATTTGCGAATAATCGCCTGCATGCAATCTGTGTCTGTAAATGATACCTAATTATTGTTTTAGTCACCAGTAGTATTTATCAAATTCCAAGCATTTTATCCAACATAAACACTGACTTAAGGGATCTCGTAAGCTTGTGCTACTCATTATTACAGCAGCAAAACGCAGTTGATCCTTTTACATGATATCAATTGAGATAATTTTGCATGTCTCTGAGGAATATTTCAAGTTACCTCACGACTTCCTAATTGCAGTTAATTAGGAAATGATTATTTAATTGTGATATATTACTGTTTGAAGTTAAAAAAAATAAATGTAAAGTCATTCGCCTTTAGCGATACGGGCGCCCTTTGAAGGTCTCTTTACCACAAGGAAAGGTAGATTACAATTAGAATTAACTATTATTTTTCCTGGCGCGTGTTTTCTGTGACAAGGTTGATTGTCGATCTGACCTCAACAGTTTCGTGCAATGACAATATAAAATATTTACTTGGGTTTTAAGTAGTAACAATTATTTCTTTCTTTATCTTATGTATTTGTTTCGTTGATAAGTAACATTGCGTTCATGCAGCAGCAGCTTGTAAATTTGATGGTTCTAGATCGGATCAAACTCTGAAATGATTGTTTCATTATTTTCTTTTCGTTTAATGTAAATAAAAACAAAATAAATTATATCGTAGTTTCATTAAATTTTGTAGCAGAAAAAATTTTTGGACCAGTTTTAGATATTGAAAAAAAAAATTAAATTGAAATAATACAGCTTTAAAATGAACACAATTACATAGTGCTCACTAGATTAACTATGCATAAAATTTCATACTGTAATCACTGTTAATACTCATGTAACTTATAACCATGTAACTGTGTCATACTTATTTGTCTGTTTCATTATTATTTTAATAATTGTGATGGTTACGTGTGTTTTATATGACTTCCGCGCTGCCAGGATTTATGACTAACGCGCGCGCAAAATAAATTGTATTTAAAGGATGACATTAAATTTCTTTCTGTTATTCAAAATTTAAAAATCTGTTGTTCCAGGGATGGATATGTTTTACTTGAGAGTTCTCTCACAGAATTACCTTTTAATGCTGTGAAGTGTTTCTGTGTATTTGTGATTAATAAACAGTTTTGTCTGCACTCTGGGATCATCATTTAAGAGAAAGCCTGGAGTTACAATACCAAATAACAAAGAAATGTTTTTCTCTGATAAGTCAAAAATTTTTTGTTATTACATTGTTAAATTGTGAAATGAAGCTTCCAATTTTTAAAAACATTAATTTGATTTTAAAAGTTGAGTTGTGAGCTGTCTCTATATGGTTAATATATATACAGGGTGTCCAGTGCTAACGGTGCCCAATGGCTATTTCCTAAACCATTAGTCAGAGACGCATAGTTCCAGTTACAAAAATGCTTTAAATTACATAATCTGTTATACCAGAAACAGTCAAAGGCAATAAATGAATTCCTATAAAAATTATGAAATTTAAATTTTTATACGGTTCCCCGGTTCTACCAGTTATGTTTAGAAAAATTTTATTTATACAATTTCATACACAATAAAAAAAATCGTCCTTCTACGACTAAAATTCACCGAGTTACAGATGCTTAAAGTTAGAGCACTTTTCGAGCAGCGAAATAGGGGTTGTATACAAAATGAATTTGAGAAAAATGAATGTACATGGTTTTGAGCCTCGTGATATTTATTAGCAATTTCATTAACTATTTTATGAATGTAGATTTCAATAAAGACTATTAACGTTTAGCTATGTGTATCCAATAAATTAACATAAAAATATAGCTTATACTGAAAATAGAGTATTCAAGTTTTTTAAATGAACTGGTAATAAGTAACTTAAAAAAACAAGGAAATAAAACACTTTATTAGACATTAAATTAGAAAATGAAACATTTTAAAATACAAATACATGCATTTTAATTTTTTTGCAACTATAACTTAAAGTAATTCAAAATTCTGTTAGCGTAACCTTTTCTCAAAAGTAGCTTCCTTCGGCTGCAATACAAATATCTACCCGTATAGAAAACTCTTCCTGTACTTTGCGTAGCATACTCGGTGCTACGCATATACGATTTAGTAAGTCTGACCCCGTAAAGATTTATAGAGCCTTACTATAACCTTCTGCTTAAAGATTATAAAAAAGAATATTAAAGAAGAATATAAAAGAAGTTATGAAATTAGTTTTGCTTCTTTATCCGCATTATGCCAGAAAATGAAATTAAAACCTATCATTTAAGCAGGTAAAGAATGCACCGCGTGACGTACATGAACTATTAAAAAATTGCAAAAATGAATACATAATTTTGGTAGTGAAAACAATACGTTACACATACCTCCTTACATTCCCATGTATTAGACAGAGATTACTTCTAATCTGCTACTAATTTTTATTGTTTTACACAGCTTACTGTAAAAGTTCGTTATAACTACCATACCACCTGAGGTTATTTTCCGCAGAAGGTAATTGATGAGGTGGAATCTTCACCGATCTGCTGTACTTATGAAGTATTTTGGGCATACTTAGGAGAACTTAGAATCTAACCAAATAATTGTTTTCCAGGTGACATGGAATACTACTTTACACGTAAAGATTAAAAGGCATTAAATATACTTAAATAATATCAATATCATTCTTTATTCACTCGCACATACACGCTTTGACTAAGATCGATATTCGATATTTATTTTGTTTTTATTGGTGCTGCGTAAAAGGAAATTAAAAATCACTTTTTCGTCATCTTTATGCCACACGCTCTCCCTTATTTATTAGACAGCTCAAAATCTCGATATAGCTTTTGAAAAGAGTCTTTGTTCTTGAACGCTCCCGAACAATTAATAAGTCGAGCAATCTTAAATGATGACTTTTTAAGCGCTGCTTCCAAATCAAAATTTACTTACCATGAAAGGCTTTCAATATTTCTTGCTCAACTGATCTTTTGCAACGATAGGGGGTCGAGAGTATTCCTTCCCCCATTTTACTCCTTCCTAATGCCGAAAGATATCGTTTCATATCCCCAGATACTTGTACCAAAATTTTTTTTCCGGAGCTCAAGTCAGCGAAATGCCAGGCTGACGTTGCACATTTTCCGATCATAACTTTTGAAAAAAAAAAAATGGCACAAAAAATCTTATATTAAAAGCTTTCGTGGATTTGCTATTCCATTATGTGAGTACAGCGAGGGGAAAAAATAACCCCTTTTTTCCCCTTGTTGGCTTGCGATTCCTTTATGAATAAAGAAATTCAACGGAGCAGAGTTGAGTGGTGTTTCGGAAAGTTCGGTCGTAAAGAAAAGTTTCTTCGAGAGAAGTTTAGTTGTTTTATAACGTTAATGATTTTCCCCCCAACCGCTTAGCTCTTTTATTGTCTTAATACTTATTTCAACTTTTTGAAGGATGAAATTTTTAATAGTTCTTGAGTTTGAATTTAAAGCAATGATATTTTCGATTTTATTGCAGCAGCTTTCTGCCGAGGTGGATTGAGTACTCCTTCAGGAGGTTGATATATTATTTGATGTTCGTGCATTTTTATGAAGGTGCATGGAACTTCTCGTTGATGAAGAAAACTAAATATGAAGATAACTAGTATTTCTTTTTGCGTTTGTTGCCAACATACATTTTTCTTAATTGCCTGCCTGAGAATTTTTTGCAATCAACGTAAAAGTTTTGCGGAACGAATAAAATCGAAGAAAATTAATTTAAACTGAGGCGGGCATTTTATAAACATTCGGTAGAGATAGATATATTTCATTTTCTGTAATTAGTAAAATATTTTTGTTAGTTTTATATTAACGTTGTTTACATTTTTATGACATTCATCGAAGAATATTTCCCAGTAGCATATTTATCATACCCTTTTAAAAACTTTTACACATTCTTACAATTTTAAAGAAAATAATCAGATTAATAACTTTATCAATTATTGATAGCTAAGTGATTCTGGCATTCTACATCACAATAATCCGTGCAAAATTCGAAAACTTTGGAAGGCGTATTTAAAGTTAACGCACCATTAGAAATAAAATATTTTTATAACAATTAACGCAAGGCTCATCTACACTTCCATATCACACATGGAAGTTTCTTAATTTAAACTACTACCGTTGATCATAAAAAGCATCATGAACTGTAAATACTCAAAAAAAATCTCCATTGATTTAATATGATTGTTGTAAGTGCTTAGAATGATTAATCATGAACCCTTCAGATAAAAATATTCTGAGACTCCATCTCTATTATAAATGATAAACTTAAAATCGGACTCTGCTTATAGCGGAAGGTTAGGTTGTTTCCGCTATATTTTATGTAAATGTAAGTTCTAAGAGTCCCACTCCTTCGTAAGCAAGCGTAGGCTTTGATGTATACATAATCTGGATTCGAAGTTGTCTTGGATTCGAACACCAATTACATGTCTAATCTCACTTCTAATTGATATAAATTTAAATTTTAGTGTTATAATACTAGGTCAGATAACGACCGAGAAAGATGCATTATAACGGCATATTTACTCTGTTTCATTGTAGTTAGCCATATTACCTGAGTTTTAGAAAATTATACACCTCACCAGGGGTCGCGCTGGCTTTTTTAAAGTTTCGTCAATCCATTCGTCAAATTAGATTTTGCTCCGTGATTTTGACGGACATCATTAAGTAATGCAATTGCCAATATTTTCTCCAAATCGTATTTTCTTTCGCCAAACTAATTTTGTTATCGCAATTTGCGACGTTGGCGATCGACAGCGCAACCCCTGCCTCACGCTTTACATATTAACGCCTATTTACAGTGTAGCTCATATGTTACATGGCCAAGTTCTGAGCAATTAACTTTACTATCAATGAACAGTTTCATAGTTCTTTTAAATCAGAAATTCATATTTTCAAAATCTCACTGTCATATTAGCACATCTAAAGCATAAAATACTCTAAATTAGGTTTATTAATGTAAGTGGTTTTTAATTGTTTTTTAATTAAAATATCCTTGATTTTAAGAGAACAAGTCCTTGAGAGGAAATGCTTACATTTCTTAGTTTATTTGTAAACATCCTTGAGTTATGCCAGTTTTTACCACTCACTAAATATTTTTAGAAAAAGAAAAGTGTCTTTAGTAATTTTTAATAGGGGAACGTTGTAAAGAATTTTAAAACGAGTGTCGCTTAAAAAGATTTAAATCTAAGTCATGATTAATAGTGCGGCAATTTCCAATGTTTTGTTTCTATTTTTGAAAAATTTATTTATCAAAATAAAGCTGATTCTTTTGTCGTCTTATATGTCTTATGCACAGCAATGCTGTCAGTATGCTCTATGCACAGCTGATATACAATCAAAAGCTATTACTTATTAATAAAAAACAATTGCGCCATTTCACATCTTTTCCTCAGGTTAAAAATAATGCTTATACATATAAAATTATGTAGTAGTCTGCTAATTACAAAAACAAAAACAATAATATTATTAAGTCAAAAACCATCAGTCTACATATAAATATTTCTTGATTGGAGATATTCGTTGGAGCTGTTATCTAAATTTTGAAAATAGTGTCAAAGTATGCAGTGAAAAAATGTTGATATGCTCAAAGCAGTGACGTATGCAGACTTAATTTAAGGGGGTGTGGGGTGTTGAACCCCGAAACCTCTCACTTGCATACGCCACTGGATCAAAGGAAGTCAAGTTTAAGAACAAATATACATTCTGTTGTGAAAAATGATAGTTTAGTGCATATTAATTCAAAATTATTTGACTGAGATTTAACCTAAAATTCAATGGAATGCTTACATAAATATAACTTATTGTCTTTTAAATATTACAAAAATGGTAATAATAACAATAATAATAAATAAATAAATCTACATCAAATGTATTACTGATGTAATAGATTACTGTACTACCTTAAGATAATAAAATTTGAAAGCTGTCCCTTATAAATAATATTATTTGGTCATAAAAATCGCGCCTGTCCATCAAACTCGCTACAATACCTTCCACTAATTCCTCACTCAGGCGAGCTAAAATCCATCGAAAAGTCATAAAAACCACTGACAGCTTCGGCTTACTCCTGGTCGAGAGAGCAAATTCAATCAAGTGCGGTTTATATCTCTTTATAGCACAATCAATATCACTTGTTGATTTAAGTACTGCCAATGTCTTTTTCTTATAGACCGGAGAAAAGAAATCACATAACCTCAGGGGCTAGTGACTTTACTTACGTTACTCTTCCCCCTCCCAAACAATCGGATTAAGAGAGGCAGGACTGGTCAGCTGAGCAAATCTCTCCTGAATTCCCCCCCCACTCTCTGTTTAGTTCAATATATGAGTCCGAGAACACCAGAGTTTATAGAAAAGTAAGTTAACGAACAGATAAGAAGGGGTTTTCCGGTAGTGTTTATGTGCCAATTTCTAGGTCCTTCAGGCTGATAAATGTTTCTCTTGTTCTAGAGTAGTATGCTGTGCTGCCAAGTGGGTCCTAACTTGGAACCTAAATATTTTCTTGAAGGGTAGATAATTGTTAAACTGGAGCAGGAAATGTGGATTTCTTTAAAGTTTATGCATGTATATAAAGTAATAGTGTTGAGTGCCTAGAATGGATTATGAACTTGCTTTGACTTTTAGTCTCCCTGACTTATCCATATGTAATCTAGAAAGTGGTGTAAAAATCTATTTTATTAAATTTTTGTTCAGTGTTCAACAAAATTTTGGTAGCCTTTTTTTTTTTTTTTTTTTTTTTTTTTTTTAAGAGTTACATTAATCTCATCAACCGTCCTGGTTGCATAGCAAATTAATTCATTACTTTTAGAATCTAAGATTAAGTGTATTAGAATTTAGTGTTAACGAGTTTTGCTCAAGACATCCAGCCTTTGTATTAAAAACTCGTTAAACATATATTTATAGATACACAGTGTCCCAAAAACACTCACCTGGGCTTATAGTTTCAATGTGAATATAACAACAAAAATCTATCATCGGAAATATAGTAGCTCCCAGCCGTCCCTCGAATCGCAGGACTCACATTTAGCCATTTGGCTACTTCTGTCTGAGTTTGACTTGTTAAATTTTTGGAAATCTTTCTACCCTTTTTATTTTGGGTTTTCTGTTTGCCAGTCCGAGCTCTAACTGCCGTAAATATGCCTAAATTACCACAAAGTTTTTTGACGTTATTCCCATGTAGTATACCATTTAACCTGTTGAAAATTGTGTATATGGCATTTATAGTTATTTTACAAGATCACTCAAAGGAGTTCCAATACATTACGCTGTATGATCAGTCCTTATTTAAAGCATAATTTCGAAATGTTTGTCCATTTAAAACCAAAAAAAAATTAATATATGTTATAAAGGATTAAAAAGAAAGTTTTTTATTGAAAATAGTGTGTGCACCATTTATAGTTCTTGCATTGGAATACTAAAAATAATTCTAGTGCGTTTACGTTGAGCTCAAACGACTTTTTTTCCCTTTCACCTTTACCAAACCGCTCAGGCTCCTCCATGGCCGAGTGGATGACATTGTAGATGGGTGAAGTGTGAAGATCCCGCGTTTAGGCCTACCGCGAGGGTGTCGGTCTAACGGTCTGGAGTTTTGGGCGTTTTTCTTTCGATGAAACGTGAATACGCGTTAGAACTCCTTAAAAAGAGACCCTTTTTTGACACAGCCAGCTGTTGTCAAGAAAAGGTCTCTATCTGTGGCACGCGATGAACGTTTCGATCGTCCTCCATCTTGCTGGTAGTTAAGTCGAGCGATGACAACGGCTGCCCTTTTTTCAACATTGGGCAATCTATCCAGCTGTTCTCGCATTCTTCCATTTTTCAGCAGATGTCAGTGCTGTAAAAAATAATCGTGACAATTTTTTTTACGAGAAATGACGTGCTAAAAAGTAAAGGATTCTCGTGGAGCTGTGTCACCCGCAACTATTTTTATAGAAATCAAATCTATTCTTCGTGACTGGCAACAGTCAAAACGTCAGAGTTTGGTGTTCCCAGAGCGGGAACACTGCGCGTTAAAGGATTAAAAAGTCCTCCAAGCCCCCTCTTCCCACCGCCATAACACAAAACACCATCGTACAGACATAAATTCTCTATTTTCAACCGAAGCATTTTCGGTGAAAAAGACTCTCATAGGGTTATGCCTGATCCAGCAAAAAGACATAAAATTAACCCAATTTTAGGTGAAAATAGTTAACTGCGCCAGAACGTAAAACGTAGCACTCGGAGCCGTAAGAAAACGCACCTTTTACGCCTCCAAGCTCGGTGTAAAATAGTCGCTAGAAACAGTGGACGGGCATCATTCCTTCCAGATCACTAACGTTGGAGTGATGGAGGAAAAGTACCTCATTCGAAATAGAACGAGTGGAAATCAATTATCCCCGGTGGGGGAAAAAGAGGGAATTGAATTACCGGGTGGCGTCTAATTCAATCGGGGAAAAGGAGTCGATTTTATGGCGGGTTGGGATGCGGAGGAGGAGAAAAAAAAATATATATATATATACCCATGGTTTTCTCTTTGGTCTCCCGCGGGTTGGTGGGGTGACGAGAAAAAATTCATATACAGGTAACATTATTAGTTACCTCGAGTAACAAATTACAGCGAGTTTATTGTTCATCGCTCAAAAATTGGAGGTATTTTGGATTTGAGAGGAAAATAAAGATTTAAAAAGAAATCGAGAGACTGCATGGGGGAAAAAACACTAGTTTCAATTTATAAATTTATAAGAGAAAAAAATAATGAATTTAATTGAATTTTGATGAGCTATTAAGCAGTAAAATATCGATTATGAGACTTAGAAAGTTAAGGGAGGGGGGTGTTTCTATTCAGAAGTTTTTTAGAACATCGAGACAGGTGGGTTTTTTTTTAATTATAAATATTTTTACTTACTTACGGTTGGAATGACACAGTTTAGACAAAATTTCAATTAGATAACTATATTTACGCCTCTAAAATTACAATTGCCGGCTTTAATACATTATCAGTTTTTTTTTTTTTTTTTTTTTCTTTCTACATTGCGTTCGTACGAATTCTAACAGAGTGTAGTTATTCTCCTCATGCGCCAAATTTTTGGTCATCCTTGTATTTTTTAGTAAGTCTCGTTGTCTGAAAGAGTTGAATCTTCTACAAGATTTTGCTCTTACGGCTACATGCTTGAATAAAGCAAATTTTTACAACTAGTACATAAATTATATATTTAGCATTATTGATATAACTTTGTTTTTGACGTGACTGACAATTAAAGTGTATGAAAGTACAAGAACATTAGTTGCAAATTTAAACTTCACAGTTTTAAATTCTAGTCCAATTTCTAAAAAAGAGAATATTTAAAATGCAATTTAAATATGTACGTATCTAAAAATTGTGCAGTTACTTTTCTCATGTATGCCACAGTAAAACCAAAGACTCAAGTCGCTCGAAGTTTTTATTTACAATTCTAAATTTTATTTATCATTTATCCGTAAATGAAATAAATCAACAAATATTTTCTATGAAACTAATTAATATACATAAAAGTTTGTAAATAAAACCGGGCAGTTTTGTTCAATGATTGAACTGCTTTATTTACTTAATCAAAACTTAATTATGTTACGGATGCACAAATACGACGTTCAACTAAAATAAATAAAAATTATTCTACTGGTATCTAAAAATGAAATGAAAATTGTCTAATTAAATAAGATTGAAAATAGACTTCAGTAGATCTAATAAGATTCGAATAATTTATTTGCATATGTTTGTGTTATTATTTTTAACATTCACTCAAAATAATGGATGTCAATATCAAATAAATGTTGCATGTACACGCACGCACACACAAAAGAAAAAAAAAAAGAAGAAAAGGGAATATGCATAACTCCAGAAACGGAACGAGATATGCAAATCCAACAAGATTACTTTTTAGCCGAGTAAACACACGGCGCACAGCTACATTTAGTCTAATTTCCTTAACTAGCTGTTTCCTGAACGAAACAAGTCGCTTTTGTTTTGTTTCGTCGCATACAACGTAACGAATTTGTTGCATATCTTACGTGAGAACCCTCCGTTTTGGTAGAGAAGAAGCCGAAAACGAAAAAGCTTCACGCCCATCTGAAGGCTTTACGGCTTGTTAGATAGGTACATGGTACGATGAGAAATCTCATGATAAAAAGCTATTTACTCCTATTGATTTGTGTCCATTGTTATTTTGTTTTTTCCACTGTCAGTAATTAGATGATTTATTCCCTTGCAGTACGATCGGAAAAAAACACATCCGGAGGAAAGGGAAAAAAAAAAAACCACCTCTATATTTCGACGACGTGTTTCTGGATTTCCGGACTTTAATGATATTAGGTGTCATTTACATAAATATACAGTTATATATAAACAACACCCTTAGAGACATATGAAAAAGTGGGTATTATATTCAGCCTATTTAACAGTACGATGCTTTTTTTTTCATTTAAATAGGCATTTTAATTTTTTTTTTTTTAAACGGAACACGACTTTCATTCTTAAACAACAAAATTGAAGGTATGTACCAATATCGCATGCAGTAAACAAGTATTTGATTGGTGATGATATTCTATCTGCACAAGCTGGACAAAGCACAACTTAGTACCAAAAATTAGAAAAAAAAAGGCTTTCTGATTTTTTAGAAACAGTTATATCTCAGGCATGTACGTGTTGCTAATTTCCTGATTAATCTAAAATAAAAAGTACAGTAGAAGTTTCATGCATTGCACGTAAACCAAAGAACATTCCATTTTGTGATAACAAGAACTCATACCATAAATATCATAGATAGGGTTTTCTTGATTTCTTGCTTTTTCATTCTTTATAATTGTCTTTTTTTTCACAGCACGCTTTTAGAATTTCTTGTTTTGATTGGCAAATGATATTGCAAAATGGCATATTAAAAGGAAATTGTCTTCCTTCAGTTGCAACTAAATTTTGTAAACATTTACTTAGAAAATAATATTATTTTTTCATTTTTGTAGAACGTTTTTGTAAATTATTTAACGTGTTAATTTAAAGTTCTAGGAGAACTGGCTAAACACTGTTAACGAAGAATATTTTTAAAATTCTATGAAACGTTTAAAACACAAAATTATAAATGCTGTGAAAAATGAAATTTATTTTACCACAAATCTCAAACTGTACCGATACTGTAGGGACATTAAGGAATATATATATATATGTTTTTAATACACGTTCTATCTGTATGCTGAATTATCTAATCACTACGTTGGGGTCCCTACGTTTTTTTGGACCCTTAAGCTTAAAAATTTGACCCTTTGAAGCGCAACAATTTTTGCTTTGTTTTTGAAGAACACCTGGATATACTGCCCATCGCTGAAAAAAGTACTACTGTTACCATCTTTCAATTTAAATACCAGCAGCATGATAGTTTAATCGAGTAGTGGCAGCGGCTACACACTTTTAGCGTTTGGACCATTCGAGCAGTCTATCCAGTCGTACTTCTGTCGCAATACAATCTCATCGTATTCTCCAGTTTTCAGCTGATACCAGTACTGATAAATATATTTTTGACATAAATTTTACAAATTATCGATAATTTTTAGTGGAAATTATGTGCTAAAAAGTAAAAAAAGTTTTGTGTAACCATGTCACACTCCCAAAAATTATTTCGTTAATTCGCGGAAATATTGCTGTCATCAGTGCTGCCGGAATATCTCCGTTATTTGACAAATATCCGCTTCTTTTTTCTCCTCTCAACTGAAGAAACTTCAACGGATATTGGATTCAACGAATATTTTTCCTCTTCATCAGATTTCGGGAAATAGGAATTCATGGAAATATTATATTTCCATAGAGTACGGAAAATATTCGTTAATAAATTTGAAGAAAGTTTGAAAGAATGGTTGGAAGGTTTGTTGGGTCGGAAGGAATGGTTTTAAAGAAAGTTTGAAGATGCCAGTGCACCCTCAAGTATTTTCTTTAATCCTTTGAGGCGCAGTCCTTTCCCAATGCTGAAAAAAGGGCAGCCGTTGCCATCGCTCGACTTAACTACCAGCAAGATGGCGGACGATCGGAACGTTCATCGCGTGCCACAGATCTAGGGACCCTTTTTTGACGACAGCTGGCTGTGCCGCACAGCCAGCTGCGTCAAAAAAGGGTCCCTAGATCCAGCTGTTCTCGCATTCTTCCATTTTTCAGCAGATGTCAGTGCTGTTAAAAATAACCGTGACAATTTTTTGTACGGGAAATGACGTGATAAAAAGTAAAGGATTCTCGTGGAGCTATGGCGCCCGCAACTATTTTTATAGAAATCAAATCTATTCTTCGTGACTGGCAACAGTCAAAACGTCGGAGTGTGGTGTTCCCAGAGCGGGAACACTGCGCGTTAAAAGGGTTAAATCAAATTTATCCTTTGTGAAATTTGACTACAGCCCGAGTACTTTGCAACTGACAGTCAAAATGTCAGAGCTTTGTGTCCTCAGAGGTTTATCAAAGGATTAATTCGTGTTTCTCTGATCTCAAAGCATGTGGAATCCGATACGAACTGCCTGCTACGGATGCCAATCCGTCTTTCTCGATTCGATTCTTTCTCAACACGCACTTCTCTTTTTTTCATGCCGTCGGCAATCCATAACTAACTTTTCCTCTCGTGTCTTGCCGCAGTTTTCTATGGCCTTTCTCAAAATATAAGTGATGAGAAACGTCGAGAACATAATAACGCCCATCCCCAGTGTTTTACGGCCTGTTACTCTTACGAGTTTTGCGCACTCTCATAGGCTTTCATGACTAGGAGCTATTCGGCTCGGGGACTTTGTTCTTACTTTGATGAATTCGGCCGCTTATTCGCGGGACCGAATTAGTAAATAATACGTCGTCCCGTGTGGAGATGGTATCAAGCAACTGCAAGATGCATAATTTTCTGCAGCAATTTACCTTAATCGCTGGGCTGTAAACGTGTGGTACGTATGAATAAACATAAAGATTTTGGGTGTGTTCTAATGACAGTATTTACCGAATGTTTGACCATAGAGTGAGGACGTCTCCAAACAGTACCTGACTAATATTCGAAATAATAGTTGTCAGCCAATAAGATCTCTTCGTTATTTTTTGTAAAGTTTGGATGATAATAATTTTTGATGCTTTCTATTTAAACATTAAAAACATTATAATGTCAGTGCAGAGCTGTGTAAAATTCAATATTCGTAAGTTTTCGTACTTATGTATAGTTGAGTTTAAGTAGTAATAATTATTCTTACCCAAAATTATCATTATAGTGTAATTAAACATGCTTTTACTGAAAAATATCTGATACTTACTTAATATACCGACCCTTTAGCCAATATTTCCCTTCCAATCTGTTCGACTAAACGCCAGTAACGGAAAAAAATAACGCATTTCCCTATTGCTAATTTTAGTAACATTTCATTAGATTAGATAGGCGTTTACTTCTTTAATACATAATCTTTTTCAACCTCGTCAGCTGTAAGAGTTTTGAATGTCAAAATTATTTGCCCTCTACTTGGCGCCGTCGCCGGTATAATATGTAAGTACCAAAAAGAAAAAAAAAGTTTTCCGTTTATTTGAAATGAAATTAGACTGACCGAAAATTCATGACACTAAGAAATCCTTTCGTTAAGAGAAGTTTCCACTAACAAATATATATTCCGCAGACCGGTTTTACTGTAGTTACATACCGTGGTGGCTCATCTCGACCTGTTTATGTATTTCTAAATAACCACAAGAATTTTTGACTTTATCAGTATTGACTGATGATCCTTTTGCAATCTGGTTTTACCTATAACTTAGTGAAGCCGCCATTCGATGCTTCATTAAGAAATACGTAATGTCATACTTTTGAGCACCACCGTATATACATTATTAAGTTTCCGTGATTAGAAATTTTTAATTTCATCTAACTGTATTGCTTTCCCCCACATTTCCACAAGAGATTTTATTTTGCTATCTGCTGATATGAGCTAGTCCAAGATATTGTCGAAATAAATTAATCTAACCCCCAGCTTAATGAGGGCTTTCGTAAAGTCATTTGCAATCATAATTATTATAGATACTGAAAGATAAGCTCATCACGCATCCACTTAATCCGGTCTTACAGATTCTCTAATAGCCATGCAGATACCGTTCGGCACTAACAAAAATGTTTTGAGTGTCGGAATAAGTATACTTACAGAAATTGTTACATTTTATGTTTTGGTTTATGCTATGGTTGCGTATTTATATTGATATCTTTGGCTAGGGATATAATTTTAAAACTTATCACTGTTCTTAAAAAGAAAATTATATTTTAGCTACGGCTAAAAGGATGCTTAAAAGTAGTTATTTCTTTAACAGTCTTTAAAAAGACCTGCAATTTTTTATTAAAGTAGTTGGATTTTTTAAAGGGTTAAAATGCAACTGTCAAAAGACATTTTGTACGGATACATAGAATATCTTAACTACAAATCTTTCAATGCATCCAAGTTTATATTATAAATACGTTAGCAGAAGTATGAATATTAAGTGCATGATTTACAATTCGTATGTTGAGATGGTCCTTAAAAATTATTTAATTTTTACTTTGAAAAAAAAATTGATAAAAAATAGAACATGGTAACTTGTGCGAATAAATACTAATACAAGATATAATCAAAATCAGTTGCCAACTCTTTTGTTTGTGAAGTCATGCTCCACTACAAATGCTCTGCAGATCTAGCGGTCCTGGAACGGTTGATCGGTTGATATTAAAATCTTAGAAGAAAGAGTTGCTAAGGCAAACAAAATAAAACAGTGGCGATAAAAAAAAATAAATAAAGAGTCCCTTTCAAAGTTTTTTTTTTTTTTTTTTTTTTTAATAGAAGACACGAGTTGAGATTTCGGGCAGGGAAAACGACTTAGCGTGTCAGAAGAACACTTCCTGTCAGACATCGCATCTAATTGCACAATGGATCTTTTTATCATTTTCTTTTTGAAAACTTGGTTATCCTTTGTTTTTTTTATTTTTATCTCGTTGTCGATGGTTGTCAAGCCGGTGTTTTCATTTCAGTTTCAGAGTACACTTTTTCTTATTTTATTCGTTTATTATCATCATCATTATTATTTCTTTTTTTAATCCAGGCTGAATTTTCTCCCTGTCATTGGTTCAAGTAGCTATGAAATTCCGTGCCTTTTGTGTGTTCATAGTTTCTGTCAGCTAATTCATCATTTGTAAATTGCCTTCAATTGAAAGAGCGTTTTTTTGTATCTTTTGTTGGTCAACTTGGGTGGTATATATACGGGATTATCGGAATATCGTACACGCAAAGTAAACAGACATCTTGTAAGTGTTATGTCAGCATCTATGGAACAGAAGCTCATGCTCCTTCTTAGGCTGTTAATTATTTATGATGATGATTATAATTACTGGAGACAAATTTGCAAACATGAAAAATAATGTTCGATAATGGAGTTGTAAGTGTCTCAAATTTAACTATATTTAAATGCAGTAGTTTACTAATAAATCATATTGTCACGTAGAACTCTTCAACAATGGATTTGATAGTAATTAAATGTTTTCAGAGTGGTTAAAAAAAAAAAAAAAAAAAAAGATCACAACAAGAATTTTGTTAGATGAATTTAAGATGTAAAATGCTATCTGAGAGTTAAAGCTCCATTTAGTTTTTTTAGTTCCATTATTGCCATATTAAAACGATATTAATTGACTATGTCATTTTATCTCTCATCTTTCGTGTATTTCGCCTGGTAACCCTATGTTGAAAATTTCATGATTGTAACCTATTTATAGAAAAATACATGTGATGCACATTCTACAGCTTACGAAATATTGTAACAATAGATTAAAGCTGTTGTGAACTAATAGTATTTAAATATACGTAAAATTATGTCGCTTTTTTGGGACACATTTCTCAGACAATTTTCAATAAAGGGGGTGAGAGATAAAATGACATAGTCATTAATTTTACTATATCTAAAATAAGGACACCTCTTTATCCGATGGATACTATTTCACTCAATAAATAAATAATTAAAAAATGAAAAATAGGTTAATTCATTATATTTGTTTCATTACAAAGTTTATAAATCTAACTTATTCACTCGACTTCTTCCGAACAAATTTAAGCAAGCAAAAAGCTCGATTGTTTAGATGTCTTTGTACGTATATTTGCGACGAGGCTGATAAATTAATTTCGAAACAAGAGTAAGACATCCAAGTTACACTTAAGTTTTAATGTTTTAAACAATTTGAGATCGATATATAAATTTTAATTAAACATCCTAAATCCCCCACCTAAAACATATCTTGAGCTATCACACATCCCTTTTTTTTTAGACTTATTATAAGGTCACTTACTTTTATCATTCACTTTTATTTTACTTATTTAGGATCACTGTATGCTGAAATGTATAACAAAAAACTGGATTTACACGAAATCTCAGTTACATTTAAGCAAATTACTGAAATTCATAATACGTTCATATTACATTGATGAAAATTGTCGTTCAAGATTCTGTCTGGTGTGACGTTTAAGCAACTTTGTTTAAAATAATAATTATAGTACATTATCATAATTTTTGATTTTATATTTCAATCAACTTTTTAAAACAGGTATGATAGTACAATTTATTTAAATATATGTCCATTGCATACAAAATGCTGAGGAACACCTTACACCTGTGACTCTATACAGTAGAACTTGCCAATACTTGCTTCCATCAGGAATATTTGGACATAAATTCAAGCAAAAATTATCCCCCCCCCAAAAAAAAGAACTTTAGTTACACATTTATTAATAGAGATTTTAGAATGTAGAACTTTTAAAATAAATATTCTTTTGTTTAACAATAATTCCAATGGAATCTCGTTAAACTTACGAGACACTGAACTGATAGGAACTGAGAATGAATTAAATACTAAAAACATAAAAATCAATCGTCCTGACCGGTTAGCGGAAATGAGTAGCTAAAGCCCATGGAACAGTTACCCAATAATTTATTTTAGAATTCCGTGAGATAAGAATTAATCTTCATGACTTTCTCGTTTTGAACGTACCTGTCGAAACCACGCCGCTTATTTTGATTTAATTGAAGGTGTACGAGTGAATATTCTGAACGACAAAAGCTCGAGTTAATTCCTTTAGTGCGTGCTGTTCGGTGTGATGTATTGGGCAAAATATTTAAAGCTTTATGAAAACGATTCCTATTATTGTATGGAATTACTAGTTAATAAAGACATAAAGAATTAAATGAATGTGCTATGTAAAATACACCATTTTTCATTATCTTTATTTGCTGGTTCTTTATTTCGTAATGCTTTGTAATGTAAACGGCAAATTAAAAATGCATTGATGCTTTTTTTTTTTTTTTTTTTTTTGTATTGTTGTTTTTCAGAACATTCTGTGTCACGTAATCAAATGGAAATCCGAATTATGCACATTAGAATATAGACATATCACCAGTAAAACCCTGTACAATGTTACCACAGGTATCTGCGGCATCGCAAACGAGACCCGAACGGAACGAGGAGGAAAAACTCAATATTTGTTCAAAAAAGAAAAAACGAAATAAAACAAAAAGGAACTTTTTTTTATGCAAAGAGAAAACGCACGAGCACGCCCTTTAAGCATCATTTATAAAAGTCTCATCCTATGTGTCTCATTAGACTCCATTGAATGAGTACTCTTTAACTTTTATACCATCTGGTAGATATACGATACAACGCCGCTAATACCATCTTATCACGACAGTGCAATCGCTGTTAGTGATAACGTTGTTGGAGAGAGTAGCGCTGTTCTTTCGCAAGCCGTGCACTTCATTTTTTTTTTTTTTTTTTTTTTTAACCTCCTCTTCCTATCCCAGACTAAAACCTACAATTGTAAGATTCGGAAAACAACGGTTTCTTATTTTATATTTTTTTAATGTTTTGGGGGGTTTTGTTCTCCAGAGGAATAATAATACACACATAAAAAAAATAAACGATAGGAGAATTGTAGGGGGGTGGAGAGCATCCTATTTAGAAGGCGGGTAAAGATGTTACACGGTGCTGGATCGGAGTGAGGTGGCGTTATAGGTAAATTAAGATAATGATGCGGAAAAACAGGAGGGGTGGTGTGTTGAACTTCCAACAGCAGACAAAGCGTTTTCTTCAAGTGATCGGCAGGCAGGGATTGCTGAAGAACGACGTTCCGTTTATTTTTTAACCACTGCTATACGGAATAACAAGAGGTGGATTTGATATCACGTGTATTGATGTTATCAGAGATGCCACTCTATAGATCAAGATCTCAAACTTACATCTATCTTCACCTAAAGGTTTTGAATACTCAAGCGACGGAAGATCAAAACGCGATAACTGCATAGGTTCATCATAACATTCACCATCTCTTGTTTCCATAAATCTTCAGATGAGCTCTTAATCATACACTATCTAAAATTTGGTTATATCTTGCGATAAAGTTTCTAGTATCAGATTGCTTAATGCGTCCCCCCCTCCCCCCCAAAAAAGCGAGCATTTGCCGTTTATAGGCATTGGTCATGACCAAGACCGGAATTACTGGTCTCTAGTATGGAGATACGTAATAAGTAGATTAGCATTGCCTCCTATGAAGAGACGGACGAAATCACACCCAAACCCGTTCCGGGAATCGAACCTGGACCCGTCGTGTGGTAGAATGGCTCTCTAACTACTACACAGCCCGGGAAGCATATTACTTAATGTTTTATTTTTAATATGTCTTGTTGCCCCACCAGTGGCGCACTGCGCTCTGAACTGGGAGACGGAAGGTGGCTGATTCAAACCCAGCTCGCCGACTTAACCGTTCGGAGTTTTCCATGGTTTTCTCCGAAACTTAGCGTATATATGGGTTAGGACCCCTTTCAAAGACCCCCCACGATGGGCATGCCACATCTTATTGTGTTGTCCACTTTACAGGACGAGGATATTTATAAACGGATTCTGGAAACCAAGCACACAAATCCGAAAATACATGTTCCAACAACAACAACAATAGCGCATGTTTTGTTTTGCCTCACTACACGAGAGTTTTATGCCTCTAACACTAGCTACATCAGGAGTAAGCGGACTTCTTAACTATTTATTTTTTAACCTTCTTTACCGTACAATCGACGGAAATCACTCGAAATTTGTCTAAATTGTCGAATCGATTTTTCGCTTTATTTCAAGAAAAGAATCTATTATCTTATTAAGGTCCTATCTAAGGTTAACTTGAAACTATGTACAATTTCTTCATACATTTATTTGTAGTTCAACATGATTATATTTTATGACATAAAAACATAACCACCAGTAAACATAAAACATATGACCAGGAGCCAATTAACATGTATACCTATGTGAAGGTTTGAGCACACGTAAATGAATACTCAATTAAGGTAGTTTCAATAAAAAAGACTTCTTTTAAGTTTGCACCTTTCTTGGTTTCTTGCTGAAAGATCGAATATCTGATAAATAGCCACAGAAACATATTTCCACATTATAAATCACTGAAGTTTCAAAACAATGTTTGAAAACGAAGTTCGGAAAAACAAAGTTCATGGTGTCGAACCGTGACTTCCAGTTTTAGAATAACAGTTGAACACAGTTATACATATAACTACTACGAGGCTATTATATTTTAATTTTTAAGAAAGAATATTTGTTTTTGAACTTAAAAAGTTATTTTCATGATAGCTTGATATTCCAAACGGACACAGAAAATTTTAATATTTCAATCTTGAAACTACTGTAGACAGTTCCCTTGACCACCAAAACTATCGACTTCGCATATGCTTTTGTATTTTCTGTGTAAGTTTCATGAAAAGCTTACTTACAAATGAAAAGAAAGAGAGAGAAAATATATAATATGAAATTTTATCATCGATTTCCCTCTCCTCCCCAAAGGAAAAAAAAATTCCAAAATATCTTTGTTTGATAGAAAATCCTTTAAAAATAAATATAATCCAATAATAATTATCAACAGATCTTTTTTTTTTTAATCATCAAACTGCATGAATGCAAATGATGCATTATTATCCTCCCAATTATCACTTCGATTTCATTCTTTTTAACGGCGTAAGGAGAGAAAAGCGATTAGCTTGTTCCTCAAATTAGATACATACGCTCCCAAATCGTTCTCTTAATACTCCCATCGCAATCGGATGTATATAGCTTAATACCACCGTCAGACGATTAGTGGCAGATCATGGCGACCGCAGTGATAATCCATCGGGGCTTGACTATGAAGAATGAAACAATCTTACTACCCGATTGCTTTTTATAGCCTTGCCGCCTCCAGACGCAGGTACTCTATTGATAGGGGTGCATGATTAGTATATTGGTGGGAAAAAAAGCCATGCGTTCTTGTTACTGTGCGGTGAATGTTGTAACATTTTCATTTTAAATGATAGAATCTAGGTGAATGAAAATTAAAAAAGAATGTCGTTAAGTGGATTTTTTTAAAAACTTTGTTCAAATCAAGGTGTCTACTTGAGTGGCACCATCTCTAAAAACAATCCTACTTTTTGCTGAGTATTATTTATTAATTTAGCAAATTTACCCTCTGAAGTGTGATTATCAAAACAATTTAATGTTTTTAGCAAAATATTATTTTGAACTTAATAAATAAATTCAATTATTTTAAAATTTGTCATGCATAGAACATCCTCTATGATAAACATTACAAATTCCCTGTTTCTATAAAAAGATGTTTCTTTTTATGAAGATTTTAGGTTTTTTCAAAGTCAGTTTGAGTATTTTGTTAATTAAATGAATAAATTGCTGGCTAGGTTCAAGGCAGTACAATGAAATTTTGCTTTTTTTTAAGCGACTGAAAATTTTAAAGGTTATCTCAAGCCAATATATTGTACATTATTTACTATAAAATACACAACTACTCATTTTTATACAAATTTCACGTTTTATCAAACTTATTCATCTGACTGTAGTGATGATGACTTAATATAGGCTTATACCATTTTCCAAATAATTAAATTTCTATGGTTCGTGAACGTTGAACGCTAAACAAACACTTTAAAAACTTTTAAAAAATAATTTTTTAAAATTATGTGATGAAAAAAAAAGTTTTTCATAAAAAACTCCGCATCGATATATTTTGTTGTTATAATTCAACATATAGGTGTGGAATTGTGGAACCATTGTCGACCACGGGTATAATCAATCAGTGATGGTAGGAGCAGCGTTTATTTTCTTACATGTCCAGTATAATAAATGGGCAGGCTTTAGGAGATAATTAGGGACATTAATAACTGGCGGATCACGTTAGGCTTTGTGGTTGTTTATGCCTGGTACAGAAAAACGTATTTCGTGTTCACAACCGATAGTGACTGATTAATGACTCTAGGTATCGACAAATTCAAATGACTCCAGTGTCATAAAAGCATGTTAGAATTTTTTTTATGGTTTGCTAGCTCATGTTTAAAAAAGTATACATAATAATAACTCTCGCCGACTTTGAAAGTGCTAGCGTATCATTATCTCGTTTATGATTCTACGCTCGGTCAAAAAATACAAAGTTATAATTGTAGAAAATTAATTGTTCAGGCATGGGTTTTAATGGCTTTTTCTATAAAAACATTTTAGCAGGGAGTCATACAGCGTTATATTGATTTGAAATTTTGTTTGCGTGATTTTTAATGTGTTAAATTGTGGGAATACAGATCAATGAGTTAACTTGGTTTCCTTTAGGGGTAATCCATTTCTTATCGATCAAACAGGGAAATTTCTATGAAAAAAATGCCAATTAATCGACATTTGCAGCTATAAATTCGTTTTAATGGACAAATTTTTTTAATTATTATGCCACAATTTATGAGTTTGGGAATTTTCCAGGCGTTCGTAAGGTGAATATTCTACCTGACAATGATAGTTTTTTTATATATATATATAAACTATAATTGTTTAATAGAATGTTTCATTAGTTTAACCATTTTGTATTTTATAATAGTACTAATACGTATTTCTATAAACTAGTAAGTATATGAAAAATTCTAATACCACTTTTAAATGTGAATTTCAATTTAAAAATACCCTAGATGGTTTTTGATTCGATTGGAGTATCGTTGTACTGAAATCATGATTATGAATCCCAGCATATTCATTATGGAAGATTTACATATGCAGTTTTACGACACATACCTCAAAAACCAAAAAAATCTCTATGCTTTGCGTGTTTTAATTTATTTTAATTCTTCACTACTCACAAAAAATAAAAATTCAGATCTTTCGCGTACTATCGCAGTTGTAATTGTCCGGAAGAACCACTTTAGAGACACAGTCCGTAAAAAAAAAAAATATCTAAGCTCGTAAATATTTTGGCGTTAACTAGCTTATTACTTAGGTGAAATTCACTGGAGCTCTTAACAAGACAATACTAGCTTTTCATATTTAATGTTTATGAAAATAATCTTGTGTAAATTACGTTCAACAACTTATCGCAATTGTTCGCATCTTATTTTAATCTAAAAATTTCAATTTTTGTATTTGTAACAAAAAAATCACATTATGTGTATTGTATTGAAGCAAACTTAAACGAAGAGCATCTTACTATAAGGGTGCCTTGGGAGGAAGACTTTATAGAGTGTTCTAAAGTGTATTCGTGTTACATATGGAGAAAACCGTCCAAAACTCCAGACCGTTTGATCGGCATCCGCGGGGCAATCCAGAACCCTGAACAGCCATTAGTAATGTACCGTAATTTATCGACTGAACCATGATGGGGCTCAAAATTCCCATTAAATCAGAGTAAGATTTTTAAATGTATCTTTTAAAAGTACCCAAACAAACTTATTAACCCAATGGCATTTTATATCACTTCATAACCCTTAATAACGATACCTATTAAAAGTATCATTGATAATATAAAACAGAAAAAGATGAGTTACAGGCAGTTAATTTATCGCTCAGACGTTCCTAAAATTAATCAAAGACAAGCGCAGGTATGTTAATAAAATCATACATCAAAAATGACATCTAAAGAGCGAAAAATACTAGTTAAAATGGAAATTAGTTTCATTTGATTCTATTTCGTATGCATCATCTATGTGAAACGGTAAAACATATTGCAATAATAATATAAAAAAAAAATGTATAAGAAATCGAACGTGACATGAACGATCTTTTCAAATATTATATTTCTGCTTTAAGTGGTACGTCATTTGATAATTGAACAATCTGAATGTCCGGCACGTAATAAGGAATCCTTTTAGCTTTTAATGTTAATTAAATACTTTCACTCAGGAGTTACAAATTTTTTAACTACATAACAGAGTATGTCATATGTTCACTATTACAATACAGAAATTAAAGAACTACGAATTTTACCGGATGTCGTAATTTTTAAGGTATTAAATCAAAAACATTCACCCGGTTCCTTTTTCTGCCACCTAACTGCTTTTAGGAGTTCGAAAAAGAAAAAAAAAATCATTTTTACGCCGATATTTGAAAAACATGCATCGTATCAAATGCTAATTTTATTGTAGTAAATCAATGGAAATCTTTCTTTGTAACTTGTATTCATCTATGAAAAATTATCAATATTACCAATATTGAAGAATTCCACAGAACTTACAAAATATGCTTAAGTAAACATAGTTCCCACTTTATGTTAGTGAAAATGGATCCCTAATTTCTTAAAAATAAGAGTAATTGTTGAATATTTTAAAGTGTTCCAGATTCTTAAATTTCATTTCAATTTTTACTCACTAAGAACCTCTGAAAATACTGAGATTCTAGAAATTACTCTGTGTAAAAACTTGAGAACATACTCATAAATTAATTTCCCCGCTAATATTTTAATTTTCATATTTTATTTAACATTACATATTTTTAAAATAGTACCTACTTATAAGTAGTAGGTAGCAAATGAAATAAAGAAAGTTTGCTTACTCGGTCTCAGTAAACTCAGTAGATCTTAAATCTTGATTAATAAAAATTAGACAAATATCTTGCGTGCATATCATATGGAATGACACAAAAAATATATATATATATGTTACAGTGAAAACCCGAAATCAGTCAAAACCCGAATTAACTAGGGAAAACGCGTTCTAACTGACTGCGTTAGGGAAAACCCGAATTAACTAGGCAAAACGCGTTCTGACTGACAGCGCTAGGCAAAACCCGTTTTATTCGAGTAATGGTAGCACGTTTTCGAGGGGCCCCCTAAAGCGATAGCCAGACGCACTGAATTTTTTCGGGTCTCGCAAAGAGCCAGCGTTAGCATATTTTCCAGGGGGCCCCCTACAGCGATGGCCAGACGCACTGAATTTTTTCGGGTCTCGCAAAGAGCCAGCGTTAGCATATTTTCCAGGGGCCCCCCTACAGCGATGGCCGGACCCACTGATATTTTTTTGGGTCTCGCAAAGGGCCAGCTTTAGCATATTTTCGAGGGGGCCACTAAAGCGATGGCCGGACGCAATAATGTTTTCTTTATGTCTCGCAAAGGACCAGCGTTAGCGTATTTTCCATGGGGGCCCCTACAGCGGTGCCTAACCCACTGTTGTTTTTTTGGGTCTCGCAAAGGGACAGCATTAGCATATTTTCAAGGGGGCCCCGTAAAGCGATGGCTGGACCCATTGATGTTTTTTTTGGGTCTCGCAAGGGGCCAGCGTTAGCATATTTTCCAAGGGGCCCCTACAGCGGTGGCCGGACCCATTGATGTTTTTTAGGGTCTCGCAAGGGGACAGCGTTAGCATATTTTCGAGGGGGCCCCTAAAGCGATGGCCGGACCCATTGATGTTTTTTGGGTCTCGCAAGGGGCCAGCGTTAGCATATTTTCCAGGGGGGCCCCTACAGCGGTGGCCGGAACCACTGATGTTTTTTTGGGTCTCGCAAAGGGCCAGCGTTAGCATATTTTTGAAGGGGCCCTCTGAAGTGATGGCCGGACCCACTGATGTTTTTTTGGGTTTCGCAGAGGGCCAGCGTTAGCATATTTTCGATGGGGCCCCCTACAGCTGTGGCCGGACACAAGTGATGTTTTTTTGGGTCTCGCAAAGGGCCAGCAATCGCATATTTTCGAAGGGGGAGCAAGCTCCAATTTTTAGTGGATAAAGCATTAACATTCCGGAATTCAGATGGGAAAACATACGGTGTCCGGCCACCACTGTAGGGGCCCCCCTAGAAAATATGCTAACGTTGGCTCTTTGCGAGACCCGAAAAAAATCAGTGCGTCTGGCCATCGCTTTAGGGGGCCCCTCGAAAACGTGCTACCGTTACTCGAATAAATCGGGTTTTGCCTAGCGCTGTCAGTCAGAACGCGTTTTGCTTAGTTAATTCGGGTTTTCCCTAACGCAGTCAGTTAGAACGCGTTTTCCCTAGTTAATTCGGGTTTTGACTGATTTCGGGTTTTAACTGTAACATATACATTTATTATAGAGAAATAAACACGAACGTTTTAACACTATAGAGCAAACAACACGAATATAAACAGAAAAAGAACACCTGGAAGGGAATTCTGGGAAGCAAGAATATCGTCTGCCTTTCTCCGCAAAGAGAGTTTAGTTGTTAAAAGTGGAAAATGCTCGATATTTTACTTCCCTAACGACATTTATAATCATGATCATATTCAAATGACTATTTATTTTCATTAACCCTTTCGGACAAGGCGCCCAAAATTGAGGACACTAATTTGAAAGAATATTTTAAGTTGAAAACGGTCGCGTGCATTTACAGAAATTTAATAATCAGGATTTATAATTTTATTTACTTTCTTACAAATTTAATCTCTACTATTATAAAAATCTACACTTATAACGTATTCAACGTGCTCAAAGGCCCGTAGCAAAATTGATGAAATTAGTGAAAATATTTTTTAAAACACCAATCCTGTAAATCCTATATGAGTCATAGAACCCGGGTGTAGCAACGATTATTTTATCTTTCTCAGACATAATGGAAAAAAAAAAAAATGAACAATAATAAAATAGTTCTGAAGTGAATGACGTAGGTGAGGGCTTTACGTAAGGGAGGTATTGGCATCGCATTCTCTCTCTTTCTTTTCTTTTCTTTTCTTTCTTTCTTTCTTTTTTTTTTTTTTTTTTTTTTTTTTGTCGTAACCAACAAAGATTTGTTTCCGCTGTTGTTTCAAAATTTCAGAATTCTCTCTATAGTTCGTTTCACCTCTAAAATGTTTTCTATCTGAATTTTGTGTCAAAAGATGATGATATCGTCAACTATCCCACATTCATTCTCTAATCGATCACGTCATATTTCGACATCAGAATTAACTTTTCTGTTATTAATGCTCCTTAAAATTTATTACGGTCGGGGCTTATCTACTCTTCTCCAGCTTTCAACGAGAGATTTCAGAACATCGAATCAAATAGACTGTAGATACCTTTTACAGAAGCTTCTGCCGAACGAACATAATCAGTCTTTCACGCTATCTTCCTTTTTTTCTTTCCCCCCAAAAAGCGCATCAGAAAGCTCACCGGCCATTACTTTGGAAGTAATCTGGTTAAGAAAAAAAAAAAAAAAGAACAAAACGCTGAAGTTAACTACAAGGAGTAATATGCATGAGATCAACCCCCCCCTCCCTTTTTCTTAATACTATACATTCCACTGGATTTGAATGTAACTACCGAAATCTTCAGCCGGCAGCGTTTTACATTGCGTATTCAGTGAATGTAGATTTACCTCTGTTTCAGTTCTGGGTGAATGTCATCCGAGATCTTTTTTTACATTGGAACAAATGTAAAGTTGCATGAATTTTTGATTAACACTGTCATACAGAGTATGACATAGTTATTGCGTGATTGTTGGATATATGTAAGTGTGTATGTATATTCCCTTGATTTAGAGTCTCGGATACTGTTAAAAGAGTTTGAATCTGTATTCCCTAAAATGGTGGATTCAGATGCATTTTTAAAATCGATTAATTCATTTCCATTTTTCTGTAATTAAAATGTAACTACTTTATAGAATTTGGAACTTCATTTTAATTGCCCTTTTTCTGTGAATTGTTTATCAAAATCTTTTGTATTATTAATGTAATGGCACAATGTGATTGATAAATTAGAAGAAAAAGGCAATGCCATGGTTTTTAATCACATTGTATTTTATTAAATGCTTTTTAATGTGAAATACCTATAAGTTTGTATTACGTACTAAGTACTGTGCAAAATTTATACGTTGTGTTCACAAAACTGGTTATATAATATCTGAAAGGTTTGTATCTTGCACATATTATATAACAATTTTTGGAGGCCAAATAATTCTTTCACAGAAACGGCTGTATGCCTAGAACCAGCGCTGGGTGGTCGCTACATCGTAGATTTGAATTTAATGTGGAATTAAATATGTCTCATAAAAAAAATAGTAGTAAAAAATAGTAGTAAAAGAAATTATGAGAAAGTTATTGTCCACATAAAGCTGTATAAAATATTATCTCACATTTTATAACAACAAATGCTTTTGCTCATGAAAATGAGATAAATAAAACACTATTTGGTAATGCACTATTTCAAATATTTGCATCTCTACTAATATGCATTAAGTGATACTGTAAAGTTAACCCTGCATTCCATGACTAAAGTATTGCTTTTTTGTGATTTTCAGGAAGCAATGGTTGGTAGAAGAGGAAGCTCAGTACAGGAGACAGAGAGAGAGCGGGAGCCGAGATCAAAAAACAAGAAGAAGGAAAGAAGCGAGGAAGGATTCCAATGCACCGATCACAAAATGGTCGAACTCCTGCCAGAGTTCTCAAAGATTTTCCATTCTCTGCACACCGAACCTCGTGAACGAATAAGACACTCCATCTGTATTTTGCATGCATAGTATCCGACAAAAAAAATGACAAAAAATACTTATTATACATTCTAGTCTTCAAGCCTGGGCCTCATTATTTGCTAGTTTGTTGTGTTTGCGTTGTTCCGACAGATTGTGCATGACGCTCAGTATTCTGTTTTTGAAAATTAAGAAGAAAAATATATTACATAATTTAATATAAAATACTGTTATTACTGAATTATTATTTTTAGTTTTTATTTCATTGTTTTCAGTTTTTTTTTTTTTTTCTTTTTGGCAAATGTTCCGTCCGAGCCAGTGAAATTGTGATAGCAAATGGCAATTGTACAGTCACGCTTTCTGTCGCTAAGGCACTTAAGTTATTGATGAGTGGAAGTTATTGTTAAGAATGTTTCTTTGTTTTTCCACCCCGACACTCTGAGCGTGAGAGAGGTAAAAAGAGTTTGTAATGTTGTTTTCACTGCACTATAATTCCATACATTTTTGTACCTAGCTCTACAAAATTACAATTTTTTAAATAAATTGAATATATTTAAAGCAAGATAGTTTCAAATTTTGTTTTATAGCTTTACCTGGCAATTAATTTTATGATCGAGTTTTCGCCAAAAACGAGTTAGCTAACAGACGACCCGCATGCCATCCTTCTTGGATGGCATGTCATTTCTGTAAATCAATAGTCTCGTTAAGAAAACAGTTAACATTCAATTCACGAAAAAAAAAAAAAGACTACGAAATTCTCAATCTTTCAAAATTTAATTCCCTTTTGGATTTTACAAATTTACATGATGAAACATTTATAAATTTTCTGTTGCATTCTTTAAAATACTAATTTTTGAATTATTGTTAGTTTCCAGGTCTAATATCACAATGGTCCTAATAGCTAAACTAAATCGAATTTGATAGTGTTTTTATATATATATATATAAAAGAAATGAATACTTAATCGTTAAATACGATATAGAAAAGTTGTAACTTGTTCAATCCAATCATTACAAAAAACGCGTAGCTAGGAAGGGATCCCCTTTCTGTGTGCAGTGTTGCTTGCCTGTATTAGTCATATTAAATGCCCCGCTGCTACAGAAAGAGAATTCTTCGCCGTTACGTTTTTGCATTGATAATAATGAACAAATGAAGGTACGATGAAGTGACACGTTCAAAAATATTTAAGCGAAAATTAGCACGCTGAGCATTTAGTGTTGGTCATTGAAAAGTTCTCTTCCATGACCTTAAAATGATGTCTCTCCCGCTCAGAGAACGGGTTTCTCTGTTTTAGTGAAAAAATTTGAGAGAAACTTCAACGTACTTGTATGTTTTGTCTGGTTATTTAATTATTTAAATTCTATCCCGCGATATGTATGGAAATAAGTTGTTTTTATTCTTGTTGTATTATTTTATTTCCTACAAAATTTTTTCTCCATAAAGTTGTCTTTGTATCTCAATCTTTTGTCTTGATATATTTAATGAATATTTAATGGTGTGTATAGCTTCAAAATGAAACTGTACTGCATGCATGATTGAATCTGTTGTTTTTATTTTGAGATTTAATAATATGTCTTTTATATATCCATCTATGTTAGGACAGTATCAGACTAACGTAGCCCACATATTATTTCCATAATAGAAATTTTTGCTTAAGTTTTATCTATTGTTCGCAGTACAAGGTATTATGTTTGTACTTAGAAAATACAATTCAATAAAAATAGACCCATACCACACTTCTTAATGTCTTTCTTTTAAAATTGTTTTTTAGTATTTTTCCAGGAATTCAAAATTATATAATACGTTTTCGAGAAAGCTCCTAATGTTATTCTGCAGCCTCGTTCATGGCGGTTTGAAGATTGTAATCATAGTCACTATGTATTTTCTTTTATATTAAAAAGCAGCTTTAGTTATTTAAAAAACTACATGACTTGTAAAACACTGATATATACATGAAAAAAGGTTTAAAATATGACACAAATTTACATAATGTTATTTGTATTTCTAATTCGATTGTCATATTGAATAAAGGTAGTAGTTAAATTTTAATTTTGTTCATTAAAAATAATTCATAAAATATTGGAAAAATTACAATTACGAACATATCTTATAAAAGATGTAACGTCTCCAAAATTTAGGATTTGCTGCACTAGGAGTTTGCAACCTTTATAAATATTGTACTGCGTCTTCTTTGAAATAAATTGAAGCAAGTACACATGCAACATTTTTGTTTAATGTGAAACAAAAACAATTCCTTTCCCAATGAAAACAAGCGAATACTTAAAGTATTTTCAGGAGACTTTATATGTACAGATATTGTACAAATTTTCACAAATAATTCAAAAAGCGACTCATTTTTGTTGTCAGACAGTAACAGTCTTCAGTGAAATGTCGGACATAAATATTTGACAATAAACTTGTATTGTTAGTTATCAATATTAATATTATTCTGGATTAAAAAGGAAAAATTGATCTAGCTGTATAATTCTCACTTCCATCCTACTTATCCAAATGTATAAATAAATATTCAGGAATAGCTTATACTGCAAAGGCTCTTTCACTTGATTTTGCAAACATGAATAGCTCGTTTTCAAATTAAAATTTTTGTTAGTTGTAGAAAAAATTGTATCTGTCAGATTAGAACTACTGTTCTAATAATGAAAATTATTTTCATGCATTTTCAATCTTGAAACAGCTGTTTAGTTTCATCTACATGCTATTGAACCAAATTTCCTTTTATCCTTTAATGCTTTATTGGCTTATGATTTTCTTTTTTTTACTCGACCTAATTATTTCAATATATTTTCCTTTGATTCAGGTGCATTTGCTTCGCATACTTGTTAGCGTAATTATTTAAAAGAATAATAAATATGCATTATTTTTATCTGTATGTAATATAAATGCAGTAAATACAAGCATTCAATAATTGTTTGTTTTTAGTTATTCACTTTAAAAGTTGTAATTTTTGTATAATCCATAATCTTTGTACACAGCTTTCAACTAAAAAGATACGTATTTTCAACAGGATGAACATCATAGCAATTGCGTTATTTATATGTAGTACTAGTTTAAAGTCTTCAGCAGTCATATTACCATTAATTCAATACTTATTTTAACATAATTTGTAAAGAACTACTTTCACTTGATTTAAAAAGTATTTTTGAATGATTGTTGAACAGATTCATATCTTTCTATTTATGTGTTATTTTTCATACGCAGTTTGCCATTTGTGCAAGATTTCTTTTGAAATGTTGCTGACGGAACCTTTGCCTTTTAATTTAATAGATTTAATAGGAAGTTGACTGATTTAGAATTGTTTGAATAAAAATTGAACGAATTCGCTGTTTGAAACAACCATCTTTGTAACTAGCAGGAAAATAAGATGATTATTATTATAAATATTTGTATATTAAGTAAGAAAATAAATTTTATGTTCTATGTATAACTCAGTGTTTTGTTTATTGATTTATTCATAAATAAATGTGCAGAGGAATTCTGTGGTTTGTAAACTGTTAATTATTCATTGTTAAATACAGTATTGTGACTCGTAACAAGTATGCGTACTGGTCATGCTGTGACTTCGTGTGACGTATTCGTCGTCGTGATGCGTTCAGCTTTCGGGTCATTACCTGGTGACCATCATGGTGGAGGTCCCATGTTAGCCTATACTTTGTGCGAAATTACAATGCGACGTCACTGTGTAAGGTTGCATGTTTGTCTACCTGGCTGACGAGATTTACACAAGGTGCTGATATTTTAGCCACTCCCTTTCCATCCGAAGAGTCATGTGACCAAAGGATTGTGACCACCTTAGTCTGAGATAACAATAGTAGGATGGTCACACCCCTTAGGTCACATGACTCTATGAGGGCAAAAGGGTGTGACCAAAATGTCAGCACCGCAGACTGTATATCGCGTCAACCACGGTTTCTCCCGCAGTGACATCACATCCTGACTATTTAACAGTTACACTGCAACGTCATATGTTTGACCACCGCCTTCTAGAAACACTGCCTGTCAGATTAGGAAGAATTCAATGGGAGAGGTGAAACGCTAGGCAGCGCCACTTACGTACCGTATTTATCCAAGGTATAAATTAATACTTTTTATTACAAGAACTCTTAACAAATGCTGGTGTTAGAATGTAAAATTGATAAAAACTTTGTATAATAACATACATTGTCAATATATACCATTTATGAATGTTTCATATGTTTTCCTCTTCTAGATCCTTTTAAAAATAATCTAAAAAATGACTCTATTTTGAAAATAGTTTCTTTTCAATTCAAGCAGGTGACTATGAATACATCAGGTTTTTTTATACGCTTACCATAAAAATATGGACATTAACATTTCCAATACATTCTATTTAAAAAGGAAGCATCATTTTAAGTTTTTCATGCACCCTTATCATGAGTTCTAAATTTAGTAGATTTGGTTTTTCATTTGAAAAGTGTTATTATATGTGTGTGTTATTATACAAAGTTTTTATCAATTTTACATTCCAACACCAGTATTTGTTAAGAGTTCTTGTAATAAAAAATATTAATTTATACCTTGGATAAATACGGTACGTAAGTTGCGCCACCTAGCGTTTCAACTCTCCTATTGAATTCTTCCCAATCTGACAGGCAGTGTTTCTAGAAGGCGGTAGTTTGACATGAAGGAGCGTCACAGAAGACGTGTGTCACCACATTTGTAATGTGAGGGAATGTAATTTCTCCACAGTGTCACTATCAGCATAATTGATGTATGAGTATTAATCAAAAATTCCTTATTATTAACTGAAAATAAGCTAAGTCTCGAATATGTATCGATTATCCTCAATTTTGCCGCTCTGATTTCTCAGTAACAACGATTTTGAATTAAGCTACAGAAATCAGTCCTTATTGGATTTTATTTGTAGAAGTAAGGCGTCAGTTGGACTTGTTGTTCTATGCCTTTCATGCATCAGTATCTTTCTCACAGAAATATCGTTAATCGTGCCATAGTATCATTAGCTTCCAGAACAATGAAACGTTTCAAGATAATATTAAAATATGCTATCATTTTTAGAATGTTAATGTTAAAAGATATGTCATTACGATACTTAGAGTATTTTGGCTACACATTTTTCAGCTTTCTTGACAATACATTGGTTTGTGCTCAAATCGAAACTTTGGTAAAAGTATGCTTTAAGTAGTTTATGATGATGTTTAAAGTTTGCTTCGATATTAAGTCCGTAATGAGAATCTACTTTTTTGTTTTAGAAAAGAAATGGGTATCATGTATACATTAAGTTGTCTTTTCTAAGCAAAATTAAACTTACAATTCGTAGGTTCGAATTGTCTATCTAATTTGTGTCAATTTCAACTAAACCAAGTACACAAATGAAAAATAAAGTGGAAAGTAATAAACACGAAACTGAAAAACATTACACTAAAGCATATAAAATATGCTAATTAATCATTGGAGAACGTTATGATGACTGCTGTAGGATGAATATATTCTTTAAAAAACACCGTCAATAGTAAAAAAAAGAAAAATTCGTATTTTTAAAACAAAATTTTTCAAGACTCTTTTAAGACTCCAAGATGTTTTTAAATGTTGTAAAAATATATTAAGTTCAAAGCTTTTTTACAGTGATTTTATATTGAAAGAGTCTCTCTTAATATAACCAAACTAATTGTAAGAGAGAAAGAGTCTCTCTTACAATTAGTTTAGTACCATACCAAACTAATAATGTGCCATTCTTCTTTTGACAGTGTCAAAAAGGTCCTTTTTTACTAAATATCAAATTTTTAAAATGAATTTAGCAGGCATTAAGAATGCTAGTGGACTTACAGTTCAACTTTAAATCACTTTTGTTAAAGAAATTATTCTTAATGATGATTTCTTTTCTTGAAATAAATCAAAACGCAATTCAAAAGATTACAAATGGAAATTACTTTTATTAACAGTCGCCTTTACAAAAAAAGTTTCTTATTTTTAAAATTTTCAAATATTTTTTCATGTTGAAACTATTCTTATGTTTTATATGACAAAAGCCTAAACGTCATCTGTAAAGGAAACTCCTAAATGAAAGTTCTAACGATTCCCAAACGTAGCTTTTTGAAAACACTTACCTTGCATACGATTTACTTTTCCGACATTGAACCCCAAAAAATTTCGAAATAAAATAACAAATAATTAATTTCAAAAATGCAATTGCTCAAAATTTTCTCAAAAACTCTTAAATATGTATGCAAATTTTTTTCTACACACTATAAAGTAACGAAAAAAAACAAACAGTTCAAAAATCCCAGTAAATTTCAAAATTTTACAAAAAACGATACATAAATTTATAATTGCTTTAAAATAACTACTGTGGCGATTTCATCTTTAGCGTATGCCTTTCAGTGTAATTAAAAAATAAATAAAATATATGCATTACTAAAAGTTAAAAACTTTAAAAATTTTATTTAAGAACTCTACTCCTGTTTAATTGATTTTCATGCTTTTAACATAGCTGATATCCCACTTCAAATAAAGCAACACAAAAGAGATATCTCAGGTCATTTTCATTTCTAACGACAACTCCCAAATGCTCGTTTACAACTATTTGGGAACTTTCCAAACACATTTACACCAATCCCAAAACGCACAATTTCAATTTTTTTTCTTCATTCCTGTCTCATTTTTGATTTATCGTTTCGACATTGACTCCCAATTAATTGCGCAGAGAAAAAAGTAAAACTATACAAGCTATGAGGCAATTTCAAAACTCGCAGTATTCCTCAACGTAAACAGACTGACGTCATATGCGGAAAAAGGAGCGAGAAAGATATCTTAGAAGATCAGAAAAAGGAAGGAAAAAAAGAAAGAAGAGGAACAACAAAACGTGAGGAACCACGTGATTCGATGCATAGATTAAGAATAATAATTAAGTGAAAGGGATATCGAACGGAGAAGAAGCAGGGGGGTTTTGCTCCAAATGGAAAGGCCCGATGCCACCACACGTGAGGAGCATAGTAGTTGTCGGTCGAAATGCAAATGAGGATCGAGGAGTGCTGTGGAATCAGGGCAGAGGGTTCCATTTGCTCTTATATTGTGTTCCGGTGAGGTGTTGGTGCTGGATTGAGATACTCATTCGGACTCATTATAGGTCAAACTAGTGGAGGACCTAGAAAAGTTTCAAGGGAGGGGCGATAAGTAAGACGAAACATTTTAGCAGGGATTGGTCATTCCACCCCACCCCTCCGTTAAATTTTAAATTTAGAGCCCATTTTTAACATGACGTTTCAATGACGTCGTCTGAATGACAGCCGATTGCACATCCTTTCTGAGCAGATTCTCCTATTGTTATCTTATTGTATTCAACCCAAAAAAAAGAATATCAGAAATATCAGTTTTAATAAACCGTAATCACTTCACAACATGAAATTGCCACTGAAAAATCAAAGTAGAAGGTTTGCTTAACCAAATCAATCCATTACAGTCATTCAAAAACTTGAATTCAATACTTCTTTTGAATGTTGAAAATCGAGTTTTTCCCATTGAAATACATTACGAGAACTCAAAGCTGTCGCGCAGAAGGGTGAGGACTTATCGCAGAGAGGTAATCTTGCCGAAGTGCTCTAAAGATGCAACAGAAAATATTTAGCTGGGTTGGTTCCCAGCATGGGTCTTTGAATGTTCCTCCGGAACTCAGTGATTGATCTCCAGGAAGCAACACGGGTCAAAGAAGGAGAATCTTCTCCTTTGCTGACTTCCAACCGTAAGAGCTAATAGATTAAACATGAGCTCAGTAGTAGGTTTAAGATTGTTTAGGGACAGTGGAAGATCCAGAAATTCTCTTTTGGGAGGTGCTAAATTTTGAAAAAGACTTATTTCACCCAAACAAAATCTATAATAATAAAAATGAATGTTTGTAAATCTGTCTGTCTGTATGTGTGCGGTCTCCAGGCAAACCCACTGCACGCAGAACGCTGAAAATTTGAATATATAAGCCCATGAGTCCGATAATGTGCACCTGACAATCAGAATTTTAAAATTTTAATTACTTTTTTAATTAATAATTAAAAACCGTTCTAAAACGGAAATTTTCTTACCTTGTGTTACGAATTTTCTGAGCAACCCGCTGTTCCTGGGTTTAAAATAGTTTAAAATTCGTATTCTACGCGTTAAATAGTTAAGTTTTGCTTTTTGTTGCATCAATATGGAATGTTCTGGAAATCTCGGGTTCTATGGGTCGTAGGTCTTCGAAAACCTAATTTTTGGGGACTTATTTTTGGCGCCAAATTTGGCGATTTTTCTGTCATTTGGCGCGTTTTTTTCCTATTCGGACCTTTTCATGAACTTTTTAATGGTATTTAATACGTTTAATGACCTAACATTTCCTAATTTTCAGAAATTTAAATCGAAAATTGTGGATTTTACAAGATAATTTGTTTAATTGGATGAAATATTTAATAACTCAAGCAATTTTAATGCAAATTACACGATATTTCTGGGAGAAATATGTGACGGCCACAGCAATGAGTTGTCTTTATTGGTGCGTTTGTAAGTACGTACCTGAAACTCTGGAACCATTATCTGCACATTCTGTTATATAATTGCAGCCTAGAGTACTAATCTGGAGTTGCAGTTTACATGTCAGGTTTTGTAAATCGCATAATTTAAGGGGTTCACGGGCAACGCTGTGCGGGACTGCTAGTATACAATAAAGCAAAATTTTAGTCTAAACCAATATAAAAACTTTTGGGAGGGGCTAAGTGATTAAAAAAAGTTAAAAAGATCACTTTACATATTCAAAGTGCATAATGAAGAAGAATGTTACCCTTTAGCATCTCTTTTTTTTGGGGGGGGAGTGTGAATCCCTCTAGCTCCTCCCCTGAATCCGCTACTGTTTAGGGGTGCTCGATCTTCGACGCACCTCTCCATCGGATCCGCCACTGCATCCACTAATGATATGGGAGTCTCAAAACGAAAGGTTTGTCTAAGTTTTATTTTGACTTCATATCGTGGTTGTTGTCAGTGGAATGCATAATCAAGATACAGGAAGCTGTATCAAACAGTGTTTAGCTCTAGTTTAACCCATTAGCAAGGTTTTTTAAACCATGTTTACTGTCAGCGCAATGCATTGGCAAAATTTTAGCAGCGCTTTTAAGTCAAACATTTTTATATTCAGTTCTCTAAAGTTCCAAAGACTGACTTTAATTTAGTATGTCATTTATGGCAAACGAATCAGTTTACATCATTATTTAATAATTATTTCCACATAAAGAAATAGGTGTTGTAGTCAGAGCTGAATATCTACCAAAAAACGTGCCGGAGCCCTAATATTCTCTAGAGCTCGTGGCACTCAGTAACGTACTGTAAATCTTCACGAACTCTGCAATACGGGAGTCGGTATTACGCCCTCTCAAAAAAGTATTCGAGTAAGAGTTAAACTTTATGTTTATTTCATATATTCAAAATTATTTATTATAGAATAATATGAATTAGGTTATGTATAATTATAACTTTCATATTTCTATCGAGTTGTGCTTTTTTCAAAATCCCCCCCCCCCGTTTGTTTAAAAAACCTGAAGACAAGCATGAAAATCAGAACGTTTTTCAAATTTTATTCACAAAACTATTTTTAATAGTATCTACCAGAGATATTTAACTCTTTAGTGCGTAGTTTTGCACTAAAGAGTTAAATATCGCAGAGGCAAAGTTACGTTTCCATACACTCTTTTAAAAAGTATTTGAGTGCAGTTAAATTTTCTTATGTCGGTTTCATTCTAAAATATTGTTCTTTTTAAAAAGTAGATTATGTAGTACATAATGACAACAGCTGCATGCTTTTTTTCAAAAATTAATCGGCTACTTACAAAATTAATGTAGGAAAATTCTGTGATACTCGAATACTTTTTTGAGTGGGTGTACTAAATATTGATATTTTTTGAAAAATAAGAGCAATAAGGGGTTTATATTAACACTATGCCGTCCGGCGACACCCCAGTGGCATCGCACGTAAAGTATCGCTTAAGGGCCGACGACACCACAGTGGTGTAGTAACGTGATACCAGTATTTTCTATTTATTTGTTTCAGTCAGACCAGTTTCTGACGTTATGCTAACAGAATTCCAAGGCCAAAAACAGAAGGCTTGTAGGTCCACATGAAGGGCAAACACAATGCTGTGAAAATGGACCAAGCTGAATTCACAAATGAGTGATATATATATATATATATATATATATATATATATATATATAGGCGGTAATAAGTGCAACTAATTTCACTGAATTAATAATAAAATTTTCTCGTAAATTTTATTTTAATTAATTATTTTATTTTATTGTTTATATTTCAAAAAGCAACCTATTATAACGCTTTAAAAATTAATAAAAATAATAATTTATAAAGTTGTGTACTCAAGAAATAAAATCCAAATGATAAGTTTTGACGTATTTCCTGTGCAATATGCAGAAAATGTTTTTATGTCTGCATATTTAAACAGTTATTGTGACAATCCACAAATTCAACGCAGCTATTTAAACTGCGTTTTAAAGATTTTGCGTCTCATCACAGTCCACGCCTCTTTTTTTTTCCTCGGGTAAATTTGGGTAGTTTTTATTTATGCTTATAATTTCACTCTTCCTGTTATACATTACTATTAAATAAGTACTTAATAAATGGGAAGTTTGGTTTTCCCATATTCCATGATAATAGCCCAAAAATATGATTCTAATAACTGATTTGTAACCATGAGTATTTTGAGAATACGTAAATTTTAACAATTTCATTGTTCTACCCAAAAGAGTTAAACCTTATATTCGATTTCCTTACATTATTTTTAAATATAATAACTTTTGTTTTCTCATATTTCATGATAATAGCCCAAAAATATGATTCTAATAACTCATTTGTAACCATGAGTATTTTGAGGATACGTAAATTTTAACAATTTCATTGTTCTACCCAATAGAGGTAAACCTTATATTCGATTTCCCTACATTATTTTTAAATATAATAACTTTTGTTTTTATAAAATACTTAAATCATGCGTTTATTTTGTTTTTTAATAAATTATTATCATTACCTTTGTATATATTTGAATTTATTCAGAAAAAATAATTATTTTTACTTCGACTGCGGAAAATTCATTCATCATTAGAGGTATCAGCACAAGTTACTAAATATATTAATGGTAGCTTGAAGCTAACTAGCTGGCTTAGTGAATATAATTTTTTACTCTATTGCTCACGACATGCTCAATACGCTGAGAAAGGACATTTAAAACTGAAAGATAAATTTAATCACTAATTTAAAAATAAAAATGCAATTTCTTTCAAAGCAGTACTATGCTAAAGGCCTGCCAGATGATGCAACAACGCCATCTGTCGGTCGGACCCAATAGGCGTTAGGTCCGTTTTGGCGGAGGGAATTCCATTGCCGATGAATCTAAGTCCATGACAGAAGGCCATGAACTAGTCTATAGCACGGAAACCTTTGCGACCACCCGAAACCGGCGCCAAGCGAAGAAATTTTTACGAGACATGCGGACGGCAAAGTGTTAAGTTTTACCTGCCAATATTTAGGGAATATAACCATGCACTTTTTGTGAACACTATACTTTGTTAAATATTTTTTGAAAATAGCAACCACATCTCATGTTAAACTGAGAATTTTTCTGTATTTTAAGTCAAAAATTACTGTTAATTACATTTGGTAAAAGTTGGCAGCTATGTAAAGTATCACTTATCAAAGTATGTGAAGTCACTGTTTTAGAGGTATTCATTTATTGGCAATTACCGTAAAAATTTTACTTTCTTTGCAGAGGCTTCCAAGAAGCTTCTTGCCAGAAGGTTAGACAATCAATCCTGAAAAAGTAAAAAAGTCGGGAAAAAAAGATTTAAGATTGAAATTCAATTTCTCAGATTGGCCCTTTTAAGAAATTTGTAGTCTGAACGCTGACTCGTACTCCATGCTCAAAGATGCGAATCTTTTCATATTATAAGCATAAGAAAATTAAAAGTTTTTCATATTATCAAAAGCTACTAAAATAAAATTGATATTGTGAAGCATTTAATATCGGATTCAATTTCATACAACATAGTCGCAACTTCATATTATTAGTTGCATATCATCCTCAGCTTTGGACAAACGCAGCTAGTGAAATCTGGTCAGAGGGCTGGTTACTTTTGTAAGTGGAAAAACATTTTTTTAAACTCAAATTCTTCTGAGTAAATAAATGAGAAGCAAATAATCGTTTGAAAACAGTCACAAGGTTTTACTTTCTTAATTTATTTTAAATGGTTATACATAATAATCGATAGTTTCTAGAAAATAATATTTTACTGTTAAAAAATAAACTTAATAATAAAGCACGTGTCTAAGAAGTAAGCTTTCTAAAATAAATAATAATAATAATAATAATAATGATTTATTTTTTGTGTATTGTCCATATAAAGGATGCTAGCTAAGATTAATCCAGTGAAAATTTGAAGGAATTTCAAGAATTTTCTACTTATTTAAAGTGTTTTAGTACAAACAAAAATATTATTAGAAAAAAATAAAAATAAAAGACTAAACCCTAAATGGAAAAAAACTAATTAAAATTCTAACATTAAAGTTATTCTGATTCGTTATTAGAAAAGCCCCAAAGCAAAATTTCACAAATTTATTAAAAATGAGTTTTAGCTTTGATGTTAGAAGTATTTTTAAAAATTTTGTTTTTACCTAAAAATGGCGGTTTTGAAAGCGCATAAGCGCTTAAAAGGAGATTTTTTAAAGGAAGTAGTCTAAGCTCTAGAGAGAATCGCCAAGATTTTTATTTTATTTCTCTCTCTCTTTCTTTCTTTCTTTTTCTTTATTTGCATTTTTGAAGTCTTCACTATGAATTTAAGTAATTATATTTGAAACAGCGTAATATTTTAGTAAAATTTTCACTTTTATTGGAGTCTGAATTTAGCTTTCATTCAAATCAGAGTTTCATATTGTATTTATACATTAGCACTACTTAATTTGAAGGTTTTCTAAAAGTAATAATTCAAAACTCTATGTATAAAACGGTCTTAATTCAAAGAAATGTGCTGAAATCCAATGACATTACGACCCTAATAGAAAATACATGTTAATTTTTACTTTCAAATTACATTAAATACGTTCCTGTTACATTGAAACGTTTCTGTATATTTTTGAAAAACGTTTCTGTATATTTTTAGAATCGCGGAAACATTTAAAAAATCTGTATAATTTTTGGAATGTTTCCGCAACTGGCGGAAAAGTATTCAGAAACGTTTATGCATATATTTCAGAAAGAAGTTCAGAAACCTCCCTGTATTGTAAAAAATGTTACCACAAAAATTACGGACACTTTCTTTTTGGTTTTGCCACATTTCCAACACCTTGACAATTAATTTTTTATTGACATTTGAAAAACCCTACAGTATTTTTTAATCTATAACATGAATTATTACACAAATGTTCTGAGTAAAGGAAAATTTTTGGTCGATTTATATTTTGCAAGAAAATCGTCACGATTTTTTAAGGACAAAATACTGTGCTTGATAGCATAAATAATGGAAATCACTATTGCATTACGTGTCCATTTGAACAACCCAACAAGGCTGAGTGATGAAGACACTGAACATGGTAGATGGCAGAAGTATAAAGGTCCCGGATTTGGGCTCATCGCGCGGCCATCGATCTAATGGTCTGTAGTTTCGGGCGGTTAACTCCAAATATAACATGAATGCGCGTTAGAACCCCTTAAAAAATCCTCCACCCAAGATACACCTCTTTAGGCAGTTAGCCCTCGAGTAGCTTTGCCTTAATGCACGATACAGTATATTGAAAACTGAGACACTTGATAATGACCAAATATCGCCAATCTCCAGTAATTTGTATAGGCAGCTTTATAATAAACCGTATATTAAGCATTCCACAAGAATGAATACATGCTTACTTTGTAAGTGAATACACGTCAGTCTGATGTCACAAGTCATACTCCTTAACCTCTTCATGATGTGAAACTATATTTACGCTCATAATTTTCCCTATAAAAACATCTATATCGTAAATTTAAAATGAAAATGGCATATCTTCGACGTCTCAAATGAATATAAATTAAAAACGTTCAACGGTAAGAGAAAAGGCCATAAAACATAATTGACAAGCAATTACCAGCAAAGAAGTGCCATAAAATATAATTGACAAGTAATAACATTTTATAGTCCTCTTTTAAGGCAGTTTATTCCTTGTTTAATATATATAGCATTTTGTTTCTTGCATCTGGAAACCATTGTCCTTGCAATCACGCATGTGCGACTTGTGCTGAATCCAGTGTCTGATAACTATACAACAGTAACTGTTTCCGCTTCAGAGTGGAAATAAAACGCTTTTATGACAAAATTCATGTTGCATAGACCATGATTTTAAATTCAGATAACAGAAGAGTGACATCTGCCTGAAAAGAATGAAAGAAAGAAAAATCTGTGAGGTCATTTTCCTGAAGAGAAATTAATGAATTTGATTAGTTGCATTTTGATGCTCTTTGTCTTCTTTTACAGTTTAAGAAAGAGTACTATAGGGAGTATAGTACTCAGAACTTGGATTATAACGGATCAATGGGCTGGGGACTGAGAGCTACCGCAACCAGTTACACTCATAAAACTTCCAAAGAACCATGCGATACTATTAAGATAAAAAATACACACAAACAGTCTTTTATTTACTTATTCTTGTAACGTCTCGCTTTCTTTTTCCCGTTTCGTGAAACTTTTCTTGCATGTTACAAGGAAAGAGATCAAAAAGCACTCTAATTTTCCTCGTTCCATTATTAGAATTAGTTAAATGATTATAAGGATTAGTTAAATGAAAACGAGACATATGGAAAAAAATAAATAAACTATTATTTATTTGAAAACTAATCGCTGTGTGTAACTGTTAAAACATTTATCCCACTGTGAGACAAATCGGTCAATGTCTTCATGGGAAAATGTTTGCGGTTGTCTATGGAACCATGATTGTTCCCATGCATGCACCTCTTCGTCCGAAGCAGATAGATACCATCATGTCTAAACGGCGAGGAATATTGATGGGCGGCAATCATTCCGTTTCGACTGAAGACTCTGTCGGTCCTGTCCTGCCTAAATTTGGCTGGGAAGCCCTTATACAGTCAAAATCTCTCCCAATTTCTGTATTTTTAAGGCCCACAAGAAAGACATTCGAATATTTGCTTTGGACGAAGAGGTGCACGCTTGGGTACAGTTGTGGCTTCAAAGGCAACCGAAAACATTTTCCCATGAAGACATTGACCGTTTTGTCTTCACAGTGGGACGGATGTATTTACAGTTACAGCGATTACTTTTGAAATAATTAAAAGTCTATTTACTTTTTTTCCCCATCTGTCTCGTTTTCATTTGACGGATTCTTATACAATGCAACTTAAAATAAATACATGTTTCCTTTCTTTGAAGAGAATTGCAGGAAGAAATTAAATTTTGCCTCTTCATCGACGAGCTGTTCATGTGGTAGTAAACATGCCATTCCTACACCACAGTGAAAGAAAAGTGAAGATCATAGAGACGATTTAACCTGGTCATAAATACATTCTCACACTCAGGCTGTAATTACACTTCTTTGAGATCCTCTCTAGAAACGAAATTCCGAAGTCGTACCCTCCACCTAAACTACTGCACTCCCTTCCTCTCCACTATATGTTTACCTGATGAACCTGTAAGAAACACCACAGCAGTTCATACCTCCCCCACATCTCGCCCCTATCCGACGATGAGGTGTTGTAGGGAGCCAGATGTTGCCAGATGCATCACCGCAAAACTTGCCGTTGTGGACCCCCTCTTGTCCACAGGAAAAAGGGATCAGATACTAATTGAAGCGGGCGAAAACGAGCTGCTGTTAATTTACTTGTCATTAATTTACCGCATTTTGGAAGGGGGGGGGAAATAATTAATAATTATTTTCACCTTTTTTAAAACGGGTTTTTCGTATTAATGAACCAACTGGCAGTTTGTTTGGAAAAACCCTGTAATCGGTTATTATGTAGTTGCTTTAGCCTATTCAATTTGGAATCTAGCTATATTTATGCGCGTTTGTGTTAATATTTTTACACAATTCTGAATTTAAAAAATTCTGGAACGCTGAGATGTTATCAAAATCATAAGCTATCTTCAGTAAAATTACGAATATATTTGGTTTCTTTTTACAAAACGGTATCTTTATGGTTATTTCCGCAAAAACTACGAATGATTATTTGAATTATTTATTATCTGGATAGATTAAAAATGGTTCTTGTCTATAAATTTAACGAATATGAGAAAATCTCATTTAGCCCCACTGATTGTAAACTGAAAATAATAGCAAACAACAGGAAATCCTGTGAAGTAACGAGAAATTACTGATAGTATATGCTTTGTCCGTATACGTATTTTTTTTTTAATTTAACAAAATTTAGTTGTTTCTATAAAAAATAAATTAGCGCAATTTAACTGAATAATTTTTGTTGAATTAACAACAATTTTGTTAATAGAATTTTCAATACTAAACATTCAATAAAAGTATTCGTTTGAAATAGCTCCAAAACTTTTTTTTTAGTTTAAGAATTTTTTTTTTCAGTATACGAGTAATATATTTCAGAACTGTCGAAGTCATTATTTAACAGTTAAATAAGTGTTATTTCCTTTTCCTCCATTTCACTGCTGATATTTTTAAATAAACTCAAGTCAGTCCAATCCACCGCTTTAGTTACCTATGAGATAATTCGTTGGCAGCAAAGCAGTAAGTTTATTCACAGCAATACAATCATTTCTAGCAGAAAAAAAAACTTTTAATGAAACGTATTACTAGACGGTGCTGCGCGTGAGGTCCATTTATAGAATATGGTTATTACTATCAGTAAATGTCGATTAGGGAAAAGTAAAATTGCGGGAATATGTGTCATTACGTTTTATTACGTGCCTGATAAATGTTTTGACATTTTCCCCTCTTGTTCTCAGTCTTTATTTCATTTCATTTATTTATAATTTTACACGGAATGTGACATTTATGGTGATTAGACGAATGTTAAACTTTAAGCGAATCTTTTATATAATATAACTAATGTAATATATCACTATTATAATGTAATAAATGGTGATATTTTTGAAACTTCTCTTACCCATGGTTTCCGATATCAAAAATCATACTTGGAATGACACATGAATGTCACAACTACGGACCTAAAAATGTCTTAAGGTGACCAGCACTGGTTAAAAAGAAAGAAATCATTTAAGGAGCTTAATGGAGGAGATGACACCCCCACCCTTTAGAACTGTATATTAAAGAGTATTAAAAACTATTTATTTATTAAAGGGATATTAGTACATAAAATACATTAAAACTCAAATTAAGGGGGCGCATATTTTTTTCTATGAATTCTAAATCTTTTAAGGAATATAGAAATTGATATTGTATTGTATTTTAATGCATAAAAATACGTTAAAGAAAGAAGTTAACTGCTCATTTAATTACGACTTACGTAAAACTTTTTGTTCAAAAATAAAAAATAAAAATTTACTATTCTTTTAAAATATTCAACCTTGTGCTCGCTATACAAGCATGGATTTTTTACTGAAATACTTATAGACCTAATATTAGATTACATATAATTTTATCTTACTGTCATGTAAGGCAATAAGATAAAATTAAAAGTATCTTTAGAATAATGCACATATGCTTACACATTAAATTTAAAACTTGAATAGCAATTCCATGTGCAGTTAGTTATAAATCTTACTTAGCAAAGGCAGTAATTCTTGCAGACTGGTACCCATTGGAATCCCATTACGACAATTGAGACAGCTTTTAGTTCATTCAGTGTGCACGTTCATGCAATGTGACAGACTGAAATGACATTCCATTTCTGAGAACGACGGTCACCTTATCATTATTTTACCAACGTATAAAAAATATTGTATTTCACTGGATTTATATGGGAAATTTTTTCTCACGTAAAAATTGGTGTTATATCCTCCGATACATTTCTAAATTACCACCAACACTAGCTATATGTATACATATTAAAAATGTTATATATATATGTTACTGTTAAAGTATGAAATCCGTTATTTTATAGAATACCTAGTTATTCCATGAAATAACTGATCGTGTCCGTTAAAGTGTAAAACTCTCTTGTATTTCATGGTTTAACTAGTTATTTCTAGTTACTATTAGTTTCTAGTTACTAGTTTCTAGTTACTAGTTTAACTAGTTACTAGTTATACTAGTTATATAGAATAACGATCTGCAGCCCGTTAAAGTGTAAAATAATCTGTATCATATATCTCGCTTTTAAGTATAAGGTACATTACGTAAGTATAAGGTACATTTAAGGTACATTTAACAATATGGAAAGTAGCGGAAAAAAAACGTTAATTTCAAATTCAAATAAAAATAATTTTTGAAGGATGGCAAAAATACTAAAGCATAAAACAACGAGAATACTTTTTCGCCATACTCTCAAAATGTCAACGACAAATACATTTACCTTCCACCCCTACTGCATATATGAACTATTCCAGGCCATAAGTATACTTCTTTCTCATTTTAATTGTCTATCATTTCATTTATTTAATTGTCATTATTTCATTTTAGATAAATTGTTTATTTTGCATTTTAACTGTCTCTCATTAGCTAATTTATAGAATACCTAGTTATTTCATAGAATAACTAGTTAAAGTGTCAAATTATTAACATATTACACACTTTAACGGACACGATCAGTTATTTCATGGAATAACTAGGTATTCTATGAAATAATTGCATTATATACTTTAACGGTAACACACACATATATATATATATGTATATGTGTGTGTGCGGTATCCTTAACGTATGCGGTACTAAAATCGATTATATTTCTACGCTGCGAACGGCATCAACTAGATGTAAACATTCGCGTAATAACAATAACACATGCGCAAAAATCCAAAATGACAGTTCAATGACGTCAAATGGAGCAAGCATATATCACGCAGTACTTAGATTACAAAATAAAAATCATGGATATACGAAAATGCAAGATCAATCGGAATTTTTCACAGCTTTAAAATATGGAATTTCCGGCGCACTAATCGCCCATCTAAAAAATGTCACCATTTATTAGGCTAAATCACATTTTATCGATTTGCTGTTTCAACACCGGCTTTTATGATGACATCCAAAATGTGTAGCAGCCCTAACCTAAATAAATTTAATGAGAAATGCTGTTAAAACAAAGAAACATGATTGTCATTGAAATGAGTCTAGAAATTTAGTCAACACGGCACTGAGCATAAAGAACAGTAAGGTACGGGGCGGCTCGAATGTATTTATCTTACAACATTGGTTTAATACATCTTGAAGAAATTAAATCATCACCAATCAATTATGAATTAAAAATATAAAGTTATTCAGTTACATTACTGCAGAGAATTTTTCTGTATCTCATAAATTCCAAATAAGAAAGTTAGAATGTATGACTAGATTATTTATATATCGAATACATTTTACTGTATTCTTTCAAAACCAATTCCGAAATTTCTGCACGTTCCCTGCAACAAAACTTTTTATGAGTCAGTCTGAACACAAAATGCGTCACACATTGAGTTCTCCTAACTGCCCAAGATTGTGATAATACCCTTCCAAGCTGTGTTATAAATACCTCTCCCTCCCACACCTTATAAACCTGGCCGCAAAAGGTGGAGCTGGGTGGCTAAAGGGGAATATTTAACCACTCGAATTAGCTGGATGCTGTTTGGCAACACAGCATTTAGACACCGCAATTTATTCTATATCTTTCGGTAGCGAAGCTGGTTTGTTTACATTCAGAGGAAATTGATTTTGTTTTACACAAATATTTCTAACAATTAATTAGCGTTTAATTTAATAATATTTTAGAATGTGATGAAGCAAATAAGAAATTTGCATATGTAATTAGACGACATATTGAATTTGGTGTTCGATAAAGAATTAAAGTGCTTTAATGTTTAAGTTTATTAAAAGTTTTGTACGTTCGTCTGATATTCAATTAAAGACATACATTTAGTCTAAGAATGTGAACTAGCTTATGTATAATTGAAATTTTCAAATGTAACTGGAAATTGCAGAATTTCACATGCGGCTACATTGAATTCTTAAGAAACTTAAGATATTGTGGTTAAATTTAAAATTTCTAATTTTTTCAGTGAAATATCCTGACTGGTTTTCCTATAGTAGTTAAATTTACCGAAACAATAGAGCTATTTATGCAGGTTTGCAAACAAGGATGGTATTTAATGTGTAAAAGTCACCCCTATCTAAAATAATTAGATTCTTAAATTCCAATAATAAGAGATTAATTAAATGAATTGTACTATCTCCTTTATAACAATTCGATTTTATCCTGGTGCGCTATATACATTTTTACTCAGAATTATCGATAACTGTTTGAAGAAGAATTTAACTAAGTTAAAACCTTTTACCAGTATCAATCCTGATAATTTGATTTGATTGTGCTAAATATATGCTCTTTATTGTTAGAAAAGCTAAAAACAAATTATAATTTAACCCTTTGATGTGCGGTGGTTGCACTGTAAGCACCATATTTCTGTGCTTTCACTGCTAGTCGAAAAAAAATATGGTTGAATGGTCCCAACACTGGGAAAGTACAGCAGTTGCGATCGATCCATTTAACTACCAACAAAATGGCGGTCGATCGAATCGCCCATCCGGCGCCACAAAGCTGAAGAAGTTTTCCGACACAGCTGGCTGTGTGGCCGCGCAGCAACGGTCGATGGCAATGGCTCCATTTTTTCAGCATTGGGCAGTCTATCCAATTGGTCTTCTATATTGATGTGAAAATGCTTGCGCTTGAAGCATTAAACTTTTCCCTGTCTCAACAAAATTATTTTAAAAATTCAAAGATGTTCGCATTTTCAATTCGTCAAAATTTTCAAGTAAATTATTTAAGCACAAATTTCTATTACTTAGTGACATTTTAAAGTAAAGTGCATAGTATAAACCCTCGAAAATTCGGATGTTAAAGACAAAAATCTATGAAATACATACTGACAAGTAGTGAAAATTGAACAAATGATCTTCTGAAACACTCATCTGTTTCATTCAGGGTTATTTATTTATTTTATCAAAAACGTAAAACGAAACCAGCTTATAATTTGCTTAATTTTAATAAAAGATATTTAATGGAATCTCTTTAATCAAAGTCATGGAAATACTGAGTGATTAAAACCATAGGTGCAATTTATTCGAGATAAAGTGTCAGAATAAAAACCCAAATCATGTAGAAGTTAAGACTTAGAAACCCTTTTTATTTACGATGACTGATATTCACAAAAAAGTATTTTTATTAGTACCGAGCGTGGTTTCAAGAATCGTCCTTTAATTTTCTCAAAACATGTACACCAATATGCAGTAAAATGTACACTAAAAAAAGAAAGACTTGAAAAGAAAAGAAAGATAAGATTACTTTCTATTAAGTAAGCGATAAAAATTCAAGGAGTACACTTATTTATTACCAGTGATACATTTGCAAATTTAAACTATCACTTTAAGGAATTTGATGAGTGATCATTAATAATCGCAACGATTGTATTTGCGGTGTCTGCACTGGTACACCGTAAAAAATACAGAAGCGTTCCTTGAAAATAATGGGAAGAGATACCCTCACAAATACCAGACAGAAAGTAAAAATCCCGATGTGAAAATTTTACTGTTTACTTTAACCCACTCTTCTTTCTTCTTCAAATACTGCTCTGCTCTCACGATTCACTTAAAAAAAAAAAAAAAAAAAAAAAAAAAAAAAACCCAAATTTGCTTAAAAATGAAACACACTGTAAAAAAAATAATAATAAATAAAAAAAATCCAAGATTACGCCTTGGAGATAATAGACAGCTGAGATGCCCTAGAATTTCAAGGAGCATTACATGAAAATACCCGGGACTTTACGGAACAATACAATTCAGTGGAACTTTCCTGAGTTGTTCAGTAAAGTTCCTTTTATTTTCACGGAACGTTCCTTGGAATTCTAGGGCACCTCAGCTGCCCGTTATTTCCAAGGAAAGCTCCTGTATATTTTTACAGAGTAATGGCATACCGATGTGGCGTCGGAGGATTCATATCCCCAACAGGTTTAGCCATTTTTCTACGAATCGCCGAAAATACCATTTCTCCTTCAGTTCGTAAAGTACCATTCTGAAGAAAATAATTTTTAAACATTGAGGAGAATCTTAGTCTCGTCTCGCAACAATCTCTGACTTCCCCAATACAGAAATGATACATAAATATACACAGATTAGAAAAATTCGAATCGAAATAATCATTCCTTTCCTGTTAATGAATGCATATCTTGTGGTATCTATATTCTGAGCCTCTCGCGTTCTATTACACTGTGTCACTGTTCCACCAACACAACACACCTTTTCCGTCGGTATACCTTTTTACAACTTGCGCAAGATCCCTAGCAAGTCGACCTACATCTTGGGAGAGCTTTCCTTCACCAAAAAACGCTCCTATCCAATACTTTTTTTGATATTTTTATTCCTGCTTCGACCTTTGACCTGCTTATTTCCCAACCAAAAGATCTGTCTCGTGCCTTTCGAATCTATGTATTTTTTTCTCTTGATGATTTTTACTTTATAGCCCTCGGCGACAAAGCGAAAGTGACGGCGATATTCTTTAGTGTTTTCTTTTTTTCTTACTTTTTCTTTTGTTGTTACCTTCAACTTTCTAAGGGACTTCAACTTTTGCTGATAAAGCAAACCATTGACGATTTATCAACTTGTTTACTCAGGTCTTACCCATCTTTACTATTTAGCTACTTTCCAGATAGATTATTATAACGGGCGAATTTTACCTTTACTTTTTTATGTTACTTATACAGTGTCCAGCAAATAATACCCTGATTTCACAATTAAAAATCTCAAAAACATGCAGCAAACGGTATGTTTATTATGTGACCTGTAAATTTTTTTTATAGAAGTTTCGAAGTAGTAGTTACAATAGATGCTAACAGAGGGCGGTATGGGATTAATCTTAATGCTAAAAGGCGTATTCTTTAAGTTGAAAACTAAAAAATTATGGACTTTATATTAAAAAATCTTCAACAAGAGGGGTTAGAACCCTCAAACACCCCTTTGCGTACGCCAATGCTAGCAGATGGAGCTGCACGTCAAAATCGATCGACGATCATCGTGTGTAAATATGAATTTATTCGCTGCAAGCAGTCACAACACAATCTTCTCAAAATGTCCACCGTTTGACATGGAGAGGTCCCGCTAACGAATAATGGAATTTGTCTTCACAGCCCTTAATGTCACAACGGAAATGGATTGCCATTCCACACAAATTGACACCATGACACAAATTGCCACACAAGCTCATCCAGCGTGTTGGGATGGTTCTGGTAAACAGTATCTTTCAATGTCTCGTACAGAAGTAGTCACAAGGAGTCCGATTGGGAGAATATGGAAGTCAGTTCATTATAAGGCCTTCGATTACAACGTCATCTGTCGGCGGTTTTTGTAACCACTGCTTCGAAACTTCAGTACGGAATTTTTACAGCTTATATAATAAACATATCGTTTGCTGCACTCTTTGATTGATCTTTGTTTTTGAGATTTTTGACTTTGAAATCAGGGTGTTGCTGGGCACCCTGTATAATTAAAGCCTCTGTAAATTATTATTATTATTATTTGTAATTTTCAGATGTAATTATGGCCTAGCACATATTCCTTTAGATGTTATGACAAATTTCTTTAAACTATAATGAAAATATTAGCCTAAAAAAGGATTAACTGCTCGATAAGCAACAGTGAGTTTTGTTAATTTACAACAATTAGAACAAATGCAGCAAAATTCTGAATACAGTCAGTCTTGAATCTCAGTCTTGCCTATAAGAAAGATTATATCCTCAATTCTTTATGTTTCATAAATTATGATGATTTTTCCGAGTTTTAAATCCCACGTGCAATTGAGGGCTGTCTAATGTATATGCCTTTTTATTAGACTTTCAAAAATTAATTATTCGTTAGAAACGTTTTTGTTCAGGCCATTTCCAGTAGGGACAATTGCAAGAAGAGAAATACGACTGCTTGTCTTGCAACTACTCCATTTTGTTTTATCTCGCAAAATCGCAATAGAAAAAGTCCTGATCTGTCTTGCCCAGCAAGTGCAAATCTCAGTCTTGTCTTGCACAGGAAGTGCAAATCTCAGTCTCTCCTCTTTTCTCGCAACCATCTGCAATTTTCAGCCGCATTATTTACCCAACACCATTGCGTCCTCATATGCCCTATTCAGTGAAAGTTACAAGAAATTTGTGACGATCGAAAGATTGAATTGCTTTCGATATAAAAAACAATCTCCGTATGAGACAAAAATCAAGTAAACAATTGCGACTAAACATGTCTGTCTAGAAAAACATTTAAAAATAAGAATAAAGACCTGGGTTACGCGATGTGCTATATAAACTGCAACACATTTTGCGTGGTTTGAAAAAGAGATATTTTGTAGAAAAGTATTTTACTTCAATGTCCTAGTACCTCTTTTTTTCTGACTGTGCAAAAACGCATTTATACTTTCACAAATACCCCAATAAATTATTTCTGGCTCCAAGAACATCATTAAAAACCTACTTGCGTGTGCTTTACGCTATTATGTCGATCACATTTTTGAGTTGCTCGGTATCATTAGCTTATACAAATGTTGAAGTACTAAAAGAATAAGTTTTTTTTAATCGATGGGGAAAAATTAATCGATTGTACGCGGGAATCGAAATTTCACTTCCATTTACAACATGAGACGCATTAATGTGTCAAGTGATTGATGTCTCACGTGATTGTACGTCCGACGTGTTCTTTTTTTTTCCAGGAGTAATGGATTCATTTTAATCGAGTGTCGTGTCTGATTGAGATGTTAAAAAGGTTTGACATTAAGTATTTTGAAAGGACTCCCGTTTTTAAAATAAAAGTTACTTTTAATTTCGAACAGCATGTCGTAATGACAGTTCTGACACTCGATATTGCACAAGGTATATGCCTAAAATTTCTAGAGCCTAACACAAAAAGGGCGGAGATAATGACGTTTGTTTGACATGGAACTCGTGTATGGGAATTCTGTTGTTCATATTACTACAACAAAGTTTTAAAATCCATTTTAATTCTATGCCAATCATATTGCAGCGTGTCAATCTCTATTCGTATAACTGTTTTCGGATGCACGACAAGGGATCTGAAAACGTTAAAGTGCAGCACTCTGCATACCTGTTACTAGTTAACCAGTCAATTAACTCGTGTTATTGTTCAAAAATATGAGATTTTTACTATGAAATGGAACAAGAATACTATTTAGAATAAGAAAGTAACGAAAACAATTCGAAAAATGTTTGATTATGGGTTCATGGAAGATTTAGAAGCATTCTTGATTTATTAAGTAAAATACATGTTTATATAATACCTATTTTTGTTGGCTGGCTCTGGTCCGCAGGTTCAAAAAGTTTGGGAAATACTGGTTTATACCACTTTCAGTAACGCAAGTCTATTTCATTTTATTTTTCAACACAACCCGCTTTAAATGGTCAGCTTTTGGAACCTAAGATCTTGCCAATTGACCGGATCACTCCCACAAGCATATCATAGGCGAGATAAGCACGAGAGCATCACTTCCACAGATACTGCAATCAGGCGCTTTCTGATACCTGCTACAAGTATCAGAAAGCAGGTAGAGGTATTTTCTTTTCCATCTCTTCCAGGGTAGGAAAGTGATGGATGAACACAAGAGACTGTCGTCCCCCCACCCCCATCCGAACTTCTCATCCGCCTGAACGTACGATAGGAGCTTGACCCCCTCCGACCTGCTGTAGATATAAAGAAGGGATCCTTGCTCTTTTGGGAGAGGTGACGAAAAGGTACGGCATTCCAAGACACCGACACTATGCGAACATAAGTTTTTAAGTCCTTTAATGTATTTGACTCTCAAGATCTTTTTTTTAAAGTGTGGGGTAAATAATTAAATTGGTATCAAGTTGATATATCTTTTGTGTTATAACTTAATGACTTGTCGCTGTGTGTAGCCATGGAGCTTTGTTTATTGAGTGTACAAGACTTTAGAAATGAATTCATTGAATGAAAAGAAGTTTGTATAAGGTACTAGCTGAAGTACCCGTTCTTCGCACGGGAATGAATGGACTTTTTGATATTACGATTTGTGGTGATTACTATTTATTGTAATAAAGAGATATAGCAAAATGGATATCGCATTATATTGTGTTCAATAACCATGCATACCGAATTTCAAGGCAATCGTTTGTACGGTGCAGAAGGCCATGCGGCGTAGCGCAATCTAGTGGCGAGTTTTAGAAAAACGGATACTGCGAAAATATTCTTCGCATTCAGATATCGATGAATACGAAATTTCAGGACGATCGGCTGGACAGCCCTGAAGTTCATGTGTTGACGAGACATCTAACGCGAAACTCTTCCCCGTGTTCAAATATCTATGTATACCTATTTTCATAGCGATCAGTTGCACAATCAAGAAGTGATACACTGCAGCGCGATCTAGTGGTTAATTAAAGTAATGATTTGCTACAGTGCCGTCAAGTGGCGAGTTATAGCAAAATGGATAACACCAAAATATTCTCATTGTTCAAATAACTATGCATACTGATTTTCATAGCGACCGTTTGAATGGTCAAGAATTTGGCCTGCTGCAGCGTCATCTAGTGGCGAGTTAAAATAATAATGCATTGCAGTGCCATCTAGTGGTGAGTAACATCAAAAGGAACACAGTTAGAATATATTCTTCGTGCTGAAATGTGTAAGTATAAGAAATTTTATGCCGTCAGTCGAACGGTATAGAAGTTGATGCGTTGCAGCGCCATTTAGCGGCAAGTTACAGCAAAATGGATACTGAAAAATGTTCTCCGTGTTCTAATATCCGCGTGTACCAAATTTCATCGAAATCGGTTGGACGATATTCGCATAGTAAACGGCTAAACGGAATAGAATTCGACGCTCTGCTGCGCCACCTGGTGGCAAGTTAGAGGAAAACGGATAGCATAAAAAGCTTCTCCATGATAAAAGACTTAGGTGAACCAAATTTCATGGTGCAACGGTGCTCAACGGTGCTGGAGTTTTTCAACCTCATACACACATACCAACATTCATTTTTATCTATAACAAGTGTCATTATATATCCCAGTCTCAAATAAAATCCAGTTTCAAATCTAAGCCTCACCAAAGTGCCAACATACGCCATTTTGCAAGCGTTTTTTCAGGAAATCATTCGAAGCATTGACTTAGCAGCAATCAATATGGGAAATGGTTCGACCGCGAAAAAGTAAAGCAAGCCTTTATTTGAAAAGTGGAATCCCTTAATATAGCCGAATTTTTTAAAATTATCAACTATAACGTGTTTTATTCATCGTTACTCCGATGTACTAAATGAGAAGATTTCAATTTTCTGAAATTTGGCGGAGTTCCCCCAACTTAAATCAATGTACTCATTTGGCGAGAATTCTGGAGATAGATCGCTTGAAATCCCTTAATAACTGCATTATTTCTTCACGGATCATTAAAATTTAACGCTGTATTCTAATAAAACCTTTGCACTTGTTTTCAAAAATCTATTTCCTTAAGCTCTCAATAAATTGCGCCAAGCCGAAATCTGTGCAAACCGCTAGAACTCAATTTCTCAAAATCGGCATTTGAGCCATTTTAGTTTTTCGCCAAACTAAAAAAATTTACCTATTAGCCTCTAAAATCTTCAATTCTTATTGTTTTGCGTAAAAAACATTTCATTCCTGCTCCGATTTCCCATGCACACGATATTATAATAAAAAATTAATAATCTTACAAATATAAACTAACAAAAGAATCATTATTATTCTTTTATTTTTACTTTGAGAATTTAAAACATTTTATTCGGCAAAATCGCCACACATGGCAACCACGATCCTTATTTCACACTTTTTTCACTACAGGGTTTACAATTACGGAAAGCTTTTTGCGTGGAGAAAATAAAAAAATCTCTTAATTTCTGGGAACGTGTGGACTTCCAAATTTTTAGTGGACTATGATTTATTCTATATTATTTTACATATCTGTGCAAAATTTCAGGCTGATTGGTCCATTTTTGTGGATTTGTATACGAATCAAATCCACAAACAAACAAACACAATTTCATTTTTATTTATAAGGATATCTACATTATATCCGAAAAGTTATATACGTATGTATATATGTAACTTAATGATTCAGCTTCAAATTTGTTGTAGAAATAAGAAATATACTAAATTGTTGAGAATATTAATGTGATATAGAAAACTTTGAAGAAAATTTTAAGTTTTGTGGTACATCTGAATTAAGATACACCTTATTCATCGGTTTTTACCGCAAAGTCACTTTAAAAAAAGTTTGCATGATTTTAAAAGATGTACACATACTGGCCAATGAATAAGAAGCCATAGATTATTATTTTATTGAACTTATTTATGCACGGATAACAGCTCGTATTAGCAATCGTGGAGTGCTTACGTTTAGAGAATACAATTACATATATATGCATTGGTAACATAAAATTTAAGATCCTGTAAATTGCATGGAAGAGGAGATTGCTGTCGGATACGCCTTTCCTGCATATCTCATGCATTTTCTTTTGGATTAAGTTCCCGGCTTTGCTACTGATAGAAAGTTGTTGGAAGTCAATGATGTTCGTTTAATCAATCTCAAATAAAGTCTGGCGCACTGTATAGTTGCATTATCGTTCATGAAGTATCTACCACTTTCTGTGTAAAAATGCAAAATCGCAGGATGTACTTGATTTTTCAATATGTATAGATATTGCATGGCTTTTTCTTTATCCTCAAGTAATACCAGGACACCACTTCTATGCCATCAGAACAACCGCTTTACCATTATAACTACTCCCACCGAATTCTTGAACAGTACGAATAAGGGAAGATGGATGCATGGTGCTCTCACAAAATTCGGTGTTTTCGATCAGAGAAAAACGGGTATGTCGTGACCATATATAATGTTTTCAGTTTTCAGATGTCCAGTGTCGTCTTATTGACACCACTGCAAATGAATTATGGCATTGTTGGCAGAAATGAGAAGTTTCTTGATATTCATTCCACTACGTATTATCAACCTCAGCAATTCTCTGCACATGTCTCGCATCGAAATCGGTTATAACGAACCGTGGCTGAAGGTTTCTGTTAGTTTAAGCACAGCTGAGTCTTCTTCCCGACAAACAGTCTGTTAGAGACGAGATCAATCATGATCTTGGTTGATTATGTTTGAATCACAGGTACGTCTTTCAGACAAGGAGTGTGTGTTCTGCTTCCAGATTTTGAAACCCTTCGAAATCACTATTATAAGAACAGAACCCAGTGAATTCTGCTGTCCTAGCAATCGTGGCAATCGTGACAGACAATTTGTCTTGTCAGCTAAACGGCCACCATTAATGGTATAAGATCCAACATTTTCCCCATTCTACTGCGTTTTTCATGAAATTCACCCGCACACCTTATACTAGCGTTCTGATAATGTGTCATCTTCGTCATAACAGGTTTTGTATACTTGCGCCGCGATTTGTTTTGCAACATCAATGGTATGAGGTACCATCAATGGTATTTCGTACCATCAATAGTATAAGGTACCATCAATGGCATAAGATCTGACATTTTCCCCATTCTACTGCGTTTTTCATGAAATTCGACCGCCCACCTTATACTAACGTTCTGATAATGTGTCACCCACGTCATAACATGTTTTGAATAGTTTCGCCACAATTTGTATTAGTAGAAACTCACAAAAGTTTCTAATTCATGCGGCAGTATGCGTTTGAGTAACTCAGATATATTTCTTTGACGAGTAGACGAATTTTCATTTTTGCTGCTGCTCGGTAGAAAAGTAATGTTACAAGATCCCCAGGATTTGGAGTGTAATGTCCACATTTTTATGAGCTTCCATGATTTTAGTAATCTGATATTTAAAAAAAATAATTACAAAAACATAATTGTTGAGTTCTTAATCACTTTAATGGTAAATTGCAGTAAGTAATTATTAACGATACTATTAAAGTATTTAAAGAAGTACGTTACACCTGGTTACACCTTTTTAAACTACTTATTTTAGGAATATGAAAAGTAGGTGCATACGAACAATACTAAAAGTTCCTGGTACTTTGAAACTTTGCATTTTTTACCAAACGCAGAATCCTTTAGGGTCCTCTAATGAAAAGTGATGTCCATAACAAATTCTTCGTCCATGTATGAATACATTCATGATATTTATAAAAGAAGTAGGTTAAATTAACAGCATATGCTGGTAATGTCTTTATTTTTCGTGAAATAATCAATTATGATTCCAAAATAAAATATTTCAGTATGCTTGTGGGAGCATTTTTTTGTGGCTAAGTACTCTTATTAAAAATAAGAACCTTAGTTTACAATATTTTATTTGTCAATAAATCTTCTAGTTCAATAAAACTCTGGTTCATAAAACTTCTAGTCTTCCAGTCTCTGTCAATAACCGAAAGTAAAATTGGCAATAAATAAATAAATGAATGAAACAAGAAACTGAAAAAAAAAAATAAATAAAGTGTATTTCTTTACATAACTAATACATTACATATACAACAAAATTTTCATCACGCACTCATTTAAGCGTTTAAAGAAGATCAGGTTGTCGCCGAATTTGCGTAATTTTAACGTAAACTTGCCTCTCCTTTTTTCATAGTTATTTGTATGTATAAACGCTAACATAATGCAATTCATAAATACAATTTAGATTATACGTATTTTGGTTTATATATTTACTTACTTATTTAGTACGCTTATTTTAGTTTTGTGCATCGAATGCTTACATATTAGAATTATTTTTTTAATAAAACCTTCAGAGAATGCATTAATTACTGATTAACCAACTGCGGATAAAAAGTCCGTGCTACACTGCACAAGGGACTGGCCATTTCGGCTCTTAAAGAGAAAACTGGATTGCACCCATAGGATTCCACGAAAATATTGTCTTAAAAGCTTTCCTCTTTATTTTTGCGCAACAGCATTTAAAGAAATGAGTTTATCGGAGAAAAAACACGTGAATATTTATTTTACCGGGACATATAAAAATTTTATGAGTCATTACGCAGTCCCCGCTGATGACTAACATAACAAACCCCAAACAAAATGGCAGTCTTTTTTTTTTTCCTTCAAATATACCTCCGCTTCTACTCCATTAGCTGACCTTATACGCAGAGGGCTAACCATAAAATAAATATTCGATTTTCTTACATTAAGACTTAATTCTGTGAATGAAAGTCGAAGTTAAAAAGCCTTCTGGGTCGAACGGAGTGTGTATATAGGATGCATATCTTTTAAATTAAAGGAAGGGGGAAGGTTAAAAACTGGAGAGTGTTCCCCGAAAAATCAAAGAAACTATTCAGGGTACCACCAGGGAGTCCCGCCATTAATTTATCCCGAGCAAAAATAAATTAAAACATGCTTTTGCAAATAGGGATACCTCGAGAAAGAAGAGGAAAAAAAAGTACCGAAAAACAAGTCCCGAAAAAGCTTTCATAAAGAAAGCCGCCGTTAGAATGTGCTCGCGTATAATGTATGCAGATTAAAAACATTGTCATGGAGAAAGGTAGTATAGTTTGCATTATCAATTGATTACAGTTAAAGCGACATACACTCACACTAAGAGAAGAAAAGCGAGGGGGGAGGGGGGTAGAGAGAAAATGAAAGAGAGGGAATTTCTAATCCAAAAAACTCAACAAAAACAGTCACAAAATTTGGGGAAAAAATTAAAGAAAACAAAACCGGGCGATCTCCTTTCGCCAGCGATTATGAGGTAAAATACACACTGTTTGTTCTATCAGGGAGAAGCTTGTACCTGTTGAGCCGTAATTGTGGGATTGCCATTAAATATGATAATGGGGGCTAATTTAAAAGGCAAATACAAATTATTCCCTTCTCTTTTCTGAGCGCTTTTTCCCTTAGAGGGATTTCTTTGTGAAGAGAAAAGCTCTTAACGTTGAAAGTGGAAGTCGAAGTTTTTATTTATTTATTTTTTTATCCCCCCCCCCTCTTTTTACTCCACGTTACTACTACTAGTCTCATCTGTGATTGCCTCTTTGTTGAATCCGAAAAATCGGATTTTTATGTATTTTTTTAATTTTATTTTGTTTGCTCTTTTGGAGCAGATTGATTTTTAGGGATTTCGAACATTCGTAACTCCTTTTTGTGTTCGATTTTTCTTCTTTTTCTGTCTTTTTTCTTTTTACCTTAGTGTGCGTGTGTGTTTTATTTTAATTTAATGAGTTCGTTTGCTCTGAAAGCAGGAGAAATGTGCAGGAATTAAGTAAAAGTAAACAGGTATTTGGGTGGCAGAAATAGCGGGAGAGGGGTGGAACTGGAGTCTGGAGAATTTTGGAAGAAAATCAAAGAAATTGCTCTCAGAAGTCCACGTGATTTGATTCTTGTTTTCTTTTCTTTCGCTCTCTAACCTCTTTATCTCGTCTGAGCGCTTTTATTTGAAATTTACCTATGTTTCATTGTAATTTTATGCAGTGGAAGACCGATATACACGAAAACTGATGAGTAAATAACGACTGCAGTCGCCCATAATCTTTATTCATTAGTCTTATATTGGACCGAGAATTTATAATATCAGTTTTAGTGTTTGCTGTTAGCATTTGGAGAAATAAATGCATAAGATGTCTTCAACGGATTCCAACTTGGCGATATTCACTGATGAAATTATCTTGTCCATATGGCAAAAAGAAATTCGATACTTCACAAAATATGAATGCTGAAAATGCTTTGTTGAACACATGTGTATAAGTAACTCGTATCGAGGTTTAAAGATTGAGTGCGACACTTCCAAATTGCTTCAGGGTAAATAGCTGACTTTTTGAGTTGGCTTGGCTCAGATGAGTCTTTTTCCCGCCAATAATCTTTATTCTTATAAATTTTTTATTACTCTTGTGCTGCAGAGAGAATTAACGATTATCATCTTTCATTCCTGTCATTAGCGCTTGAATCGATGATCTTCTAATTTTTTTTTTTTAGTGGATTTCACCTTACTATGGTGTAACCCCCAATATTTTATGGAATGCACTTATTGAATAAAAGTTTTGTGGTTCTTTCTTTCAGATTAATCAGCACTATTTGGGAACAAGGGCAATAAGTACGAGGGTCGTCTGGAAAGCAAGTTTCCTCTACAGCCAATAAAAAGGAACAAAACGTTATTCTTGGAAAGTTTGCTGCAAAAGATACAGCAGTATTTCAGCTACTTCTCAAATTGTTGAGAAGTAGCTGAAATATTGCTGTGTCTATTGCAATACATTTTTCCAACTAATAATGTTCTGTTCTTTTATTTAGGCCATGGGAAACTTACTTTCCGTATGACCCTTGTAAATATACGAGAAAACTTCTCAAATTAGTTTGAGGTATTTGTTGGCTGGTTAGCTACAAAAGAAGTATGGGCTACATAAGATATAAGGTTGCAATTTCTTTTGGGAAGACCTTTTTTTGAGAAGAATGGGTTCGTATGCACATTACTATCAATACTTTAGGTTAGCAAGGCCACAAACAGTAACAAGATAACTTTGTTTAAGAAAACAATACCTTTGTAAAAACACACATAACTACAAATTTAACGGACAGTTCTGGTTAGTGGTCGAACCTTATTCAGGTGTTAAAAGTTTCTACTCTCTCAAGGATCATATTTATGAGAACCGTAGTAGTACTTATTAAATTCTTTGTCAATGTGATTTGGTCTACAATGGTCAGACTTAGAGAGCTCTGAAATTTAGGATGACAGAATGAGATATATTTCTAAGCAGTGATTATCCAGATCTTCTATTGCAATTCTGGACTGGAATTCTAATCATCGTTTTCAGTTTTTTAATGCTATGATCATTTTTAAGTTTTCGCCTCATCTTGATTTCTTGAAAGGGATTTTACTATCACTCAGCACATTAAGCATCTTGCGAATGACGGTTAGCCGTTCTGAAGTTAAGACGGTGGCAAGGAGCTTTAGTAGGCATACTGTAGATTACAAAAACAGCGGCGAACTGTAAAAAGTTTTTGAAGATCTTGAATTAAGTAGTCGGACTTCGACATTGTTCGAAATTTTAATTTTTTTCAATTGTGAATGTCATTTCAATTAACGGTACTTTAACTAACTTTCTTGAAAAATTACAAGTAAAAATAAGCTTAAAACTCTAAGCGCATTAAAAAAGAGTGAAAACGTGAAATTGCCTTCAATCCGTAACAAGTTCAGGCTGTTGCGTACGTAAAACGTAGGGTTATTAATCCTTTGCGGTCGTATCGGCCCTTTATCAAATGAATAAAGAACTGCCAAGAATATCACATTTAAACGGTTTCTTTTTTCTTCTTTTAGTTAGATGATCAGTATGATTAATGTAATATAAAAGAAAATTGAGAAAAAAATAGACACTAAGCTATACATCAGATGATATAAGCTTTTATACACCCAATGTTTCATAAGCCATTCATGAGTCTTTTTCAAAAGAATGTAGCACGTAACTGAAGAAGTCAAGTTACACTTTGAATGACACACTTTTTAGAAATCTAATCCTTTAATCATAAAACCTACGTTTGAATATTCACTAATGCTCATACTTTTTTTTCGTCGACTTCATGTGGTTAAAAAGTGAGCTGAAAGTTATCCATTTAAAACATTCTGACTTCACAGAACATGCATTCATAATTTATGCTGATCAAATGGCAGTATTTGGAAGTGATTTTTCAAAGATACTGACCACTAAGGCGGCCAGCTCCGCCGCCTCATACCTTACTATTCATTATTCTTAATAAAGTGTTGGTCAAATCATTGGACTCGTTTCAATGAAAATCATACTCCTTTGTTTTAACAGTATTTGTCATTACATTTATTTAGGCTAGGGTTGCTACAAATTTTGTGTATCAACATAAAAGCTGAAGGTGGCCTGCCAATTACTGACATTGCGAAATGTATGAAAAGACATAACTGGTGACTTTTCCATTTATGAAATGTTTGTAAAAATAATTTTATAGGGTAATAACGTCTAGTACAAATTCCTACATAAATATTTCTTAATTAAAGCAGCTGCAGGCTCACTCAAATCAGTTTCCTTCTTTAGCTCCATGGTTCCGCTAATGTATGCTTTTTCGTTTTAATAACATCAGTGTTAATGTGACTAAGTTAGCAACTTGGTGTTTTTATTGTTTGGTTACATTATTTAATACCTTTTCTGGTTACAATCAGTGTTGTGGTGCTAAAATTTTTTTTCCCGGAACTCGTGATTCCAAGTGTGACAAGTTTATAACAACTCATCATAAAAACCTGCTTTTTATGTCAGTAACCAATAAATAAGAGACTATGGATAATTTTGAAAAAATCCTAATTGACCCAAACAAAGTCAACAGTTAAGTAAAATTTTAGTGTAAAGCAATGTAATTTTTTTTTTGGATCATTTATTAAATAAAGTTCATTTTACTTATCCAAAGTGTCTAATAAAGCAGAATATTACCCTTTAACAATCGCTTGGGGAGGCTAAGGCTTCTTAGTCCTTACCCTGGATCCGCCACTGGCTGGTCAGGTGGACAGTCACAAATTTCGTTGCCTGTAATGCTACCACCGCGTTTAACATCTGTGTTCCTCTTGTTATCGACATTGATTCTGAGAATCTAGTGATTCTATGTATTTTCTTATTTGCATCCATCATGTGGTTATGTTTATTTTCTTCAGACTCAGTGATACCTTAAAAGGCAGGGCCGTTTTTAACCTTCCCGGCACCTTAGGCACTTCAAATTGTTACGTACCCTTTCCTGCCAGTTTTGGTTTGGGAGAGATTTTCCCTTAATTCTTGAGGGAAAATCTCTCCCTTAGAAAGGACACGGACCCCTTAGAAAAATCTCTCCCTTTCTAGGAGAGGGAGAATCTAAGAATCTCCCTTTCTAAAGGAAATCTCTCCTAAGAAAAATGTCTCCGGAAAGAGGGAGAATCTCTCCCTTAGAAAGGACCCTCACCCCTTACAGGACCCTTTAGAAAGACCCTCACGGAGGGCACCCTACCCATAGGCTTACATCTCTCGTGTAGATAATTGGCTGTAATCCCACAACACATCCATTATCTACCACCTATGGATCCACCGTGTCCCGGACTGGCAACTGGCAGGCGTAAGGATAGGACAGTAATTCCCTATAATTTTAATTTTTTCTCTTTTTACGCCCTACAATTTTTTGAGCCCTAGGCATGTGCCTAGCGTGCCTATGCGGAAAAGCGGCCCTGCAGAAAGGGCAGGGGATTGAATTTCTAATCGACTAGACTCAGTTATCAGTTCATTGGGATTATTTCAACTATAAAGGTATTCATAGAACTGGAACAGGAATGTTGTTAGTGGGAGCAGGCTATAAAAGAATTTCTCTTTCTTTTTAAGATCCACAACAACAAAATAATTATCTTATCTTATTTGGGTTCCGGAACGCTGTTCCGGTTCACAAAAAAGTACCGGAACGTCGTTCCGGTCCCGCTACACCCCTGGTTACAATATTAACATGAAATTTGTAAACTTCATGCTTCCTACGTATGTTTGTATGTATTTCAGATAGTTTCCTCTATAGTTAATAAAATAACGTGTTAAAATGGCCCAAGGATAGCAATTTGGTATTTGCTTTCTATGTTTACGCTATTACTTTATTTATTTAATAGAAAGAGGTGCAAATAATTTAACTTCACGTAAGTGAGATGGGTGATGAAACAGAAAAACGGAAATGCACCTGTTTACATCTACTTGTTGCCATTCCCACCGCAGAAATATCTTCGACTTCGGTGCCACATACGTTAGTGAATTATAAAATGAATTCATAAAAAAGTTTTTAAAACAATTTTATTTGTACGGTGCTTTTAAGTACCGTCAGTAGATAAAGGGCTTGATTTATAGAAGTTTGACACTGATCGGAATTGATTTTCGTCGAACGACCAGTAATACATAATTTGCGAGATTCTGAAGGTAAAAAAAAAATACAAATTAGATTTCTTTATCTCCAGACATACAACTGGAACGATAAAAAAGCGTTGTAGGCTGGGAGAAGACATACAACCACAAAGGGTTAAGTTTATGTATCCAGATTTATCCATCTACAGCTATGGGAGTGAACTAGTTAAAACTGAATTCACTGTAAAAAATGAAAAATATGGATGATCCGTGTCCTAGACAAACGTTTATGCGCAAGCTATCGAGTTCAATAAATTTAGGGATGGGCGCGAGACGAAAAATAGGAGTCTCGCGTCTCGCAAAATAGCCTAAAAGCTTTGTCTCGTCTCGCAAAAATACCTATATCGTAATGTTAAAAATGTGCGTCTCGTCTCGCAAAAAAGCTGTAAATCTCTCTCTCGTCTCGCAAAAAAGTCGTCTCGCGCCCATCCCTAAATAAATTTTAACAGATGAAAATTCATAAATTTAAATAAAAACGACTATAATTAAGAGAGGGGCAATTCTAAATATTTTCTTCAAACTCAAAAGCTATAAAATGATATCAGTGCGTTTTAGTTGATGGAAAAAAAAATGGTGTACTGCTTTGACAACTGGCGATGAGTGAAAGAAGTTGCACTTCTCAGTCTCTTAGGGTTAAAACTCACAGCCTACAGAAATTTCATTGCTACAGTGCCTTTCTAAGATACCACCGAAGTGTAATATAGAACCCCCTCTTTTTTCAATTCCCTGTGAAGCAACAGGGCTTCCGACGTCAGTACGTGGTCCGTAAGCGCATGATCGCCTGAGCGTGGAGACGGGTTGGATACGGTTCCATCAGAAAGTCCCATGCAACTATCTTTAATTGCAGGTCCATTATTGATATTGTGCTCAGAACTGATTACATGAGGAAGTATATTGTGACAAAAAGACGGATTTGGTTTCCCGTCTATATGCGGCTGCAGTGATTTCGAGCGTGTAGCCGAAAAAAGAATATGAAAAGTGCAAAGCAGCTCATCTCTGATCGTTCTATAAAATGAGATGTCACAAGTCAATGGAAAATTACTCAGCAAATTTAGTTATTTGGACTGATTTGCAGTATTTATAAAAAGGTATCTATGCTTGTTTTTCCAGTACTTTTGCTACTGGGTACTGTGCTGTGCACAGCAAAATATTTTGTTGATGTAGCTTGAGTACAATATTTGTTTGAAATAAGAAAAAATTATATAAATCATATACATTTTTTTTTCGTTCACAGAAGCTTTTCACAAACGAAAACCATGTCTTAACCTTACATTTTATCATATTTGCACATATCATTAAATTACACCAAATTTTTCTGTTCAGGCTATTTCTACAAAATATTTTGGTTTATTCTTTTGGGGAATGCTATACGTGAATGATATTTTAATATAGCTCAGAGCTTCGAATAATGTGCAAAAGTATGTTGTTGTTGCTTATGCCTTCTGGTAATGTGGAGCGGTGCCAGATACCCCATATAGGAAGGCGATGGGCGGAAGTGGCGGCTTCCATTTTAATGAGCCCCAGTGGCCGCGACTCCATGCCTCGAGTTCTTGTAAATACTGGAGACATGTTATACCAAATATTTAAGCAGCAGTCACGCAGAGATATTGGAACGTGGTGGTGTTTGAGCTCTGAACTGGGGCTCCATGTAATCCCAAAGATACTCTACTAAGATCCGTGGCCTGAACATTAATTGGAATTCATCACTATGATCCCCGAACCACTCCGACACAATTCCAGCCTTGTGACATGCGTTGTCCAGTCGGAAGATTTCATTTCCTGTCTTGAAGACATTCGGCATGTAAGGGCGCAACTCATCTGCAATGATGTTCAGATTGTCTGCAGCATTCATGGTCTATTCTACCACAACTACGGGTCCCAGAGCCGCCCAAGAGACCGTCCCCCAAAGCATAATATCTCCGCTAACAGCCAGTGTATAGCCTGCTGTACGCGGAGCAGCTGATCCCCTGGAAGACGGTGAACCATTACACTATCATCGACCTGATGAAGGAGAAATCGGGATTCATCCGACCAGGAAACTCTCTTCCAGGTCCAGTCTTGATGTTCAAGTGCCCACAGTAGGCGTTGTTGACAATGACGCTTGGTATGCAGAGGCACGAGAGTGAGACGTCCCATATCCAACAGTGGCCGCTGAACTGTGCTTTCCAAAACACTTGTACTTGAACCTGCATTTAATTTAATATAAAATTGAATTTAATATAAAAAATTAACCTATGGTATGCTTAATATTTCAATTTCCCATTTTGAATCAAAATGTTCTGCAAAAGTTAAGGTACAACTTGCTTTTCGAAGTTCACCATTCAAAAAATGGATGTAACAAAAAAATTCACGGTTTACATGAATGATTGTAATGTTGTTTTAAGAAAACTCATACTCAAAAACGAAAGGAAACTGTTATTTTTAAGAAATAGACACTTTTATCGAAGTGAGAGTGAATTTGGGAAAGTCAAACTGTTTTTTCGTAAGTTTTGCGGGTGATTGTTGATCGTCAATTTTTGTTGGTAATTTAGTTTAATATATCTAGAAGAGTCCAGGAGAAATCGTCTACCTCATTCGTTAAAGCAGCGGGCAATCGGATGGATGGAAATTGGATGATCAAAAGCTGCTGCTGCCAAATACCTCAAATAAGTCTGCTGTTGTGCTACAGCAAAGCTACTCGAGGTCTATCTCTATAGGGGATTGCCTTTGACAAAGAACTATCTAGAGAGTTCTAAAGCGTAACTAAGTTACATCTGGAGAGAAAAACGCCCGAAACTCCAGACCATTAGATTTACAATCGCGCGATAGGTCAGAACCCTGGACTTCCACACTTAAACATCTACCATGTTTAGTAAATCCATTCAACTGTGATGGCCCCCTCAATAAATGTGATCCAACGATTGTGGGTTCACTTTCACTCTAAAACTTCTAATGGAACATGTTCCAGGCCAATTGCTACGTCTCCGGGAGACCGTTTTTTAAATGTTTCGGACGGAAAGAGTGAAAGAACCTCTTTGCCAGCTCGTAGCATATTATTTTGTCACATCATAAACAAGACAAGAATGTCCGCTTATACAACGACCTGTGCTATGTAGATCCCTACGCAAAGCGATCAGTAGGTACGTCCTCCTGAACCGGCAAAAGACAAGTCCTATTTATGTTGGGCTAAAGAACACGTTTGCTAAACCAGAGAGCAATGGGTTTCTTACGCTTCACAGACGAGTCCAGCTTCATACTGTAGAGCCATTTAAGGCATCTGCTGATCTGAAGGGAACAACACATCAGATATAGCCTATCCAACATTCTCAGAAGACCAGTGGCAGACTTGCAGAGGCAGTGGAATAATAATTTTTGACAAGGGATCTCTGTTGATGGTCACACTGACTTGCATGTGTTCCATGAAGGAAATCTGACTGGTTCGATATTTCGGGACAAGATCCTTGATTCACATGTCCGCTTCTGTGCTGATGCTGTAAGTAATAACTTGATTCAGAAGGTTAACAATGCACGACCTCAATGCAAGCTATGCTTGAACACTATCTTGAGGGTAAATGGAATGGCCAGCAAAGTTACTAGACCCGAGATCGTTAGAGCATGTTTGGGACTACCTTGGCAGACAAGGTACTGCTTTGAGTCCTCTTCCACGATTGTTACAAGAGCTGTAACAAAGGCAACTTAATGTCTGGTCTTCGTTTCCGAATTTTGGTCTCCGGAAACTCAATTTGCACCATGGAAAGTCGATGGCACTTGACAAACCATTTTTTTAATGATTACACAACATTCCAGTTCTCCACATCAAACTGTAATAGATTTTTCTCTCTGAAAACAAGGGGAATGTCCCAAGAAGTTTTTTTTGTCATTGTTGTCAATCACGTTTATGTTTAAATATATGTAAATTTCTATCGCGTTCGATAAAAAAATGTTTGATGCAAATTTCATTCAAATTTCATGTTTCTATGCTCATTCATTTTCAAGTTACATACAAAGAACGAGTTGTACCTTAGCCTCTGTAGGCCATTGCATTATACAATTACTGTATTGAATCATTTTATCTCATAGATATGAGGAGATGTGTTTAAAAATGGTCTACTTTTTCATAAAAGAGTAGAGACAGAATCTTTGGGCTGAAAGAAAGGAAGAATCAGATTTTTGTGGTTCGCCACTAATTACGTCCAATGGACGGTATACTGTGGGGAAAAAACCGTATTAATGACTATGTCATTTTATCTCTCACCTCCTTTATTGAAAATTGTCCGAAAAATGTGTCCCAAAAATGCGACATAAAAGTATGCGATATAATTTTACATATATTTAAATACTATGAGTTCGCAACAGCTTTAATCTATTGTTACACTATTTCGTAAGCTGTAGAATATGCATCGCATGTATTTTTTACATATATTTAAATACTATTAGTTCACAACAGCTTTTATCTATTATTACAATATTTCGTAATCTGTAGAATATGTATTACATGTATTTTTCTATAAATAGGTTACAATCATAAAAATTTCAACATAGGGTTTCCAGGCGAAATACACGAAAGATGAGAGATAGAATGACATAGTCAATTAATATCGTTTTAATATGGCAATAATGAAACCAAAAATTAGGGAGGTTCAGGGGGTCTTTCCCTGACGGGGCTCGAACAGCCGAGTTATATATATATATATATATATATTAATGACTATGTCATTTTATCTCTCACCCCCTTTATTGATAATTGTCCGAAAAATGTGTCCCAAAAAGCGATATAAAAATGCGGCATAATTTTACATATATTTAAATACTATTAGTTCACAACAGCTTTAATCTATTATTACAATATTTCGTAAGCTGCAGAATATGTATCTCATGTATATTATATATATATATCGGGAGCGTACCCCCAAAATATGGGGCAGTAATTTGAGTTTAAAACTGCAGGCATGTTTCCGCACCTGGCGAAAAAATATTGAGAAACATTTCTACAAATTTTGTAAATATCTTCAGAAATCTTTCTGCACTTTAAAAAATGTCATCTTAAATATTCGTCCAGTCAGTTTTTGATTTCATCGTGCATCTAGAATTAGATGTTTTACTGACACCAATGGGGAGAATACATAACTATTATTTTAATCTCTCGTTTAATAATTCACTTATACTTTATTGGTTTCGAACTGAAAACCAATGGAGGAGATGAATGCTTAAACCACTGCAAGGTACAAGACTTGAAGCAGTTTCCTGGAATGTTAAAGAGATCCATGGCAACAACTCATTGAAATTGTAGTGGTTTCCTTTTACGGATGAAATTATGAGCCAGTTAACTTATATATTAATCATCTCTATTCTTTCTCCTCTAAATTTAAATTTTAGTGGTGCCCTCTGTTAATGGAAAAGCAAACAAATTTCCTTCTCTAGAGTGTAAAAATATTTAAGCGTCCAAGGTAAAGATTTTCATGTTGCCGTGAGTGCTTTACCTTGAAATGAGACTTATATTTCAGCATTCGAAAGTCTGAATTGATCTTCAATAGTTTATGATATATTTTCGGAAAATTTTCTGCAATAAATACTCAGCCTTTCTGAATTTTTTTACAGTGCAGGTGAATGGAATAGATTAACCAGAGTTTCTAACTATCCATCATTCTCTTAGGGAATAATATAAAAGGCCTATCCTCTCTTCCCCAAAAAAAGGGGAGATTTCGCTGGAAATTGTTTTATCAACCATGCATTCGGTACGACTCTTCTCTCCCTTCTACGCCCACGCCAAGACTAATTCTTGCTTAAATTTAATTGTTGAAAACAACGCCAAGGAAAGCGATGCACCGCTGCATGTGATCGCCGTTCCCGGTCTTTTTTAACTTGAAAAGTCCCACTCGGCGATGCAAGTCACGTCTTCTCAAGAGGCACCCAACTCACACACACATACACAGGAAGGAGCGAGAGAACGAGTCGAAATAAAGTCTCCTACTCCAGAAAGAGAGAGAGGAGGTGGGGAGAAAGAAAGAGGAAAAAAATAAAAGAAAGAAACACACAACAAATAATAACATCCAACAACGCAGAACTAAAATAAAATGAGAAGTGAAGTGGAATAAGGGGACAAGCAGTCTTTCAGTACGAGTGTGAACTCTATGAACCCCCCTTTGGCTCGATTGGTTGGCGACACTCCCGGGTTTTTAGGTTTGTTTTGATTATTTTTGTTCTTTTTCTCTGTATTTTTCGGCCCAATTTTCTCCAGTGGTGATTGTGGGCTGAGTTTTCTCCGATCTTTTATTTTTTAGACAGAGAAAATCGAAATACTGGTCGTCCTTGTTAAATGATGGCTATTTTGCTTTTGCAGGACTTTGTGAGGTGAGAGTGAAGCTGATATGAAGGCTTGGACCCCACTTGAATATAGACCCTGGACCTTGTGCATAGGTAAGTGTACCCTTGTACCTTGGACTCTGTGCATCGGTAATAAAAATGCAGAGCATTTTTATTCTAGCAAACTGCGGCAAGTTAGACTGCAAATGAAGACACTCTCTTCTCTCGAAGGCAATCTTTAGCTGGAAGCACTTTCTGCAGGTGTCCTTTTAAAAGGCATTACAAGTCTGAACAAAACCACATTTATGCTTTGTTGATGATTTTTTATTACTTTTGAACAGAAAATTTAAAGATCCAACCTTAAATGATGGAAGTCCCATTGAGCAAACGATCTCCAAATTATATTATGCAAGATTCCACCCCTACTTCTTCCTCAGTGATGTATGTAGCATATGGCAACTAAGGCTGTACCGAGGGGGCAAGGAAGGTCGGCTTGGAAGAAACGCAAGTGATCGTCAGTTTGATGTAACGAAAAAAGAACTTGAGTCAATATGTCCGATAAATGTTTCTTATAAATATATATATCCTCTCAGAAACGTTCAGAGGCCGATCACGGCCGAGTGAATAAGACACCGAACATGGTCTAGGTGTGAAGATGCGGGGTTTGGGGCTGCCTCGCAGCACTCGATCTAACGACCTGGAGTTTGGCGCGGTTTCCTCCAGGGGCTCTACTACCATGGTGTCGTAGAATATCCGTGACGGATATTTCTCGCTCACGGATAGTCAGATACTTCGAATAAATAGCCGCGACTCTCCTTTTGGCGCTACCACGATGAGTGTCGAATAAAACAAGCGAGTATTTTTGTGCTTGCTAGAGGTATATCCGACACTCAGAGCGATCAGCCAATCAAAACACTAGGCTTTCCCCCCTTTTCCTTAAACGAAGGCGTTGTCTTCAGAATTTCCGAAGACTCCGGAGACATCCATCACGAGTGGAAGCCCGTTTTTGACAGACCCAACATGCTAGGGAGAGGGGTCCTTTTGTGGAAGTAGTTGACACTCCACGATCCACACAATCAAAGCCCATCCATCTTGCACTCCCCGATACCGGAATGCGAGTTTTCGCCTTCATCCAACGTGTCGGGAAAAAACAGCAATATTTCCGATAGTCAATACGACAGTGAAACTATCACGATACGATCGTAGTAGGGCATATCAGATATTGCTCGGATTGTGACGTCATGAGAAGAGAAGGCTCGATATATTCGCTAGCGAAAGCTTTCCGATACTATGGTGGTAGAGTCCCAGGGGTGAGAAAGTGTGATACACCCACTGGTTTTAATACGGTTTACGGCATAAAATCCCTCCAGGGTTCCTCCAGGTGTAACGTGAATACGCGTTCGAACATCTTAAAAAGTCTTAACCCGAAGGCATCCGCTCCTTTAGGCAGTTAGCCCTTCTATAACTTTGCCTTAACTTAAAATCAAACACAAAACAAATTAAATACGTTCAGAGGCATGCTTTCAGATCGGTTATAGAAAATCTGTAAAATAAAAAGGAAACTCCGAGGCTCGTCAACTTAAACTGACTTCATGAAAAAGTATTGTCTACATGAGCAAAGTAAACAGTACAGAAAAACAGATTCTTACTAAAGTTCACTTTTGCATTTACATACATAATGCGCAATTAGTCTATATAATAGACATATTCACGAAAACCAACACTGTGGTTCGAATTAAATGTCTCTATAACAAAATTTTTAAACAATGAGTTTACCATTGAAGAATTAGCCTGCCCTTATAAATAAATTACAGAGTGCATGTGTATGCAAATACAGTAGAATCTCGATTGTTCGAGTTTTCCATAAATCCGAATTAATGATAAAATCAGTTTAATATAATAACCAACACAAACAAAACACGTGAAAGAATTTTTTCGCACTACAAAATTCAAATACTTGGCGCACGCAGAAGCACCATCAGAAATCCCCCTCCCAAAGAAAATTGGTGTATTCTTCAAATAGATGCCCTCACAGACATTTCTGTGCAGTGTTGACATGCTGCTTTGACGATGGCGCGATATTGTTGTACAGAAACGAACGAGTCAGCTCGTTAATATGTAAAATATTTGACTATTATTTTCCGATATAGCTAACGCGTTCTAATCATCAGTAATGTAATAATACGGAACTGCATTGTTCATTTAAATATGCACTCAAATCACAAAAATTGCTTTATTTCCATGTATTTGTTTTTGAAATTTTACGATTTCGATAGTTCGAGGCAAAACCCGATCTCGTCCACCTCGAATTATGGAGACGCTACTGTACATGTATATATTATATATGTAGGAAGGGTGAAGGGCGTAGTTTTCTTGTCGTCAGTTTATTTTTACAGAGCCCCCCCCCCTCCACACACACACCACCAAAAAATGTAATTGCTGGATGCATTGTGGAACCTGCATGATATTTCAATCAGGAAGGGATAAAAATTCATTAAAAAATTTAACACACTATCTAAATAATTTTGGACTTTTAGTAGTTTCGAATTTGACCATATTATATGCAAAGTGAATGGCCTCCATGTACATCCCCCTTCCAATTTTCCTTCCTTTATACGACGGGTAGCCAAAAAGTTCCCGGAATTGTAGTGTAACTCTTTATCACTAAAATATACATACACAGGTACTTAATCAGCTTCAACGTAGGCGCCTTCAGAACACACACCCTTGCTCCACTGCTTCTGCCATTACTGGAAACAATGCTGAAAGTCCTGTTTCGGTATCTTCCGAAGTTCAGCCATCGCGTTGGCTTTGATGTCTTCTACGGTGTCAAAAATGTTACCTTTAAGGCCCGTTTTGATCTTGGGGGAGAGCCAGAAATCTGAAGGTGCTAAATCCGGCGAGTAGGGAGGCTGGTGGAAAAGCGGAATGTTCTTTGCTTCGAGCCATGTCTGCACGGAAATCGATGTGTGGGAGGGAGCATTGTCGTGATGCAGTGACCATCCTCCTTGCCATTTGGTGGGAAGTTTTCTTCGGACTGCCTCCCCGCAGTCTTTTTAAAACTGGCACGTACAAAAGACCGTCAACAGTTTGTCCAGCTGGTACAAATTCATGGTGTGACCACACCTTCATTGTCAAAAAAAAAAAAAACGAAATGAGCATCACTTTTGTTTTGCATTTGACATGACGTGATTTCTTCGGTCTAGGAGAGGACGTTGTGTGCCATTCTGATGACTGAGTATTATTCTCCGGGTTGTAAGCGTACACCCAGGTCTCATCACCAGTAACGACTGTCTCAAGAAACGTCGGTACTCTGTGCTTTTTTTCAAAACATTCGCCTGCAGTCAACTTGCGAGTTTCCATCTGATCTGGGTTCAGCAGCCACGGGACAAACTTTGCACTTACACGTTTCATCTTCAAATCATCTGATAGGATTACGTGAATGGATCCATGCGATGTTGGCTCCATTTCTTGAGAGCCAACTCATCGATGGTCATTCTTTGGTCTGATCTGATTAACTGTTCCAATTGCTCGACCATTCCTTCGTTTCGTGAGGTTGATCCGAAGGTCTTCCATAGCGTCTGTCGTCTTCCAGCTATTCCTGCCCACCCTGAAATCTTGAAAACCACTCGTAAACGGGTTTTTTCTTTAATTATCACCGTAAACTGCTTGTAAGGCTAACAAAGTCTCTGAAGCAGATTTCCCCAATCGGCACATGAACTAGATGCTCGCCCTTTGATCGAACTTCTACATCGCGCCAACGGATCACTTACACACTCCTACGAGTACCTTTTGCAACTTATCCGTCATACTGCCTGTTATGAATTCCGGTAGTAACAAAATAGTGGTTGGGGGAACTTTTCCGGGAACTTTTTGACTGCCCTTCGTAAATGTATTCGGCTCTACAGATTCTTCCTAGGAACGTCTCTTTAAATGTGTTCTTGTTTCGAACGTGAATTTTTATTTCTAGGAGCAACATGACACACATTTGCATTTTGAGTCCTGTTGCTGTTTTTGCTGCAACAATATTGAATAGTCAGAACGTAGTTTCTATAAATTATTTTTCAATCTTAAACTCAACTTTAATCCTTACATATCAGTTGTTGCCAATACGCAACGGTGGAGATAGTGGTATATGCGCAGCGTTGTTTCCAATCTTGTGTTATATAGTACACAGGGTTGTGCAACGCTTGATCTGCAGACTCTAAATTAAAACAGCTTTACATTTATGCCCTCTTTTCATGACACTGGAGAGTTAAATTTTACTAGACGCAATCCGACAAACGGGCTGATACGTTATGTACAAAGAGAATGCTAGGCGTGCTCTAAAGTTACTAATATGTACGCCTCTTAATTTAATGTGTCAGTCTGCACGAGGCCATTTTATCAGATTGTGGATTTAAAATGATGATTAAGATCAGAAAATGTTTTCTTGCTGCAGTCAAATTTCATGTTTACTTGTTTTTTTTTAAGAATATTTTCCCGTGAAAGTAAATTCTAGTGAATGGTGGATCGTTAGGAATAACAAAGACAATTTGACAGATATCTTAGCATTGATTTATCAGATTTACGTTACTTTATTAGATGCTTTTCATCTGAAACAAAAGGATGAAAAAAATTACTTTAGATAAAATGTTCGAATTTGTATTGCTAGGCCAGTTTAGAAGAGTAACACAGCTAAATTATCATAGAATATTTTTAAAAATTATTTTTTTTGGGGGGTGGGGCTACTCTTACTTTCTAACAATGATGATAGTGGAAATAATTAAAACATTGTAAAATAATACACATAAAAGGTACTTATCAATATAGATGTGCGTTTTGGGCGAAACATTTTCGCCCTTCTTCAGTAGAAGTCCACACGCAATACCGCGGAAGAAAGGGGCAGGAGTTGGTGCCCTTCTGTGGTACTGTACGTGCACGAAAATTTTATGTGTATATAAGTTAGATTATTTCATCTTTTAGACATCAGTTTCCCATGAGTGTTTTTGTTAAAGATAATAATTTGTTTATCATTTCGATTAGTCAGTTGTCTAACTGCCTTAAACATGCATCGATTGTTAAATTTGTATAAGAAATATATTATTTTCAGGTGCAAAACTATGCGTTCTGTTAAAAATAGCGCACATAACATGAGTAGTTTCTTTAAAAGAGCACTCAAAAGAATTCTTTTACATTGCACTTTATGGACAGTCAGTTAAAGTGTATTTTGGAGACTTAAATCTATTTCAATCAACACAAAAAATACGTATACTACTAATATTTTTAAATAATCCCCTTCCTCAGAAAGAAGGTATACAATATTTATAGTTTTTTACAGGAGCATATAAAATAATTTCAGTACTTAAAAGGTTATGTCACATTAGAGCCATAAATTCAAGTTCGATCAAATGAGTATGAATAATAAACGTTTACTACTGCATACTCTACAGCGAAAGCAAAAGACATAAAATTCGTAGTTCCTTTACAGATTTTTACAAAATAATATAAATATTACAGCTTTTGAATATTATATTCAAAATCTGCCAAGAAGTTGCAAAAATTGGTGGTTATTAGTGAAATATTGTCGAATTATAAGCCAGGTGAAGTATTAAAATCTGATTTACATCTAACAGAGTGCAATTTTCGGTTATTGTTAACATGGACAACTAATTTAAGGCTAAATTAAAGCTCAGAATAGCTGATCAACCACCAAATAAATAACAACATGTTACGTTCAAAAGGCAGTGATTGAATCTTAGATTTCTTTCGAATTTTAGTTATGCAGTTTCATCAGTACATTAAGTGTTTTATAATCGATGTGTTTGACATGATTTATTTTTCTAATTTGATATTTTTTTTTTTCAGGGCCAAGAAAGAATGACAGCGAGAGGACAAGAATTGTCTTTGAACAAAAGTTGTTGATTTCTCAAGAAAAATATAAATAAATAAAATCAATATAAAAGAAATTTTAACCTTCTGTTGCAGCAAGTCCATTTTAGTTGACAAAAATGGTATAAGTGCATATATACTATGTACATGCAAGCTGTCCGCTCTTGTGGAGAAGCTATTGCAATTAATTAAAATAATTTTTATAATAATTCCTGAATCTGCTTTAAATGGTAAAGACACAAACTTTCTTTTTTTTTATTTGACTTCTCCGTATTAATGAAGTAAAGGGTTTATAAATATTCTGGAAGTTTCCTGTAAAAAACAGCTGTTATTTTATCTCTTTTGAGTGTACCAAACATTTCACGTTATTTTACAGTAAGACTGGCACATAAAATCTGCACTAGACTTACAAATATTTTCATTAACTAGGGGCCAAAGCCCCTAGATTCGCTAGGCTCGCATTTCGTATGAGGCATTCGGCCCCTAAAAAGACTTCGTAAAAAAAGACATAATTTCAGCAACATTTCAAAGGTTGAATAAGACAGAATGTTACCGAGCTACACATTGCTTGGTTCTTGCATGTTGCTTGGAACATAAAAATTTAAACCTCGCACTATTTGTAATTATGTGAAACCCATGGGACGCATTGCGTATTATCAAATTATGGAAAATTTTCATAATTTGGCGACTTGCGTATATGTATAGTTAATGATTAGCTCTAAGAAAACAGTAATTCACATGTTTTCTTTGATAAAAACTACGGAACAGGTAGGATAGCTTGCCACCCATGGCGACTTTTCATTATTTGGCGATTTACACATGCTCACAACCTATAATTACTGTTTTCATTTAAGGTTACCGGAAAACCGTTATCCATATTTTCATTTACATAATCGTTTGAAGATTGGCGTACTTAGCACGACGAATTATACCATCTCGTCGCGCAAGCAAATATCCAAAGCGTACTATAACTGCTATAATGGCATAGTTAACGTCGCCAAATATTTCTACTGGTAGCAAATAATCCAGCTGGGCCGAACCGGCTTTAAAATAATCTGCATTTTAATTATTTTTCATTTTCAAGATATTAGTTATTCTGTTTTGGAAAAACGAATAATCGCTCATTCTAAACTCCTGTTGTCTAAGCGAACTTAGTATTTGAAAATTGTCAACTTTGTGTAACACATTTTGAGTTACTTATTCGAAACCCATTTTGGCGTAAAATGGGTTTCGAATCTGTGGGCACCTTAGTCGAAACTTAAATCCCCACGGTTTAGGAGGAGATAAGCCAACAAGCTTTAACAGCGCCAGCAGCGACACCGGCCTTTACTTTTTTTTAGAAGAGAGAGATACTTGGGAAATACAGGGAGTCCGAAAAGACCTTGCCACATTTCAAAAATTCACAGAAAAGCAATAAATTGTTGTATGAATATGCGGTTCGCACAGAAATACTTCACGGAATCAAGAATTTATTTTTCCATCTAAGAACAAATTACTTTCAAAATGTGTTCATAGATGGCGCTGCATCACCAGTTTTCAGCAGTGAGAGCTAATAGGGATTTTTCGTGAGTTTCGAACAGCATTGACGGTGCGGGACTATTCCTTCTATCTAAAGCGACTGCAACTGAGAAAGCGCATTGCGTAGGTTGGTATTTCAAATCAAAATCCATAACTGTTTTTCATAGAAAGTTTCTTAACATGTTTAAGAAAAACCCACCGAGTCCAAACAGCATTTGGGCGTGGCATGAAAAGTTTTTTGAGACTGGAAGCGTGTTTGGCAGGGATAGAAATTGTCGGCCACGAAGATCGGATGAGAGGTAAAATCAACTAAGACGGTGCGTGCCCCATGTAAATACAACGACAGTCGTCAACTATTTTGCACGATCAGCAAAACAAAGAATTTTAACACATGAAAATTGCACACCAATTCAACTAAGAAAAACATTATGACAAAATACACTGTCCATATTTAACCTAAAAAAACGTCTGAAAATTCAGTAACAAGTAATTTAAAATGAGCAAACAGTGGACTGTTTTTAACTCAAAAAAAAAAAAAAAAAAAAAAAAAAAAAGAAACTACAGCGGATTAAGCAACCTAGTTGTACAGCGAATGTAAACTGGACAAACACTGGCCCGTTTTCAACTCAAAAAAAAAAAAAAAAAAAAAAAAAAAAAAAAAAGAAGAAGAAAAAAAAACTCCTCGGTGGATTAAACAACCTAGTTGTACACCTAATATAAAGTCAGTATGATTAGAATAGCACATAAATAGCACTAACGAAAACATAAAAAATTAAATATCAATTTAAAATTCACATTAAAAACCTCAAACATTCGTTAAAAAAAAGGCACTTACTTTTATTTTTTTTAATTAACTGCTCAGAAATTTTACTAACAGCCACTGGCTTATAACACAACCATCATACAATGGCGTAGCCAGAAATTTTTTATGGGGGGAGTTACGACTACTGCAATTCACGCAAATGCATACGTGTGTATGATAAGGGTTTGAAGAATATACATTTTATATGGCAAAAAATTTCTCATGGGGATGAGTTGTGACCTCCCTATCAACCCCCCCCCCTCCTTGGCTACGCCATTGCCAGCATGCTTTCTTTTATTTAATTTTATATTCACACTACATTTCAGACAAACACACACACCGGCTTAAAACGTAAAACCAACATGCTTTCTTTTATCTAGTTTTATATTCACACCATATTTCTAACAAGCACAAACGCACTCACTTTCTTTTCATACAGTAACATATTTAATTCCTTTCCATCCATAAAATTAACCAATTTCAAATTCCCAAACTGACGATACACGTTTCTATATTTTAAAGTATATTATATTTTCGATATATTTTAAGAACTGTTTATTGTTTATGCTACCTTATATTAACGGGGTATTATGCTAATGGTTCATACATTTAAAGATACATTTTTTAGAATGTTAATGCGCTTTTTTAGAAGCATCATTTAATTACATTCAGTATAACCTCGATATCTCGAAGTCAAAGGGATGTAAACAAAAAATAGAGGTATCAAATTTTAGAAATTATTTACGTGAAATAAAAGGGGAGTAAGTTTGTTAGAGGGAAGATAATTATTCGAGATATCATGGTTTTCGAGGCATCAGAGTTCGAGATGTCGAGGTTACACTGTAATAATAATAATAATAATAATAATGATAGTGATAATGATAATAATAATGATAATAGTGTCGTTTCGTACTGTATGCTAGCTTTACCAATGCAGTTATAATTTTGTTGGATGTATACACCAACATTTTTTTAATTGTGAACAAAAAATGTTCAGTAAAATTAATGTTTTGTTCGAGAATTTCAGGCCAAAAACCTCTCCTCACACACAACACAAAAAAAAAGGTTTTATAGCTTTGTTTATCCAAAGACTAAGAGCACACAAAAGGACATAAGATCACTTCTGCTTCCACCATAGCCATATTTCAGATTAGCAGTATCTACGTATCTCATCCCACGATTCCACACACGTACCTGAAATAACTGGAGCTCATACTTCTTAACGCAATGTAAATCACGGTAGTAAATAACACTTTCGTTCTAAAATGTAACTTAAAAAACAAAAGGAAAAATCGCTCGGCCGTCTAGTTTGCTCCCTAAGGCGCTAATGCATTAATTAGTGGTTTCTGTTTCCGTAGGTTGTTAGACATTTCACTGATCAAGTTTGTTCTAAGTCCCGACTTACAACTAGGGTTTTTGAGGCAGATCTCCGAAATGGAAGCCTCTAAAATTAAAAAGCCCTCTGAAAGGGCTTAATGATTGAGTGGAATAAGTATGATTATTTTCAGCTATACAGTGGAGTCTTGACTTAGAGAGAGATGCTCTTCGCTAAGTGAAACTCGCTAAGTGAGCCTCGCGTAAGTGAAAACTTCGCATTGTGAAATAGGGCAGCTTTTTCCAACCGGCGGGGCGCGCCCCCCTAAAGGGGCGCAGAGCGTTTGAAATGGGGGAGGGCGAAAAACCCAGCAAGTAGTGTTGCATGTTTTTAAAATCATCTTATTTTTTTACTCAAAAACATATCTATTGCCGCTTAAAATGTTCATTCAAACTTTACTGATAACATTATTTTGTAGAAAATTCGACTAAATGTTCATTGTTAAAGATTAAAAAAATGAATGTATGCTGAAAAATGTGATGGGGTCGCTCCCGTAAATTAGCCTTTGTTGGGGGGGAGGGCGAACGTTAAAAGGCTGGAATTCGCTGAAATTGAGTATATATATATATATATATGTATAACTTTTTGAAACACATACATAATTAGATACCCATAAGCAACTTTCAAACTGTTTTAAGCCAGTAATTACTATATATTACCATTTCTCACACAAAGGAATAAATTAACAATGTATTAAAAGAAAGTAGTGTTATCCACCGTAATACTGTACAGCATTGTAAAAATTTTGACTGTAAGAGAGAGACGTAAAGTACTGTTCGTACAGTATGCAATAGTAATAATAAAGTGCAGCACTTTAATAATAATACTATACTGCATGGTAATAATATTACAATACTGTACTGTAATAATAATATCTTATAAATAAAAATGAAATTATGTTTGTGGATTTGAGTTGTATACAAATCTACAAAAATGGACCTATCAGCCTGAAATTTTGCACAGATATGTAAAATAATATAGAATAAATCATAGTCCACTTTAAAACTTTGAAAGTCCACCCGTTCCCGGAATTTAAAACATTTTTTATGCTCTCCACACAAAAAGCTTTCCGTAATTGTAACCCCTGTAGTGAAAAAAGTGTGAAATAAGGATCGTGGTTGCCATGTGTGGCGATTTTGCCGAATAAAATGTTTTAAATTCTCAAAGTAAAAATAAAAGAATAATAATGATTTTTTTTGTTAGTTCATATTCGTAAGGTTATTTTTTTAAAAAATTATAATATCGTTTGCATGGGAAATCAGAGCAGGAATGAAATGTTTTATACGCAAAACAATAAGAATTGAAGATTTCCGAGGCTAATTTGTAAAATTTTTTAGTTTGGCGAAAAAATAAAATGGCTAAAATATCGATTTTGAGT